>CM044961.1:3452877-4035377 GCA_024516035.1 Bactericera cockerelli | reverse complement strand
AAGAAGAAAAAAGACAACGACGCTAAAGCTAAAGGAAGAGAATGCCGTTGGCATTAGCACCGCTCTTGATGAAGTTTTGATAAAACAAAACATCAATTTCTATGTAAATATTATATGTACCTACTTTATTGTAAATAAAACTTGATCCAACATGTTTATAATAATGTCCTACCTAAAGGGCGGGGTTATTGTCTCTGACAATCTCTTCCACCCAAATGTTATTGGGTACGAAAAGAAAGAAATTGCAAAAACACTCATCTTCCATCAATTAAAAAAAAAAATCATTCCCTCTTGTTCGGATTTCCAGTGGCGGACGAGGAGCAGGGGGACCAGGCAGCGCCGCCCCCACCTCAAGGCCAGCCTCCAGGCCAGTCTCGCAACACCTCCTCCCACCACATCACCTCCGCCACCGCCCTGTTCCCCTCCAGTCTCTGCTCCTCCGTCATCACCATCATCAATCTCCTGAACGACGCCGCCGTGTCTAACGATGGCATCGCTGTCTACGAGGTGGCGTACCAGGTAATTTCTTTTTTGGGTGAATTTTTCAATTTATTATTATTAAACAAATTGAAAAAACAATTTCAATTTGTTTTTTTGCGTGGTGCGGAAGAGAATGCCGTTGGCATTAGCACCGCCCTTGATCAAGTTTTGTTTTGTTAATTTTAATTCCTATGTATGTATAATGTATATATTCTATGTTATTTGTAAATAAAACTTGATCAAATATGTTTAATAATAATAATTTAGCGTCGCGGTCCTTTAGATCACATCCTATGGCCGGGTCGAGACTCGACTGCTAGGTCTAGCTCATGTAGATTTAGGGCGGAATTAATAGACGTTTTTGTAATACCTCTGTGGCGCTAAGTCATGGAGTGCGTACTGTGTAAGATAGGGAAAACCAACACTTAGCAGTAACTTAATTGTGATATAGAAATTGTCTATTAACTTCGCCCTTAGAGTCACGTGATCAATTTTTATCTTACCCCATGCGTATACATAATAATATTTGATTCAACTTACACGAATTATTTACATAGGTTTATCAGTTCGAAACCAATCTGTAGGTACTCTTGTAATCACAAAGCTATGATAATAGTTATTACTATTTCTCCCTCTCCTCTTTGGATGCTCAAAATGACTATGTTTTTTTTTTTCTCCCAGATCAAATGGCGGAATCTAGAGATATAGGAAATAATCCTTTGTTTGATTTAGTATATGAGGATGAGGAAGTGAGAGAGGGAGATATAGATGAGTGCGGGAGATTCCTCAGGGAGGAAGAAGGAGTCAAAATATTTCATTTAAACGTATGCAGCATTCGCAGCAAATACGATGCTTTAATAACTTTTTTTCAAGGAGTAAAAGCAAACTTTGATATTATAGTCCTTAGCGAAGCACACTTAGGACAATTTATGAACATCGATCAGTTTAACTTTGGGGACTATACTATGTACAGCACAGTAAACAATGTACGAAAGACAGATGGATTATTAATTTACGTCAAATCTAATCTGATACAGGATGTACAAGAAGTAAAAATAACAGACTGTAACTGTATGAAAATAAAATACTGCCAAGGTAATAAACAGTTTCTGTGCTTTGCTTTCTATAGATCACCCAGTGGTAAAACTGAAAGGTTCCTTGATCAACTAGAATATATTTTAGAAAACGACACAGAACCCGCAGATGTTAAAACAATTACAGGTGATCTAAATATTAATATTTTAGATTCTTCAGATAAGCAAACGGATAGGTATCTTAATATACTTGCTACCAACGGTTATTTATCCCAAATAAAACGTCCCACTAGAATAGGAAAAACATTAAAATCCTGTTTAGATCATTTCTTTGTTAAAGCTAAACCAGGCACAGATCACAAAGCTTTCATTGTGCACACAAATATATCCGATCATTTCCCT
Source organism: Bactericera cockerelli (assembly GCA_024516035.1). Classification (NCBI taxonomy): domain Eukaryota; kingdom Metazoa; phylum Arthropoda; class Insecta; order Hemiptera; family Triozidae; genus Bactericera; species Bactericera cockerelli. The sequence continues at coordinate 4,033,461 of CM044961.1, read as the reverse complement.
ATAATCTTAAATGTTGAAACTGGAGTAAAGTCTAAATATGAAAAACAACAAACATTTGTTAATAATAAACTAAATATAGACAAATTAAAACAACATTTAGAGAGCCAGGACTGGAGAGACGTTTATTCCTGTGAAGATGCGGAAAACGCTACCGATAATTTTATAAACACTCTTCAAAATCTAATTAACCAAAATTCGGAAATGGTTCGTAAAAAAACTCACAAAAAATTAAAACCTTGGGTAACCGAAGGTCTTATAATTTCGATGAAAAAGAGAGACAAGTTACATGCATTGAGTAACAATCAACCCTTCAATACCAAAATAAAACAAGATTACAAAAAATATAGAAACAAGCTCAACAACCTAATTGATCTTGCAAAAACATCATACCTTAAAAAACAAGTTGAGGAGGCAAAAGGAGACAAGAAAAAAATTTGGGAAATTATTAATGACGTCACACAATATAAAAAGAAAAAAACAAATAACATAAAGGGAATCGAGATACAAGGGGACTATATATCGGTGGATAAAGATCCAATAAAAGTTGCAAATCACTTTAATAATTTTTTCGCAAATTTAGGCTCCAAAACAACTAGAACTCAACCACAGTCACCCAACATACCACACCTACCAACACCTCAAACACACGACCTTAGTAGCTTTTACCTCAAGCCCATTAACGAAAAGGAGTTGGACGATATAATTAGCAAAATGAAGGGGGGATCAGCGCCTGGACATGATAAAATTGATACAGGTACAATCAAATCTATTAAACAGTACATCCTTAAGCCATTAACATTTATATACAACCTATGTTTTAAAACAGGTACCTTCCCGCGTCAGTTCAAAATATCAATAATTAGCCCACTTCATAAAAAAGGTGATCCGTGCCTGGTTAGCAATTTTCGACCGATATCTTTATTGTCAATTTTTTCTAAAATACTGGAACGTTGTATCAAGTCCAGGCTGGTCAAATATCTGGATGAGAATGGAATCCTTAGTGATCTTCAGTTCGGCTTCAGGAGTGGCAGAGACACAAATGATGCTGTGCTGGAGCTCACTGAGGAAATTTATCCTCATTTAGATGGAGGGGGAAAAGTAGCAGCTTGCCTAATGGACTTATCACAAGCTTTTGTTAAAGTTGACCATGCAGTCCTGATAAAGAATTTAGACAGGATAGGCATAAAAGAAAAACCACTTGAACTTTTCAAGAGTTATTTAACAGGCAGGAGTCAACAAGTTAAGCTAAGAACGGTTAGTGCTCAGCAAGTACCTACAGACTCATTTTCTCCCTCCAACACTGACCAGTCAGACAGAGTAATAACCACCCACCTGAGTGACTCAATTGCAAACCAACCCTTCTCAGTGCCCCAGGGCACAGTGCTGTCTCCTGTACTCTACAATATATATGTATGTGACATGTACAATCTACCTCTCGCTGGAAAAGTTATTTCTTACGCAGACGATACTGCATTAATAATGAAAGGGGTTACATGGACAGAGGTTTTCCAAAATATGAGAAAAGACATGCAACTGATAACAAAATGGCTAGATGAACGTAACCTGTCCCTTAATGTAGAAAAAACGAAAATCTTACCTTTCTGCTTGAATAAGAAAACCTTTCCCACAAAAATTCTTAAGAATAAATCCCTGTACCAAATGTACGACAGCGTGTATGTGTAACAAGGTAGAGATTACAGAGAGCATCAGATACCTTGGAGTGCAATTGGACTGTCATCTCAGGTGGGAATACCATATTGAAAATTTAAGAAATAGACTCAGGCGGTATATACATCCTTTTTTAGCATTGAGAAAGTTCATGGCTTTACCTATGTTGAAAGAAATCTACTATGCCTTGATACAATCCGCCCTCGAATACGGCATTTGTGCTTATGGCCGAGCAGATTCGTCCTATCTTAAAAAACTGAAATCAGCACAAAATATTCTGTTAAAAATTATACACAAAAAAATAAGACTGTTTCCATCTGAAAGACTATATAAAGAACTAAAAGTCCTAAATATAGACCGTCTCTTCAAGAAGAATCTTTGTTCTCATGTACATAAAAACAAAGACAAATTACTGAGAATCTCAGAACACAGACATAACATTCGTAGGAGAAATCTCTTGGTCCCTAAATGCAAAACAAAGAAAGGTCAGAAATCTATAACCTACCTAGGTATAAAAATGTACGAATCCATTCCTCAAGATATACAACAAATAGGAGAGCTAAAAAATTTCAAGTTTAAATTAAAACATTGGTTAATGGAAAACAACAACATAGATTAGGTATGAGACCCGATTTTCCTCTGAGACAAAAAAAAAAAAACAAAAAACAAAAAAAATGTGAATTTACTACAATACCTTACGAAAGAAAAATAAATATTCATACATCATATCTTATTTAATAAAAGAAAATTATTTACTTACCGATGATAATTAGTCAACTCCTGTCACAATACAAAGGATCATCCTTTAGCGTGACAGGATGCTTTTTCGCTTCAAACTACTCCTATCACCTCCTTTATAAGAAGGTCATGGGAGTGGGTTTATTAAAAAAAAAAAAAATATATTAATAAATAGAATCTTAACATTAACTTCTCCGAAAGTAGTGTTAAGTAACTATTATTACCTAAGTATTATAAGACAGATATATTTTAGGATTAAGTCCATTATGTTATATTCTTTATACATTATGTATTCTAGTTTATATATTATAATGAATTTGATGCAAAAATAAAATAAAAGCACTTATACAGGGTGATCGAAACCACCCAGCCACTATCTTTTTCTCGAGAACGGTTTGAGATAGGATCTTGAAACAAAAAATTGGTCCCCAATATGAAGTCTGAAGTTTAATGGGAAAATATTTTGAACCTCCGCCCACTGCCCCTAAGGGCGTTTTCAGGGGGGCACATGTCCGTTTCTCCCGAATTTTAAATGGAATGCATATTTTTTTATTTTACATTCGAAACATGCAAAGCAAGTTAGTAACACTAGTAAAAAGAAAAAAAATATTCCTTGGTTCGAGTCCCGAAAAAACACGGTTTTTAGAAGAAAATAGACCCAGGTTGCGGAAGTCATTACGGGCACCCGGTAAACGTTGTGAATAAACTAAAAATGACAAAAAATAGGTAAAGTTCTCTTCTTTAATTTAATGTACTTGCTTTTATTCTTTAAGAAAGTCATAGGTCCTTAAATTGGTCATAAACTTTTTTCAGGTTCAAAAGACCAAAAGTCCAGAAATTTAAATTCGACCCCCTATTTTTTTTTCTTTCACATAAAAGAAGAAAATAATTAGCATACAATGCAAAAAAAATTAACTCTCTGCGATTTTTTCCCTTAAAACGGCAGACGAATAACGTCTAAAATGCGTTCATTTCCGTGCGCGTGAGTCACGACACGAGTCCGTGCCTGAAGTTTGTATGTACGATGTAGGTAACTCACCTCTACAGATGTTCAAAAACACTACCCTCGGCTGCAATACATTTCCTCAGTATGCCAGGATAGGTGGCATGAACTCTCTCTCTAGTTCCTCAGGTGTAATGTTGCAGCAGATCCCAATGATGCGCACCTTCATATTTTCCACATCTGTTGGACTGGTTTGGTATGTTAGATCTTTCACCTTTCCCCACAGGTAAAAATCCATGACGGTGAGGTCCAGGGTGCGGGCAGACGAAAAAAATTAACTTTCTGCGATGACCTCTGAAATGCGTTCTTTTTCATACGCGTGAGTCATGGCACGAGTCCGTGCCTGAAGCTTGTATGTACGATGTAGGTTACTCAGCTCTACAAAATTAGAAAAAGAACGACAACTGATGATAATAATTATTAATTTTCGTTCTGGCGCTACTGTAAACCCTGAAGTCAGCATCCGAGATATAGCAAGAGATTCGGCCATTATTTACACGTGTGTTGAGCAAATTCTAAAGGAGAGTAATTTCCATCCTTTTCATATCTCTCTGCATTAAGAGCTATCTGCCCAGGATCAAGTGAATAGTTTAAATTAAGTATACCTCATTTTTATCTGAGGGTGCGAGAACAACTTAATTGCTTGTTCCCTCAGAGATGGATCGGCAGAGGAGGACCAAACCCCCAGCACCCTGGACCTCACTTGATTTTTACCTGTGAGGAAAGGTGAAAGATCTAGAATACCAAACCAGTAGTCCAACAGATGTGGAAAATATGAAGGTGCGCATCATTGGGATCTGCCGCAACATCACACCTGAGGAGCTAGAGAGAGAGTTCATGCCACCTATCCTGGCAGACTCAGGAAATGTATTGCAGCCGAGGGTAGTGTTTTTGAACATCTGTAGAGGTGAGTTACCTACATCGTACATACAAACTTCAGGCACGGACTCGTGTCGTGACTCACGCGCACGGAAATGAACGCATTTTAGACGTTATTCGTCTGCCGTTTTAAGGGAAAAAATCGCAGAGAGTTAATTTTTTTTGCATTGTATGCTAATTATTTTCTTCTTTTATGTGAAAGAAAAAAAAATAGGGGGTCGAATTTAAATTTCTGGACTTTTGGTATTTTGAACCTGAAAAAAGTTTATGACCAATTTAAGGACCTATGACTTTCTTAAAGAATAAAAGCAAGTACATTAAATTAAAGAAGAGAACTTTACCTATTTTTTGTCATTTTTAGTTTATTCACAACGTTTACCGGGTGCCCGTATTGACTTCCGCAACCTGGGTCTATTTTCTTCTAAAAACCGTGTTTTTTCGGGACTCGAACCAAGGAATATTTTTTTTCTTTTTACTAGTGTTACTAACTTGCTTTGCATGTTTCGAATGTAAAATAAAAAAATATGCATTCCATTTAAAATTCGGGAGAAACGGACATGTGCCCCCCTGAAAACGCCCTTAGGGGCGGTGGGCGGAGGTTCAAAATATTTTCCCATAAAACTTCAGACTTCATATTGGGGACCAATTTTTTGTTTCAAGATCCTATCTCAAACCGTTCTCGAGAAAAAGATAGTGGCTGGGTGGTTTCGATCACCCTGTATAAAATATAAATAAAAAAAAATCTCTTTGATAGGTGGAAATTGATCACGTGACACTAGATTTTTTTCGTTTTTTTTTCTAGACATCTAGACATTTTTCAATGTAAACATACTAAAGTTATCATATTTGTGTCAATTACTTTCGTGATATCACAACTACTCAAACTCGCTTTACTAAATCTACGCTGAAACCGGGACTTGAACCACCGCGACTTCCAGGTTACAAGTCCGCCGCCTTATCGATCAAGCGATCAAGAGGTCGGTGGACTAGCTCATGTAGATTTAGCTTCACATGATCGATTTGGAGCTCGCTCTGTGATTGGTGGAAATTGATCACGTGACGCTAGATTTTTTTCATTTTTTTTTTCTAGACATCTAGACATTTTTCAATGTCTTATAAACTAATAAACATACTATACTATACTATAGATCTATAACATGAGCTGGGACTAAGCAGTCGAGTCTCGAACCGGCCATGTATCTTGTCAGTGTGGTAACGGGATTTTAATGGTTATATTATTATTCTCCTGAATTACCGACTGCAGTAGCTTATTAGGGCGATGGAATCAACCGGAGGACAGTGGTTCGAGTCCCAAGTTGAGCAAAAATTTTTGAGTAGTTGTGATATCACATTGTGCAAATGTGCACAAATGAAATAACTTTTTTTAAATAAATTTTTATTTTGCCGAATTTCCCATAACACTGCAGCCCATGCATAATAATGATTTTATTCTTGAAATATACCTAAGAAAAACCTTTGCACCAAGGTTTTTCACCTAAATCAAACATGCAAAAATGCTGGTGCTGCTGCACAAATGGCAGTTCAAAGGAAACAAATAAAATACTTGATGATAAAATCAAGAGGAGTAGAGCTTGTTGTGATGGCAGTGAAGACAATGGGAGTGTGGTGTGAGAAAGAAATGGATTCAGGAGATAGGAAAAAAGATGATTGAGAAGACAGGGAACACACAATCAATGAGTCACCCAACAGCAAAAATAAGCATGACAATCCAAAGAGGTAATGCTGCCAGCGTATTGGGAGCATTACCATCAGAAGAATTGACTTCCATGTTCTATCTCTAAATTTTAATAAAATTGCTATACTTTCTTAATTGGTATTTAGGGGGAAAAAACCCCTAAGAAAAAGCCAAACATTACTTTTTTAAACTTATTTAATTTGCTTTCTATTTCATTCAAGGTGATCTGGAACTGTCTGGTGGAGGAGAGCAGTCTCTTCCTGCGCTACATCCTCGAGCGCCTCACCCGAGAGAAGCAAGATGTCATGTTCAAGGTGCTGCGTCACCTCATCCGCTTCGTGCCCAAGCTCCCCCAGCAGGCCGCGTTTGCACTGTACAACTATATCATCGGCTACGTGATGTTCTACGTGCGGTCGCCGCATGGCGAGGGACAGCGCATGATCGGCGCCGGCCTCTCGATACTGTGGATGGTGAGTGTGAACGGGGCTTGGTGGATTTTTTTTATGAGTGTGAGCGGGGCTTGGTGTTTTTTTTTTTTTTTTTTTTTCTTTTTTTAATAATAATAATATATAATTTGTTTATTTTTTATACTTTTTCTATACAGAGGACCCATCCTAAGCCATTTTTATTTGGATTCTTCCAACATTTATTTATGATTTTTTTGTGTACTCTGAGCTTGGTGACGAAAAGTTGATGATTGGTGTGGGGCTCTCGATACTGTGGATAGTGAGTGTGAACGGGGCTTGTGTGTGTGTGTGTGTGTTTTTTTTTTTTTTCTTCTTCTTTCTTTTTTTTTCTTCTTCTTGCAACATTTATTTATGATTTTTTTGTGCACTCGGAGCTTCGTGAAAAAAAGTGAATGATCGGTGTGGGGCTCTCGATACTCCACAGTATCGAGACCCCACACACTTATCCACATAGTGAGTGTAAACGGGGCTTGTGTGTGTGTGTTTTTTTTTTTTTTTTTTTTTCTTCCAACATTTTTTATGATTTTTTTGTGCACTCGGAGCTTGGTGAAGAAAAGTGGATGATCAGTGTGGGGCTCTCGATACTGTGGATGGTGAGTGTGAACGGGGCTTATCTCTCTTTCAGTATGTCTAAAATAAAAAAAAAAGGTGTACTCTTTTTGTATTGATTAATATGCTGTGTTTTAAAGCAACCTTCAAATATGTGGGCAACACCGTTGTACAATAAAACTGTATCTCTCTCTCTCTTACCACAATAATAATATCGCCTTTTTTATACTGCCCGATTAGGACTATGAAACTCCCATTATTCCAGCAGTAAGCCCAAAAAATATTATTACGTGGTAAAAATCCCACATGGGAGGATAACTTGTCATGTCCCGGCTGGGTTTCGAACCCACGAACTCTGGAATCTCTGGATTCACAGAGTGTCGCCTTTACCACTGAGCTACCGGGTCATATTGTTTGTCATCACAGGTGGTGCACAGTGTGAACGGCATCATGTTCAAGGATCTGAAGCAGATCCTCCGCAAGGAACAATGCGACGCCTCCATACTCCTCACCGCCAATGTTCCCTCCACCAAGAAGATTATCGTACACGGACCCCAAGGTACAACTGAAACTAAGAAAAATAAGTATTATTATTATTATTTGTAGGTATATTTTACATTAATATTGATAGTACAATAAACGGGGCGGAGATAAATCTCAAGCCAATAGGAAATCTTCATTGTTTGCAGTTGAGAAACTTCATTGTTTGCAGCAGGAGGATCACTGCTTTCTGTATCATGTTGATAATGTTATGATGGATATTCAACTTCTTCAGATTTTCTTCTAATGTTTTGTCTATGACACCTGTTGCTGATATTAACAAAACTACTGTGTATACATTCTTCTGTTTCTAAATTCTTTTTATTTCTTCTTCCAGTGTTTTATATTTTCTCGTTTTCTCCATCATTACTTTTGACAAGTTGTGGCTCAATGTTATATATGTACTTTATTATTATTATGTTATATACTTTATTAGGTAAGACAAAATATAAACAGTAAAATACAATGGAATTATAAAGAAAAAATAAATAGATTGAACAAAGAAACAACAACAACAAAAGAATAAAGCTAATGTCCTACCTTAAGGGTGGGGTTATGGCCTGTGTCATTCAAGTACATATTATTATTATATTACTCTTAATTAGGTATAGACGAAGTATACATAAATACAGTAGATATAAGATGAAATAATAAAGAAGAAAAACGAACACAATACTTCCGATTCCTAATAATAGAAATACATCAGAAGTACCAAATAAAATAAATAGATCGAACAAAGAAACAAGAAGAAAAAAAAATAATAATGTGTTTCTTTATCACAATTTTTAGTGGGTAGCGCAGCATTATAGGACTTTCCCACATCTTTTAATATCCTAATACCTACAGTGAAATTCACTTATAACGACGCCGGATAAAACGACCTTCCTCTTATAACGACGGAACTTCTCAGGTCCCCTGAATTTTCCTATACCAGTACATTGAACCCCTCCGGTGTGTGCGACGTCGCTTAGAGTGACGATGTCGGTTACAGCGTCCTAATTTTCAGGCAAATTTGGAATTATCCTTTACAAAATCCTCCGGTTATAACGACGGCTCCCTGAGAGAGAAGCCCCAGATTTCTTCCTGTAAATCTATGCTACCCACCAAAGTCAGGATATGATACCACTGGGGTTATTAATTAATATCCCTTGTTTCCCAGAAATGGATGACGTAGGAATTCCGTCCCAGTTCCCTGTCCAGGAGGAGACTCAATTCCTGGCCATACTCAGAGAGGCTCTGGACTTCTTTGGCATTGACGAGGAGAAACACGGAGAGTATTTCCTGGTAGACCACAAGACTAGTGAGTTTAGTTTCTATTCAGTATAATCAGTATAAACAGAAGAGTGAGAAGTTGTACTAGATGTACATGAATATCAGAACATACCTGGACAGCTATTTCGAGCTTATTTGTTGTCATCAGCAGGTAATAGTTCTGAATATCCATGCCATCAACTAACCTCTCTATTATAATCAGTATAAACAGAAGAGTGAGAAGTTGTACTAGATGTATGTACATGCATATCAGAACATACCTGGACAGCTGTTTCGAGCTTATTTGCTCTCATCAGCAGGTAATAGTTCTGAATATCCATGCCATCAACTAACGTCTCTAATATAATCAGTATAAACAGAAGAGTGAGAAGTTGTACTAGATGTATGTACATGCATATCAGAACATACCTGGACAGCTGTTTCGAGCTTATTTGCTCTCATCAGCAGGTAATAGTTCTGAATATCCATGCCATCAACTAACCTATCAAAATCTATTGCAACAATTTTCCATGGCTAGCCTAGGAGCGATTTGAAGGAGAGATTTGAAGAGACTTGTATTTGTTCATGGCCTCACAAATAACACCATCAACTGTCCAGAATTAATGGACAATGTCTGTATTAGAGTCCCAAACAATCTATCTCTCAGAGACAGACCCAACACTGTCTACAACTACTTTCATATAAAAAAAATAATTTCACGACAATATACCTCGACTCTCCATTGATTTCCTCCCTCATAACTTACAACGCACATTCCTCTACTTTAGACCTTAGTAATAATATTACCCCATTTAAAGAAATGTGTAAAGAGGCTTTATCTTTTCCCCTGTAATATTTTTTTAAATTTAAAATCCTGTTACATGTTTACGTAATTGCATATAATATGCGTGTAAACAGAGGTAAAAAAACCTCTCTATTATAATCAGTATAAAACAGAAGAGTGAGAAAAGTTGTACTAGACGTACATGAATATCAGAACATACCTGGACACCTGTATCGAGCTTCTTCTACTCTGTCCTAGTAACTCAAGGCGTCGGTCGGCCTGGTAATCCGGCGGCGTGGCTTCGAAACCTAGACGGAACAGTACAATTTTTTTTTATAAGATGGGTGTGTCATAGCCTTTTTACTTTCTTTATCTTATAGAAAGAAAAGTAATGGAAGCACCCTAAAAAATCGATAGTCAACTGATTCAAATGTATCTCCTTACTGGACTCATTAATTTCAGGACAAATCCACAACCCCGTGTCCTATGTCCGAGACTATTACTTCTTCAAGCTGGTCCATCTGAATTGCACTATCTCTATACTTATCTCCTTACTGCACTCTTTCTGAATAGCGCTATCTCTATACATATCTTCTTACTGCACTCTTTCTGAATAGCGCTATCTCTATACTTATCTCCTTACTGCACTCTTTCTGACTTGTGCTATCTCTATACTCATCTCCTTACTGCACTCTTCAATTCCAGGACAAATCCTCACCCCCGTGTCTCATACGTACGGAACTATTACTTCTTCAAGCTAGTGCATCTGAATTGCTCTATCTCTATACTTATCTCCTTACTGCACTCTTTCTGACTTGTGCTATCTCTATACTCATCTCCTTACTGCACTTTCAAATCCAGGACAAATCCACAACCCAGTGTCTCATACGTACGGGACTATTACTTCTTCAAGCTGGTGCATCTGACTTGCACTATCTCTATACTTATCTCCTTACTGCACTCTTTCTGACTTGCACTATCTCTATACTTATCTCCTTACTGCACTCTTTCTGAATTGCGCTATCTCTATACTTATCTCTTTACTGCACTCTTCAATTTCAGGACAAATCCACAACCCAGTGTCCTACGTACGGGACTATTACTTCTTCAAGCGCTCTCAGTATCCTCAACTCAAGCTGGTGCATCTGACTTGCACTATCTCTATACTCATCTCCTTACTGCACTCTTCAATTTCAGGACAAATCCACAACCCAGTGTCCTACGTACGCGACTATTACTTCTTCAAGCTGGTGCATCTGACTTGCACTATCTCTATACTCATCTCCTTACTGCACTCTTCAATTTCAGGACAAATCCACACCCCCGTGTATCATACGTACGCGACTATTACTTCTTCAAGCTGGTGCATCTGACTTGCGCTATCTCTATACTTATCTCCTTACTGCACTCTTTCTGACTTGCGCTATCTCTATACTCATCTCCATACTGCACCCTTCAATTTCAGGACAAATCCACAACCCAGTGTCCTACGTACGGGACTATTACTTCTTCAAGCTGGTGCATCTGACTTGCACTATCTCTATACTTATCTTCTTACTGCACTCTTCAATTTCAGGACAAATCCACAACCCCGTGTCTCATACGTACGCGACTATTACTTCTTCAAGCGCTCTCAGTATCCTCAACTCAAGCTAGTGCATCTGACTTGCACTATCTCTATACTCATCTCCTTACTGCTCTCTTCAATTTCAGGACAAATCCACAACCCCGTATCCTACGTACGCGACTATTACTTCTTCAAGCGCTCTCAGTATCCTCAACTCAAGCTAGTGCATCTGACTTGCACTTATCTCCTTACTGCACTCTTTCTGACTTGCGCTATCTCTATACTTATCTCCTTACTGCACTCTTTCTGAATAGCGCTATCTCTATACTCATCTCCTTACTGCACTCTTTCTAACTTGTGCCATCACTGTACTCATCTCCTTACTGCACTCTTTCTGACTTGCACTATCTCTATACTCATCTCCTTACTGCTCTCTTTCTGACTTGCACTATCTCTATACTTATCTCCTTACTGCACTCTTTCTGACTTGCACTATCTCTATACTCATCTCCTTACTGCACCCTTTCTGAATAGCGCTATCTCTATACTCATCTCCTTACTGCTCTCTTTCTGACTTGCACTATCTCTATACTTATCTCCTTACCGCACCCTTCAATTTCAGGACAAATCCACAACCCAGTATCCTACGTACGCGACTATTACTTCTTCAAGCTGGTGCATCTGACTTGCGCTATCTCTATACTCATCTCCTTACTGCACCCTTTCTGACTTGCGCTATCTCTATACTCATCTCCTTACTATACATTCCCGAAAAGTACAACGGTACTTCATGGAGATGTAATGGGAATTCAAATGTACATGAAAACAAATAAAGATTATTATTATTATGGCACACAAATCAAGATATATATTTTTTATCCGTACATAAGATACATTAACATCTGGAATAAACCATATTCCTTAGACGTTAACATGTAAGACTGCATTCAAATTCAAACTCCAAACTTTCGCAGGATATGCGCCGTCCCCAGAATGACACAGGATTGAACTTCGGACAGGTTGAAAATTCCAGGGATCTTCTTCAGATTTTCCTCCAATGACAATGGCACGTAACCAAGAGCTCCAATGATTACTGGAATTACAGTGCACCTCATTCCCCACATTCTTTGAATTTCTATTGAGATGTCCTTGTATTTTAGTATTATGTATTCTGTTGTAAACATTGTCAAGACATTGTTGAGAATCTTCTTCAGATACATTTGGACTTGTAGGTGGATCTTGATGGTGAGTTGATGTTTTATCAGGGGTTGAAGATTGAGTGGGGAAGAATGTCCTGACATTTTGTCAAAATCGAATGCAATCAAAAAAATGAATAATGCCACATATTTCTTCCTCTTGCTTGATCTCATAAGTCCACAGTTGACAAAGAAGCGAACTTCCCTGTGGTAACTTACGAGAATTTTGAGTTGGAAAATTATTATTATTATTATTATTATTATTACTGCACTCTTCAATTTCAGGACAAATCCACAACCCAGTGTCCTACGTACGGGACTATTACTTCTTCAAGCGCTCTCAGTATCCTCAGCTCAAGCTGGTGCATCTGAACGCTGACGAAGCTTTCAATGCACTGCAGCAGCAGGAGTTACTGCACAAGTTCATAGAGATCGGGAAGGTTCTGCTGACATGGGCGATTCTCAAGAATGTCGACATGGTAAGGGAACATACTCTCATACAGAAGTTGCTGCACAGGTTCTGCTGACATGGGCGATTCTCAAGAATGTCGACATGGTAAGGGAACATAATAAAAATAAATAACATACTCTTATACAGAAGTTGCTGCACAGGTTCTGCTGACGTGGGCGATTCTCAAGAATGTGGACATGGTAAGGGAACATACTCTTATACGGAAGTTGCTGCACAGGTTCTGCTGACGTGGGCGATTCTCAAGAATGTGGACATGGTAAGGGAACATACTCTTATACAGAAGTTGCTGACGTGGGCGATTCTCAAGAATGTCGACATGGTAAGGGAACATACTCTTATACAGAAGTTGCTGACGTGGGCGATTCTCAAGAATGTCGACATGGTAAGGGAACATACTCTTATACAGAAGTTGCTGCACAGGTTCTGCTGACGTGGGCGATTCTCAAGAATGTCGACATGGTAAGGGAACATAATAAAAATAAATAACATACTCTTATACAGAAGTTGCTTCACAGGTTCTGCTGACGTGGGCGATTCTCAAGAATGTGGACATGGTAAGGGAACATACTCTTATACGGAAGTTGCTGCACAGGTTCTGCTGACGTGGGCGATTCTCAAGAATGTCGACATGGTAAGGGAACATACTCTTATACAGAAGTTGCTTCACAGGTTCTGCTGAAGTGGGCGATTCTCAAGAATGTGGACATGGTAAGGGAACATACTCTTATACAGAAGTTGCTGACGTGGGCGATTCTCAAGAATGTCGACATGGTAAGGGAACATACTCTTATACAGAAGTTGCTGCACAGGTTCTGCTGACGTGGGTGATTCTCAAGAATGTGGACATGGTAAGGGAACATACTCTTATACAGAAGTTGCTGACGTGGGCGATTCTCAAGAATGTCGACATGGTAAGGGAACATACTCTTATACAGAAGTTGCTGCACAGGTTCTGCTGACGTGGGCGATTCTCAAGAATGTGGACATGGTATGTAGTCACCGTGGCCGAGTGGGTTAGCGCGCTAGGCATTGTACGCACGGTGACGGAAAATTCTGTTCCCTTCAACATGTGAGGCTGGCATTTCCGGCCGTACCCAGGCTGGGTGAGGTTAATGTAGCTGGTACGATTCCCAGCGAATGGAGCGTGAAACCTCCGTCCTGACTATCTCAAATCAGGACGTTAAAACCAAATAGAATCAACTGGTCACTATAGCTCTAGTAGAGGTCTGTGTGATAGTTGGTGCTTCTCTTGTGGAACTCTAACCAGTTAATAATAATAAGAGATCAAAGGCTGGATTTTCATATTGCATAACTCCCCTTGTATCCCGGCGGGGTCAGAAGTTGTTCGGCTCTGTACTTTGGATTTTGCAGCCTACCCTAGCCTCGTGAGGACAATTGGGGTAGTTGTAGAGTGGGCAACGACCAGCGATGGCATTACGAGATTGATATTGATTGGATTAGCTACACACTAAAAATTGTGACATAATAACACAAATCACTAGCTTTTTTTAATTCTCCTTGTAATTTTTAATGAGTATTTCTCCGTCCAAACCAACCTCAGTAGATAGATCGATAAGGCGCCGCACTTGTAATCTGGAGGTCGGTGGTTCAAGTCCCACGTTAAGCAGAAAATAAGTAAAGTAAATTTAAGTTATTGTGATATGACTATTATAATTCACACCTTAAAAAGTATAGTAGATAGTAGGCCAATCTCAGTGGTTAAGAGCATTGATTACTGACCCAGAGGTTGCGGGTTCAAATCCCGGCCGGAGCGGAAATTTCTGACCGAAATTTTCCGTTTCCGGAATGGCATGGATGTAAAGGTAAAGTTCCCTGAAGTAATGGGAAAGCGGTTCCGGGGCACACTTACCATAAAAAAAGTAGATAGATTGATATTAAATTTCTGACCATTACTTGATATCCATTCTCATCGCCAGGTGGTTCAACGTGTTGTGTTCCTGCATGAAGAACTCATGAAGTTGCCTTCCTTCCCCCGCAAAGCTCTCGACACAGACCTGGACCTCTACAAGGGAGGAATCATGGGCAGGGTAAGACCTTGGTTCGGTACACAACAAGTACAATAACAATAATATCGCCTTATTTATACTGCCCGATAAGGACTATTAAAGTCCCATTATTCCAGCAGTAAGCCCAAGACATATTATTATGTGGTAAAAATCCCAAATGGGAGGATAACT
Organism: Bactericera cockerelli; assembly: GCA_024516035.1. NCBI lineage: Eukaryota > Metazoa > Arthropoda > Insecta > Hemiptera > Triozidae > Bactericera > Bactericera cockerelli. The sequence continues at coordinate 4,018,453 of CM044961.1, read as the reverse complement.
TATCATGGGAGGATAACAATACTTAACAAATGGGAGGATAACAATAATAATTATTATTACTAAGTATTATATGACCGACCAGCCTCCGTGGCGTAATGGTTGTGGCTACTGCCCGTAGTCCAGAGATACCGAGTTCGATTCCCGGCGGGGGCAGACTTTTCGAAGAAAATTCTGTTCCCTCCAAACACGTGAGGCTAGCATTTCCGGCCGTACCCCGGCTGGGTGAGGTTAATGTGGTAGCTGGTAAAACTACTTCAAATCAGGACGTTAAACCAAATAGAATCAACTGGTCAGATTAGTTCTAAATAGAGGTCGGTGTGATAAAGGGTGCTTCTCTTGTGGAACTCCAACCAGTCTATAATAATAATTATATGACCGACCTCTTTGGTGGACTTGAAATCTTGAGGTCGGTGGTTCAAGTCCCATGTTAAGCATAAATTTTGTAAAGCGAGTTTGAATAGTTGTGATATCACGATTGTGATCAACACAAATATTATCACTTTTAAATTACAAAGTATTCTGTTCCCTCTGTTACTCTTCAACTTTACTATTGCCACCACCTATTTTGTTATGTACAAAATTAATTGATGCAAACAAATTACTAAAAGTACACACAGAGGTAAGAACAAACAAAAGCTTAGTCTTTGGTTTACACCCTTTGAGCATTAACCTCGCCTGGTGGTTACCTTCCACTTAAGAGTATTATTATTATATACCTACCAAGGTAGTACGTACCTATGTATGTTTCGTTTGGGTTTAACGTCTCTTTCAACTGCATGGTCATATCACGACGGGGGTGTTACCCTCCATTAGCAGGAAACTCACAAACCTGCTATTCACATTAACCTCACCCTGCCAGGGTTGGGCCGGAATGTTAACATCACGAAGTCAACCCCTCGCTGGACGTTGCTTCACTTCGGTGATCCCACGAGAACCGGTTTAAATAGTAGTGTTATTATTTTATTGTTCTTTTTTCCCTCCCAGGAGTTGCTAGGTCTCGACGTGCTTCACAAGTTCATGTGGGTGCGGCTCATCGCCCGCATGTTCGAAGCCATGGCCGGGAACTTCGCCTACTCCGGCGACATCCATCTCTTCCTCAACGTCCTGAATGGGGCCGTGACTCTCCACAGCGAGGACGCGTGTATTCTGCGCTACGTGATGGCGACCTATATCAACGCGGCGCACAACTTCAAGAACATCTTCTCTACCAACGGGTAAGTAATATTTATTTATTTACACTTTATTAATTGGACATATCAAACACCTCGGCCGAGGTGTGAAGAACGCCTATACAAAGAAAGAGACAGCCCGGCAGAGTGTAAGGTTACGGAAAACATAGTTCCCATGCATTTCATGTACTTTTAGCCAGCGAAAAGTGCAACATGAATTTCAAAAATTGCGATTTTTATTGCAGAAATGGTTATATACAACACAAATAATTACAAATTAAAATACAATATAAGAGAAGAAAAAAAAAAATATTTACATAACATAGGTCCTAACTAAAGGGCGGGGTTATTGCCTTTGGCAATCTCTTCCAAATCAATAATAGAGAACATCTTCTCTACCAACGGGTAAGTAAGAGAGAACATCTTCTCTACCAATGGGTAATTAATAGAGAACATCTTCTCTACCAACGGGTAAGTAAGAGAAAAAGAAAAAAAGAGAAAAGGGGAAGGAAGAGAATAAGAGAAAGAAAAGGAGATAATGAATGAGAAAAGGAAGTGAGAACAAGATAAATAATAAATTAGACAGAAAAAGAAAAATAAACCAAAGAAAGAAAAAAAGAAAGAGAGAGAGAGAAAGAGAAAGAGAAAGAGAAAGAGAAAGAGAGAGAGAGAGAGAGAGAGAGAGAGAGAGAGAGAGAGAGAGAGAGGGGAAATTAAAGTTAAATCAAGTGAGAAAAATAGCACTATCCCACAAAACAAGAAAATCACTGATTTTCTTAGTGTGGGTAGTTTAGGACATGTTATGTGAGTTACTATGTTATCTATTTAGTATATAAGTTAATCTTACGTACCTATTGTAAAAATGTATTTTCAATGTATTGTCATCATCAATAAAATCAAATCAAATCTTCTCTACCAACGGGTAAGTAATAGAGATCATCTTCTCTACCAACGGGTAGGTAATAGAGAACATCTTCTCTACCAACAGGTAAGTAATTCAGAACATCTTCTCTACCAACGGGTAAGTAATTCAGAACATCTTCTCTACCAACGGGTAAGTAATTCAGAACATCTTCTCTACCAACGGGTAAGTAATTCAGAACATCTCCTCTACCAATTAAAAAATGGAAGCAATATAAACAATAAAAAATGAACACAAAACTTCCGATTTCTAATATTAGAAATTTCTCGTAAGTAAAAGGAAAAAACGAGACAAATTTATACACATATATGTCCTAACAGAGTATACAGTCAAGCAGTTCTACCTCATGAATCGGAAACCCTTCATTCTATTCTATTCTATTCTATTCTATTCTATTCTATTCCTCAGATATCTGCTCATCATACCATCTCTACTGCAACTCTACGCTTCTCACCAAAGCAACAAGCTGGTAACCCGCACTGTAGAGTATACAGTCAAGCAGTTCTACCTCATGAATCACCAACCCTTCATTCTATTCTATTCTATTCTATTCCTCAGATATCTTCTCATCATACCATCTCTACCTCAACTGTACGCATCTCACCAAAGCAACAAGCTGGTAACCCGCACTGTAGAGTATACAGTCAAGCAGTTCTATCTCATGAATCACCAACCCTTCATTCTATTCTATTCTATTCTATTCCTCAGATATCTTCTCATCATACCATCTCTACCTCAACTGTACGCATCTCACCAAAGCAACAAGCTGGTAACCCGCACTGTAGAGTATACAGTCAAGCAGTTCTACCTCATGAATCAGAAACCCTTCATTCTATTCTATTCTATTCTATTCTATTCCTCAGATATCTGCTCATCATACCATCTCTACTGCAACTCTACGCATCTCACCAAAGCAACAAGCTGGTAACCCGCACTGTAGAGTATACAGTCAAGCAGTTCTACCTCATGAATCAGAAACCCTTCATTCTATTCTATTCTATTCTATTCTATTCCTCAGATATCTGCTCATCATACCATCTCTACTCCAACTCTACGCATCTCACCAAAGCAACAAGCTGGTAACCCGCACTGTAGAGTATACAGTCAAGCAGTTCTATCTCATGAATCGGAAACCCTTCATCCTGCAAATGTTCGGCAGTGCCTCGGCTATCCTCGACATTGACGATAACAGTCAGTTTGGAGACGCCCATAAGGTGAGAATCTAATCATGTTCAGTTGTAACACACATTTTATTCATCTATCTATCTTTTATTAGATTATAGTGGTGCATGTCAACATCTATGGTCATTTGGTCATACACACCACACATTTTAATTATAATATAATCTTTAGTGGAAGGTAACCACCAGGCGGTGGTTATGTTCGTTCAATTTTAATTTAATAACAAAACAAAAAAAAAATAATGTGTCAATTCTCGCCCATCACAGGGGAGGCATACTACGGGATGGGCAGGCTACAACACAGACCACAAGCGTCTACATTAGCTTCTGTTTCATGGCTACGAAATAGAAAAAGGCAGTGAAACACTCATTTTTAAAAAAAAAAAAAAAAAAGTTAATTAACTAAATCTACTTCAGGTGCCAGCCCGCTGTCTGTTCAATCTTCTGCTCAGTTTGGAAACCCCATCTCCAGACCCTCTCAACATAGGAGAGCTGGTCAAGGAAGAGAAACCCCTGAAGGCCATTGACTTCTGCTACTGTATCTTATTTCATTATTAATTTTATACATTAATTAAGTATTTTATTAATCTACTTCAGGTACCAGCCCGCTGTCTGTTCAATCTTCTGCTCAGTTTGGAAACCCCCTCGCCTGACCCTCTCAACATAGGAGAGCTGGTCAAGGAAGAGAAACCCCTGAAAGCCATTGACTTCTGCTACTGTATCTTATTTAATTATTAATTAATTAACCAATTTATTAATCCACTTCAGGTGCCAGCCCGCTGTCTGTTCAATCTTCTGCTCAGTTTGGAAACCCCCTCGCCTGACCCTCTCAACATAGGAGAGCTGGTCAAGGAAGAGAAACCCCTGAAAGCCATAGACTTCTGCTACTGTATCTTATTTAATTATTAATTTTATACATTAATTAAGTAATTTATTAATCTACTTCAGGTGCCAGCCCGCTGTCTGTTCAATCTTCTGCTCAGTTTGGAAACCCCCTCCCCTGACCCCCTCAACATAGGAGAGCTGGTCAAGGAAGAGAAACCCCTGAAAGCCATTGACTTCTGCTACTGTATCTTATTTCATTATTAATTTTATACATTTATTAACTAATTTATTAATCTACTTCAGGTGCCAGCCCGCTGTCTGTTCAATCTTCTGCTCAGTTTGGAAACCCCCTCGCCTGACCCTCTCAACATAGGAGAGCTGGTCAAGGAAGAGAAGCCCCTGAAAGCCATCGACTTCTGCTACCACGACGAGAATGAGATGGTGACCGTGCTGGACTGCATCAGTCTCTGTGTGATGGTAGTGGCGTATGCTGCGGACTCTTTGAGGTAAGAATAAATAATAATTATAATATTTTTTTTTATTTTTTTTTTTAAGAAGAGGAGGAAATTTTCAAAAGACGAACACTATGCTGCTACATACAGCAGCCTAGTGAACAGTGTGGGACTTGTGCTGGCGACGGTCCACACTTAACCACTAAAACCTTCCTCTCCCTCTAAGACATCTGCATTCGGAACCGTTGAAGATAATAATAATACTATATTATAATAATGAAATATAAATATAATAATGATAACACTAATACTCTTTAGTGGAAGGTAACCACCGGTCGAGGTTTGTGCTCTAAGCATTTTCTACGACCTAACCTTTAGAGTCTGTTTATTATGTGGTAACAAACTCAAATTAATGAGGAAAAATGCATGCACTGGGTGGGATTCGAACCAACGGATCCCTATGCTATCTGGATTACCAGACTAGCGCGTTACCCACTTGACTACCCGTGCACTTCTTAAATTAATAATAATGTGTTTTATTGTACATTTCTTTTTCATTGAAGCAGCTACTCATTTTTCCTCACGAGGAGTTTCCTCATTTTTCCTATGAGTGGACCCCGAACACCCAAGTACAGAGCAGAAAAAATCCTGCCCTTCTGGGAATCGAACCCAGGTCACCGGCCATGGTGACTACATGATAAATAATAATAAGTAATGTATTTTATACGGCTCCGGGTACATTAGTTATAAGAGGAGGAGAGGAGGATGTCAGTGGGTATTGGTCACAGATTTCTGCTTATTAGCCTCTTTGTTTTTGTTATACTTCATTACTTGTGAGTGGAAACAGTCACCAGGAAGTGTTAGAAAAAGTCCAAGAAACTCTATCTATCATATCACAATGGTTCATCACTAATAAACTACGTCTTAATGCAGATAAAACTACTTATATGTACTTTGGACCACAACCATATAATCAATTACAGGCCATCTCACATTCTAATCTCGTTATATCCCCATCAGAGGAAGTCAAATTTTTAGGTCTAATACTAGATTCAAGGTTGCGCTGGAAGTCCCACATTCTATATCTTAAACCTAAACTTGCATCTGCAATATATGCAATAAAATCAATACAAAAGAATGTGGGGTCCAGCGCTGCTTTACTTGCCTATCACTCATACTTCCATAGCTTAACGAGCTATGGAATTGTATATTGGGGGTTTGCAGTAAATACAAGTGATATTTTCATGCTACAAAAACGAGCGGTGAGGAGCATATTTAATCATCGACCTACTGTTTCTTGTGCACCCATATTCAAAAACAACAATATCCTAACATTCAGAGCACAACTAATACTTAACACATGTTGCCTTATTCATAAAATGTCAGAACACCTTACAAGACATAGAGATATACACAACTACAATACACGACACAGAAATGACATAACAGTAACAACAAACAATATATTTGATAGATCTTTTCTTAAGCAAGGAATTCAACTTTATAATTCCTTGCCAGATATTATTAAACAAGAAAATAGAGATCACTTCCAAGAACAACTTAAAATAAGACTTATTGATATTGCCCCATACAAAATAGAGGAATTCAGGTGGTAAAATGTGATCCAGGGGTAAATAATGTTTGGTCCCTTTTACTCCTTTTCCCTCTTTTTTACCTCAGTCTCTTCTTCTCGTCTCTCCTTTTTACTCCTCTTCTTTATTTTTCCTTCCAATTTAATTGTTCATTTTTAATTGAAAAAAAAAAAATATGTAAGACGTACAATGTATAATTATTACACAATAAAATATTTGATTGATTGATAGCCCCACACATCGTTTTGAATTGGTTATAAAATTTATCTCCTCTCCTAAAAAAAAAAAATAATAACAATTACATAATTTTCAAGCATAATTATTATTTTACTATTGTTTCAACAGGGCGTATCAAATGCTGGTCATTCTAGAAGCCATTCTCCCGTGCTATATGAAGCAAATCCAATGTCCACTCTACACCCGAGAGGGCAAAACAGAGCGAGAGATTGTGGCGCAACTGGCGGTCACTATTCGAACCCTGGTCAATAATTGTGAAGCCCTAGCCAAGCACTACAGTGGTCCTACCATGAGCCAAAGCCCTGAACATAAAGGTAAGTTTGGTTTTTAATTCTAATGTTCAGAATATAATGGTAAGCTGTTTCAAATAGAGCGATTCTAGCGGTCACTATTACTGGTAATAATTGTGAGGCCCTAGCCAAGCACTACAGGTCATATTTTTACACGTCATTTTTTTAACAATAAAAAATGACTATTCCCACCTCATACCCAGGCTCGAGTCATTTTTATACTCTCATTTACAATTAAAAATCATTTTATAACATAGTCACAGAATGAGTTAGCGCGCTAGCAATTGCACGCATGGTGACCTGGGTTCGATCCCCAGCGGGCCAGAAATTTTTCTTCTCTGTACTTGGATGTTCGGGGACCAGTCATACCTCGTGAGGAAAAATGACTAGTTACTTGTATGAGTAAAACCAGTGGCGGCATTACCAGATAGATAGATAGATAGATAAATTGTTTTATTTAGAATCAATATACATAATTATAGTTTACAAAGCAACACTTTCCCTTAGCTAATACAAAAAAATGTGGGGTTCTAAGGAAAAAGAATTTTTTTTTTTTTTTTAAGTTTCCATTTATTTATTTACGTTTTACATTATCATCTTTAACAAACTATGAGGGTATACCCACCTTCAAAAGATAAAAATCTTGTGCTGAAGGTGGGGAGTTCAAAATAATAGTATGTATAATAATATATATATTTTTTTTTTTTTTCAATTTCATTCACAATAGAAAAAATTGATGTGTATAAAATGGTATTCAACAGAAGAAAAAGTAATAATATTTTTTTATATAATATGTTTAATATGAGCTCAAAAATATTATTAAAAAAAAAAAAAAACATTGAAGAAAAAAAATATATTTATATATTAATAAGATGATGATTATGATTAATAAGAGGATGCAGATAATAGGTTCTCAGGTTATTCAGATGGAAATATTAAGTTGTTTAAAAATATTTAACAACGAGTTGTTTATACTGATTAGTATTGTGGATTTCATATTTAGATTTCATATAATTAATGTAATAGAAGAATTCGAAATGTGAAGGAGGCTCTTAGTAATTCTGCGCTACCCACAAAAATTGTGAAGAGGCCTTGTGCTCCACCACCAATAAAATCATACGTACATTTTTAACACTTTCAGCCCCAGAGCTGGGATCGGCGAGTGAGCACGAGGGACCAAGGCAAAAAATGCGTTTTGCACCCTTCGTACCAAAGTTATTTTATTGTAAAATACTGTGTATTTTGTCGTAAATTCGATAAATTTATGTTTTTCAGCTGTACCTTCTATACTTTATGATTTAAGTTCAAAGTAAGGAAGGTCGTGAATACCATAGAGAGTACTCATGTCCACAGTCAAATTTCGCGTGAGGGTCATATATGGTACTCATGTCCTTTATGAAATGTCAGCTGAGAGTCATATATGGTATTCATGGTCTCAAAGTGTTAAACGCCTATTCATACCCCGTCTCCCAGGCTCGAGCCAGCGCAACTACAGCCGCGGCGGCCCCTACTCCCCCGGCCTCGACTTCGACGAGGACTCTCACTGCAAGGGGGGTGGCTTCACAGGGGGGGCGGGGACAGGGGCGGAGGGGGCGGGGCCCGGAGCAACAGGGGGGCGGGGCCCGGGGGGGACCAGCTGGAGGACCTGGAGAAGCTGAGGAACGAGTTCCGGCGGCCGCGGGACGTGTGCCTGAACCTGGTGGCAGAGTTTGTGAACGCGTCCGGGGCGAGGCTCACCGAGCTCAACAAGAAGTTCCCGCAGGTGCGTGGACAATTGATTTGTGTTGTTACTGCCTTTGTTTTTTTTATAGTTAGTTTAGTTATCATACAAGAGACGAAAACTATGTGAGTAAGAGAATACAGGAACTTCAAATAGGCGGTAAAAGAAAGAGAGGAAGACCAAAAATGAGATGGAGAGACAAAGTTGAAGAAGACCTAAGAGAGAAAAACTGGAGAAAGGAGGACGCACTAAATAGAAAGATATGGAAGGAAATGATTCATGGAACAAATGCCGACCCCAAGTAGGTTTGGGAAAAGGCAAAGTGAAAGAAGAAGAAGAAGTTTAGCTATCATACTTGTTGTGTTAATCACTTTCGCTGCTACTTTTTTACTACTCAAACTCACGCTGCTAATTTTTTACTCGAACCACCGACCTCCAGGTTACTCCGCCGCTTTATCGATCAAGCTTTAGAGGTCGGTAGTGTAATAAAAATAGTCGGTAGTGTTTTTTTTATAATTTAATCAGTATTTTTTTATATAATTATTATTGTTATACTTTGAACTTAAACATCTTTAACTTCGCACCGGATTAAAAGACAATAAATTTTATATATAAATTAAAATAATTCTGTTCTATATTTTTTGTATACAGGGTGTCCCACCAAACTTGGACACCTCAAATTACTCGGCCCCTGAAAGAGTTTTTGAAAAATAAAAAAATCTAGGGTACATGTGCTAATTATGCGGTTTCAGTTATGAATTTTTTTTTATACAGGGTGGTTCAAAAGTCAGAAATTGAGGTGTCAACTTTCGATTTTTAAATGGATCGACCTGAATTTTATTTGATAATTTTACTTCTAAATGGTTCCTGAGTACTTTTTTAAACAAAAATTTTACATACAGGGTGGTTTTTTTTCGAACAATTTTTTTTCTAAATCTTGAATAACTCAAGTTCGGTTAATTTTTTCGATAACAAGAATAGAATGTGTTTGTGTAATGAATACACGCACTTTCAATTGGCATCAAAAAAATTTATACAGGGTGGTTCACAAGTGAAATAATGACTTGATTTTTTTTAAAACCGAGTTTTTTTAATTTTTTATTTGGGATTAATAATTCTAACCTAATTTTACACATTTTTCGTTAGTCATATCGAAAAACAAAACTAAAGTGTTGTACAGAGTGAGACATAATTTTTTTGTAACACCCTGTATATGGGCAGTCAAAGAGACGCAAAATTAAATATAAAGACTAAATGTGCAAGAAAAACTTTGATTTTTAATTAAACTAAAAAGTTATGGTGTTTTAACTAATATTGTCGCATGGACCACCCTGTAGATATTTTCTTAAACCATCATATGGGTAGTCGAAACTGTCTAAAATTCAACGAGGAGTCCAAATCTGAAAGAAAAAAAATGAATTCAAAAAGCCATGCTCAATTTTGTGTCTACACCTACCTACTTTTTATTTCAAGTTTTAAAATCATTCAGTGTGGACACCAAATTGAAAATGGCTTCAAATTCGTGTTTTTTACTTGTTTTTCCCACATGATTCGAAGTGTTCGTTGAATTTTATACAACTTAGAGTACCTACATGATAGTTTAAGAAAATATCTACAGGGTGGTCCATGCGACAATATTAGTTAAAACACCATAACTTTTTAGTTTAATTAAAAATCAAAGTTTTTCTTGCACATTTAGTCTTTATATTTAATTTTGCGTCTCTTTGACTGCCCATATACAGGGTGTTACAAAAAAATTATGTCTCACCCTGTACAACACTTTAGTTTTGTTTTTCGATATGACTAACGAAAAATGTGTAAAATTAGACGAGAATTATTAATCCTAAATAAAAAATTAAAAAAACTCGGTTTTAAAAAAAATCAAGTCATTATTTCACTTGTGAACCACCCTGTATAAAAATTTTTGATGCCAATTGAAAGTGCGTGTATTCATTACACAAACACATTCTATTCTTGTTATCGAAAAAATTAACCGAACTTGAGTTATTCAAGATTTAGAAAAAAAATTGTTCGAAAAAAAACCACCCTGTATGTAAAATTTTTGTTTAAAAAAGTACTCAGGAACCATTTAGAAGTAAAATTATCCAATAAAATTCAGGTCGATCCGTTTAAAAATCGAAAGTTGACACCTCAATTTCTGACTTTTGAACCACCCTGTATAAAAAAAGTTTCATGACTGAAACCGCATAATGAGACCATGTACCCTAGATTTTTTTATTTTTCAAAAACTCTTTCAGGGGCCGAGTAATTTGAGGTGTCCAAGTTTGGTGGGACACCCTGTATATTTGGTTTTTTTTTTCATTCTTCTTAATTAATTGTTTATTGTTTTATATAAAAAATAAAGTGTAAATAAATAAACATCTTCACTCAATTTTATTCCACTCCATTCTCAGGACGGGAAGAGTGTAGAGCTGCTAGATCTGAGATCCAACATTCGTCTTGCCGAGGTAGCGCACTCGCTACTCAAGGTGTCTCCTTATGATCCTTCCACTATGGCGTGCAGAGGTAAACTTTATAGCTCTATTCATGTCCCGGTAGCTCAGTGGTAAAGGCGGCACTCTGTGAATCCAGAGATTCCAGAGGTCGCTGGTTTGAAACCCAGCCGGGACATGACAAGTTATCCTCCCATTTGGGATTTTTACCACATAATAATATGTCTTGGGCTTACTGCTGGAATAATGGGACTTAATAGTCCTAATCGGGCAGTATAAATAAGGCGATATTATTATTATTTTTTTTTGCTTTGCCCTTGTTAGATTTATTTTTATTATAATGTAGTATTGCGAACTTAAGAAGATGGGGCCAGATTGCCAATGATCTACTGTAGAATTTACCTATACAAACATGCATTCCAGGTGACCCGCATTGAAATGCTGACGGTACGGAATTTTTTTAGCTCTGTACTTTGAATGTGGGGGCCTACCCTAGCCTCGTGAGGACAATTGTGATAGTTGTAGAGTGGGCAACTACCAGTGGTGGCATTACGAGATTGATATTGGAATCCAATCAACCTCAACCATGAGGTTGAACAACGTCGACCATGCTTAAGCGGGATGAGACAGAGTAAAAGAAGAAGAAGATTGGAATATGATGGTTGGTTGTCGTGATGTCGATCCTACCCACTAAAAATTGTGACATATTAACACTAATAACTAGCGCTTTATTCCGTTAGGACTGTAGAACTAAGGGTTAGGTGGAAAAGATTGCCATAGGCAATAACCCCGCCCTTTAGTTAGGACGTCTGTATATATTTATCTATGTTGTTTATCTTTTTTTCTTGTTTATATTGTTCTAAATTTTGTATTTTATTTTTATAATTACTTGTTTCTACATATGTTCTATTAATAAAGAATTAAGTAATAATAATAACTACATGCTAGCCGAGTCAAACTATTCCAAGCTATAGTGAGATCTACGCTACTTTATGGGTCTGAGATTTGGGCATTACGATATGAGGGAACTATTGAAAAATGTCAAACTTTATTTTACAAATCTATTTACTGTCTGCCGAGAAATACAGCCAGCTACATGTTGCGCCTTGAAATGGGTGTTGTCAAGCTCTTTTATTACGCATTTTGCCAGATATTAGAATGGTGGGGAAAGCTCTTAAAGATGACAACTGATAGATACCCTCGAGCATGTTACGACCAACTGGTCCTACTTGATCAGAGGTCCTGTAATGTTGCCAAATATAACTGGTGTACTCTCCTGAAAGACAAGCTTGTCCAATTGGAATTTGGATATTTATGGGAAGCACAGTCTAGTAATATGCTTGAGGAGAAAAGAGAAGACATTCTACACACTTATTATTCGTCACTAGTCAAAGAAGATTGGCAATCACTCCTTCGATCCTCATACAACATCATGTACAAGGACATTAAGATTAGACCAGAAAACCCAACACCAAAACAAAGCTTTGTTACACAATACCTACTGGAACCAGGCCCGATAGAAAGAAGTAGAGTGGCCGCCCAACTTCGCCTTAGTGGGAAAAATCTTAGGTTTTTCATCAACAAGATGTCATTCGGCTGGGATCAGGAAGAACTATGTAGTGTCTGCAATCAAAATAAGCCCGAAAACATACAACACTTTTTATTAGAATGTCCCCACTACGCAGCCTTAAGGATGAAATTTTTACGTGAAATGGGCAGCTCTGTAGAGGAATTGTTGGTGATCCAGTCGAAGACTCATCTGAACAATCTATATTTCTATGTTTTAGGAGCGTTGAAACTGAGATCTTTTCTACGAAATGAATAGTTTGTTCAATTAGTTTATTTATAGATTTTATTTATTGTATTTATATTTATTTCGATTTTATTTTTCATATATTCATATTTTTACGTTATTTATAGATTTTATTTATTGTATTTATGTTAATTTCGATTTTATTTTGCATATATTTATATTTTTACGTTCAATTAGATTTTATTTATCATATATTTACATTTTTACGTTCAATTAGATTTTATTTATCACATATTTATATTTACGTTCAACTAGATTTTATTTATCATATATTTATATTTACGTTTGATTAGATTTTATTTATCATATTTTTTTATTTATCTTTTATATTTTCGTTCAATTAGATTTGATTTATCATATATTTGTATAGTATTTAAATTTTTATATAATTATTCATACAGTAATATTAAACATTTAAAATAATAATAATAGAAAGGAAAAAGAAGAAGAAAAATGGGGGAAAAATTATGTGGCACAAAATAATAGAATGAAGTAATTGTTTTTAAAATTTTATTATGTAATTTTAGAAATATGTTTAAATAACCTGCATCCCAGCCTCTATTGTAAACTCTTATTGAGAAATACAATTATATTTTTATTCTATTCTATTCTACATGCTATCCTTCATGTGAAGGATCTGTAGCCCACCCTACTCATGATCTCTGCTATCTGTAGCCCACCCTACTCATGATCCTCCCTCTCTATATGTTCCTATACTCCTCCCTCATGCCACCCTACTCATGATCCTCCCTCTCTATATGTTCCTATACTCCTCCCTCATGCCACCCTACTCATGATCCTCCCTCTCTATATGTTCCTATACTCCTCCCTCATGCCACCCTACTCATGATCCTCCCTCTCTATATGTTCCTATACTACTCCCTCATGCCACCCTACTCATGATCCTCCCTCTGTATATGTTCCTATACTACTCCCTCATGCCACCCTACTCATGATCCTCCCTCTCTATATGTTCCTATACTCCTCCCTCATGCCACCCTACTCATGATCCTCCCTCTCTATATGTTCCTATACTCCTCCCTCATGCCACCCTACTCATGATCCTCCCTCTGTATATGTTCCTATACTACTCCCTCATGCCACCCTACTCATGATCCTCCCTCTCTATATGTTCCTATACTCCTCCCTCATGCCACCCTACTCATGATCCTCCCTCTCTACAGGGTGGACCAAAAAAAACGTTTACACCTGTTAATGGTAGATTACTGACCACATTTCCAGCCCGGCTCTGCAAGCCGTTTTTTTCGGATTCGCCTTTGTAACAACTGCACAAAGTGATTTTTTGCAACTTTCTGAAAAAGTCCGACTTTGGCCTATTCTTCAGGTCAGAACTTTTTTCCTGTTTAAGATGAGTTATTCTGAACAATTCTGCAGAAAGCCAACAAAATTTCGATGTTTCTAGCTACACTACTTTGTTTTTTACGGTTAGGTTTGGCATCTTTTTTGACACCTGAATAGAAAAATAAATCTCATGTAAGTTTTTTACACTTTGAAACACTCAAGATTTGACCGAACAAATTTTGGCACAGACACGGGCAAGTTTGATAAAAGTTGGCGGCCAACCCAAGGATGCTAAAAAATAATTTTACGATTTTTTATCACGTGATCTTCTGGGAAAACGAACCAGGTAAGTCTCAAAAAATGATGTTCAAAATCTTAAAAGTGTTGACCGTGTAGGGTCGTCTTGTACTCAAAGAGTAATTAGCTATTTATGCCTGATAATTATTTTCCCTAGGGATTCACGCTTGTGAAATGTGGGTTAGCGACCACAGGGCCCGAGCTGAGTTTTGACATTGCTTCCACTTACTTATGTCAAACTCCTTCCCTTTCATCTTTCCTATCAGTCCTCTCTTGGCCAACTCTTGTTCTCTTCGACACATAAGAAGACAATAGTCCATTATCAATTATGGTGTCTTTCCTTTTCACACTTCTACTCTTTACACCCAACACCGAAAGTCTCCCGGTCAAGGATGGCAACTCTACAAAGCCAACGGTCCTCGGAGCGGATGAGCCCACAAGAGCAGGGCAATCTCTTGTCCACAAGAAGAGAAATCGTCTTGAAAGAGCGGATGAATCAAGTACTACTGATCAACGGTCATGAGGATGCACCAGACAACAGGGAAATCAGTGCATTAAAGATCCAATAGGATTCCCTAACCCAGATAGCCCTAATGGAAAAGTCGTCTTCGGAAATATACGTTACTGATCATGGAATTCGGAACCCAAGATCTGGCAGGTGTAGTAACAAGGCTACACAGGTCATCAGCCAGCGAAATCCTTGTGACAATATCAACTCAAAATTTAATATTGGTACCTGGAATGTAAACTCTATGTTAAAATCAGGAAAACTAGACGAGCTGAATACACAAATGAATGAAGCAAATCTTGATATTTTAGGAATTTGTGAGACACGATGGGCTGGTAATGGCGACTACATCAGAGATGATTTGCGGATAATATACAGTGGAAAAGAGAAGAGAGGAAGTAGTGGTGTAGCAATCGTATTGAAAGGAAGATGGAAGCAAAATGTTCTGAACACATACCATGTAAATGATCGAATAATGATGATAAAAATTGAAGCGAACCCCACAGACTTGTACATTATAATGGTGTATTTTCCCACTACGAGGGCAACTGATGAAGAAATAGAAATAGTCTATGAACAACTTGAAGAAGTACTGAAGCTAACCGAGGATAAATCTAATGTGATATTGATGGGAGATTTCAATGCAAGTGTTGGTAGTTCGTCATCAAACCAAGAATGTGTTGGGAAATTTGGATATGGCATACGGAATAAAAGAGGCGAAAGATTGTTAGAATTTTGTGAAGCATACGATATGATCATTACCAATACAATGTATGAAGTTCCACAAAGAAGAAGATATACATGGAAACAACCTGGTGATATCAGAAGATTCCAAATCGATTATATACTAGTCAAGAAGAAATATAGGAATCAAATTAAATCTAGTCATTCATATCCAGGCTGCAAAATAGAAACTGATCACTGTATGGTTAAATCAAAGTGCAATATTAGGTTTAAGAAAAGAAAATTTGTTACTAAGAAAAAATGGTCCATAGAAAAACTTAAAGAAGAAGAAACAGTAATCAATTTCAAATCAGAACTAACAAGGATTAATAACAACAAAGATTTACGGTCATGGGAAGAAATGAAAACAAATATTAAAGAAGCAAGCGATCAAATTCTAGGCAAACATAAATTCCAACCTAGGAAACCTTGGATGACACAGTATATTTTGGACTTAATTCACGAAAGAAATAAAGTAAGACGAGAGGACTTTGAAATGTATAAACAATTGAAAAATAAAATAACAGAAGAATGTCGAAAAGCCAAAAACACATGGTTAGAAGAAAACTGTAAGGAGATTGAATTCTGCCTTCTAAAAAAACAACACTGATAGAGCCTACAACAAAGTTAAAAGTCTACAACAAACTCCCCGAACTAAAAGTAACATAGTAAAGAATAAAGAAGGGAAAATTTTATTTGAAAACGGAAAAGTCTCAGAAAGATGGAAAGAATACATGGAAGAGCTTTACGAAGGAGAAGAAATAAGAAACGAAGAAATATACATAGAAAAAGAGGAAGATGTTGCCCTAGAGGAAAGAGGCCCACCATTGACAAGAGATGAATTTGAATTGGCCCTAAAGACACTTAGTGACAGAAAAGCTACAGGAATTGACGAAATACCAGCAGAGATTTTGAAAAACTTGGATGATGTCTATAAAGAAAAACTGTTTGACATACTAAGTGAATGCTATGAAAAAGGAAAATTACCAACAGACTTCGTAAAATGTAAATGTATAATGATCCCAAAAAAAGGAAATGCAAATGACTGTTCAAACTATCGTACCATCTCACTTTTATCACATGCATCCAAAATTATTCTCAACATTGTCAAGAATAGATTGAAAAGTAGGATAGAAGAGCACCTGGGAGATGACCAATTTGGGTTTAGGAAAGAAAAAGGTACTAGAGAAGCAATATTGGCCCTCAAACAAATTTTAGAAAGAAGGATTGATGTCAACTTACCAACTTATGTCACCTTTATCGACCTAGAAAAGGCATTTGACAAGGTGGAGTGGAGGCTTATATTCAAAACCCTAAGAAATAGAAAGATAGACTGGAAAGATCGACGGCTCATATTAAACCTTTATAAAACACAAACAACAGTCATAGATGTGAATGGAGCTGTAACAGAAGCAAAGATAAGGCGAGGAGTGAGGCAAGGATGCCCACTTTCTCCGTACCTATTTAACATCTTTATTGAGGAAGCCATGAATGAGATGAAGCAAGAGACAGACGGAGTTAGAATAAATGGACAGAAGGTACATAGTATAAGATTTGCAGACGATATCGCCCTAATTGCTGAAAATGAAGAAGAAATGAATAATATGCTGAATATCCTGGCAGAAAAACTGAATAATTACAAACTAAAGATAAATGCCAACAAAACTAAAACAATGATTGTAAGGAAAAATAGCACTAACGTCAGTTCTGAAGCCCATGTTTATCTAGGAGGCACACTTATACAACAAGTAGCAGAATTCTGCTACTTAGGAAGCATAATAACACAAAATAACAAAACAAGTATTGACATTAAAAGAAGAATAGCTATAGCCAAACAAGCTTTCCTTAAGAAATATTCGCTTCTCACAAGTACACATTTTCAATTAGAAACCAGAAAGAAATTCATTAAAACATTCGTTTGGAGTGTACTACTATATGGATGTGAAACATGGACCCTAGGTGAATATGAAAGAGCCCGACTAGAAGCAATGGAAATGTGGATCTGGAGAAAAATGACCAAAACATCATGGGTAGAGAAGAAATCAAATGAAAGAGTGCTGCTTGAGATTGGAGAAAGAAGAAATTTACTGGGGAATATCATGAAGAGGAAAATCAAACTCATAGGACACCTCATCCGTCACAATCCCTTCATCAACAACATATTTGAAGGTAGAATACTGGGAAGAAGAACAAGAGGGCGGCCAAGAACCTCATATTTCACAGACATTCAGAAAATCATGAGAGTAAACAACTATGCTCAGATGAAGACGAAGGCGATGGACCGACAAGAATGGCTATCTCGACAAGGCTCAGCCTTTAGTATATGATGATGAATTATTTTCCTTGAAATTAATTAAAGGCCAGTCAAATTAATTTTTTTTTTTTTTTTTTTTTTTTTTTTCTGCATTCTGTGAAATATTATCTTTTAACTTCTTGAGTTTCTAAGTACAATTTACATAATTATTATTATTATTTGGATGCTGAAATGGCAGATGTGCATTTAGCATATGGAGCTGCAAACAGGAACATTTGGGATCACGTGAAAAACATAGTTTACGAAATACCAGTGGAGACGCAAGAGTAGCAGAATCTAGTAGCAAGAATCCTGTTGGCATTCGATGACCTGACAGAAAAACCTGGAATCTTCCGCAACATTCGACGGAACATGATGAAGAGGTTCAACCTTTGCATCCAGGAAGGAGGACGCCACTTCCAACAGTTCCTCTGAGGGAATTGAGAAGGGAGAGAGAGAGAGAGAGAGAGAGAGAGAGAGAGAGAGAGAGAGAGAGATAGATAGATAGAGAGATAGAGGGAGAGAGCGAGAGGCGAATGAGGATGTGAGAAATATTAGCTCGTAGGTAAGAAGGCTTGACTCACATTAAGTGCTTACTAATCAAAACACAGTGGCATCCCAATGCCAAAAACAGCAGATAACGGACAAATTTACTATCTCTGCAAAGCTATTAATAACTCCACTCCACAGTTCTGAGGTAGAACTAAGTTACAAAAGTCACCATTGGTTTCAAAAATTTGTGTGAGGAGAATCCATAGTGTGTACTATGGCCCAATTAAAAATGGCAACAGTCTTTTTTATTTTGTAGTCATGAATTTTTTGCTGGCTCTGGCGTTCGGACCCGTGTGGGATCTTCCGCATGGACTTACCACTGAGCTAATCGTGCGCTTCTAATCGTTTCTCATTGAACATACTAACACAAAATGTTTTTTTTAAATACCTTTTTTTTTTAAGTGGGGTTTAACGTCGCTTTCAACTGCCATGGTCATATCATACCTTTTTGTTTATACCAAATAGTATAAAACATAATAAAGACTTGCAAAAGTTTTTTCATTTTAAAGAATATTATCTTGTTTTTTTTTCAAGATTTCTATTAAGAGTTGGCAAACAGTAAATATTTGTTATTTAATTAGTATTGTTTATGATAGAAGAACCTACCTGCATAATTACCTGGCTTTATTTTATAAACTCTATTTTCGTTAGGAAAATTCGCTAGTTTTTTTTTTCTCTCGTAGGGAAGCATAAGAAAAACCATCCTTACATTATCAAGGCAGACTCTCAGGGGCTTACATGAATAATAATTATGTGTATTATGATACCAATAGTATCTGATATAACTTAATTTACAGATGGTATTACCACCAAAAAAACCATAAGTTGTTGGTGTTGCAACAGGTCAGATACAGGTATGAATAAAATATTCCATCAGATTTTTTGATAATTAAAATAAAATTGACCGCCGAGAATTGAACCTCAGTCATGCGACCAACACTCTTAGCACTACCACATCTAGCAAACACCACTGACAGTCTGAGAAGCACGAAAATTATCATTTGAATTTTCCTAGACTGGCTGATGAAGGCATGTGAGACCGCGGTATTCAAAAAAGCAATGTAAACAATTTTTGTAAATAATACAAGACGCCCTTACACATTCTACAGCTAGAAAACTCTTAGGATTTTTGAAGAGTTTTTGGCAAACATCTAATATTTTTTCCCAGAAGATCACGTGATAAAAAATTGTAAAATTATTTTTTAGCATCCTCGGGACGGCCGCCAACTTTTATCAAACTTGCCCATGTCTGTGCCAAAATTTGTTCGGGCAATTGTCGAGTGTTTACTTTAGTAAAAAAGTTTTTTCGTGTGTTTTTTTCTGTTCAGGTGTAAAAAAAAGATGCCAAACCAAACCGTAAAAAACAAAGTAGTGTAGCTAGATACATCGAAATTTTGTTGGCTTTCTGCAAAATTGTTCAGAATCAACTCATCTTAAACAGGAAAAAAGTTCTGACCTGAAGAATAAGCCAAAGTCGGACTTTTTCAGAAAGTTGCAAAAAATCACTTTGTGCAGTTCCAAAGGCGAATCCGAAAAAACGGATTGCAGATCCGGGCTGGAAATGTCGTCAGTAATCTACCATTAACGGGTGTAAACGTTTTTTTTGGTCCACCCTGTATATATTCCTATACTACTCCCTCATGCCACCCTACTCATGATCCTCCCTCTCTATATGTTCCTATACTCCTCCCTCATGCCACCCTACTCATGATCCTCCCTCTCTATATGTTCCTATACTCCTCCCTCATGCCACCCTACTCATGATCCTCCCTCTCTATATGTTCCTATACTACTCCCTCATGCCACCCTACTCATGATCCTCCCTCTCTATATGTTCCTATACTCCTCCCTCATGCCACCCTACTCATGATCCTCCCTCTCTATATGTTCCTATACTACTCCCTCATGCCACCCTACTCATGATCCTCCCTCTCTATATGTTCCTATACTACTCCCTCATGCCACCCTACTCATGATCCTCCCTCTGTATATGTTCCTAAACTCCTCCCTCATGCCACCCTACTCATGATCCTCCCTCTCTATATGTTCCTATACTCCTCCCTCAGGCCTGCAGAACTACATGCTGTCCCTCATGCCACCCTACTCATGATCCTCCCTCTCTATATGTTCCTATACTCCTCCCTCAGGACTGCAGAACTACATGCTGTCCCTCATGCCACCCTACTCATGATCCTCCCTCTCTATATGTTCCTATACTACTCCCTCATGCCACCCTACTCATGATCCTCCCTCTCTATATGTTCCTATACTACTCCCTCATGCCACCCTACTCATGATCCTCCCTCTCTATATGTTCCTATACTACTCCCTCATGCCACCCTACTCATGATCCTCCCTCTGTATATGTTCCTATACTACTCCCTCATGCCACCCTACTCATGATCCTCCCTCTCTATATGTTCCTATACTACTCCCTCAGGATTGCAGAACTACATGCTGTCCCTCATGCCGTCCACTGACTGGTCCACCGAAGCCCTCAAGCCCACCCTACTCATGATCCTCCGCCGTCTGGAGAAGATGTTCGTCAAGATCTTCAAGAAGCCCAACATACGCCGCCACACCGACTGGGAGGCGGCGGGCGGTCTGGTGAAGGGAATCTACGAGACGCTCTCCCGGCATCCTGCCATCGTCCAGTTACAGGTAATAATAATAATGATAATATCGCCTTATTTATACTGCCCGATTAGGACTATAAGTCCCATTATTCCAGCAGTAAGCCCAAGACATATTATTATGTGGTAAAAATCCCAAATGAGAGGATAACTTGTCAGGTACCTAATAATAATAATTCCGTGTCCGTGAGGTAGGTATTGATACCTAAATCACGGCGGTGAGAGAATTATATGGACGCCCAGATCCAATGTCTAGGCTCCTTTCATGTCCATTGATTCTATTTGGTTCTAACGTCCTGACTTGAGGTTGACAGGACGGGGGTCTTACCCTCCATTTGCTGGGAATCGTACCAGCTACCCACATTAACCTCACCCAGCCTGGGTAAGGCCGGCATTGCCAGCCTCACATGTTCGGAGGGAACAGAATTTCTGTGCGAAAAGTCTGCTCCAACCGGGAATCGATCTTAGGATCTCTGGACTACGGGCAGTAGTCACAACCGTTACGCCACGGAAGCTGGACAGGTACCTAATGACAGACCCGTAGTCTAGAGATCCTGAGTTCGATCCCCGATCGGAGCAGTGCACTGGTAGTCGAGTGGTTAACGCGCTAGTCTAGTAATCCAGGTAGCGTAGGGACCCGGTGGTTCGAATCCATCCCAATGTATGCATTTTTCTTCATAAATTTGAGTTTGTGACCACATAATAATAAGACTCTGAGGGTTAGGTGGTAGAAAATTCTTTGAGCACTAACCGCGCCTTCCACTAAAGAGAGTTATTATTGTTAATTAACATACAATATACGATAGTACCTCGTACAGACTACACACTATCAGTAACAATAATGTAATACAAAACATAGGAGAGTATAGAAAATGCTTTGAACCTCGCCTGGTGGTTACCTTCCACTAAAGAGTGTTATTATTATTATTATATTTATATTTGGATGTTTGATTAAACCGTATGTAGGGCGGCTCATACCCGATATTGTCCTCAATGAGGCACTAACTGCAAATAACTCTTAACTAACTCTTTATTATTTTAATTAATTATTATGAATAATTTCCTTAATATTTTTTATCAAAATTGTAGAGGACTTCGCACAAAAAGATCTGAATTCTATGCTAACTTTATTGGTAGCGACTATGATATTTTATGCCTCACAGAAACATGGCTCAATGAAAATTTCAACAGCTACTCTTACTTTTCCCAAGACTATTACGTATATAGGAAAGATAGGCTAAATACAAACCCCGATCAAGATACGAGGGGTGGAGGTGTTCTGATTGCAGGCCGGAAAAACTTGAAAATACATCGAAGATTTGACCTAGATTTTAATAACATTGAATGTATATGGATTGAGATTAAAGTCAATTCTGAATGTACTCTTCTGATAGGAAACCACTATATTCCTCCCCAAATTAGTCCCGATCTCTTAGAACGTTACTCTAAATTTTTAATTGAAAACATTGATATTTCTCTGTATAAGATTTTATTTTTAGGAGATTTCAATATACCTAGATTTAATTGGAATCTGGGTGTTAGTTTTAACGATAACTCCGCAATTAGGAAAAAATCTGAAATTATCTATTCAGTTATTTGTAACCTAAATCTCGTTCAGCAAAATTCTATTCGTCTTGATATAAATGACAACCTTTTGGATTTAGTATGTTCCAATTTATCAAACGAACTTTTAGTATCACTTGATCAAGGTCTAGTCCCTACTGACTTTCAGCACCCTAGTCTCCTAATCACTCTGTCACTCCCTGTATGTAAGAGTACTTTTGTACCTATTGTTAAAAAGAATTTCGCCAAAGGAGATTATGGTGGCCTGTATAGTCATGTTTCCCGTCACACTTACTCTCAATCTTCTGATATTGATGTGCTGGTTGGGGACCTTACAAATACTTTAACCCAGGCAATAGATAGATTTATACCTGTAAAAACTGTACGTCCCTCTAAACATCCTTATTGGTTTTCCTTTAGACTTGTAAATTTATTACGTACCAAAGCAAAATTCCATAAGAAACTAAAAAAATATCCAAACAATGAATACTACAGAAATAATTTCACTAGGCTTAGGAAACTATGTAAAAAAACTCTAATTATCGATGAGCGCAGATATAAATGTAAAGTAGAGACAGACTTGTACAATAATCCCAAATTCTTTTGGCAGTACTTGAAAACTCAGTACAAAAATTCACATCAAATTAGCATTGTGCAAAATGGTCATGTGTTATCAGAAGATGAAATACCTGATGTTTTTGCTACTCACTTTAGTTCTATTTATAACACCCAAAGTACTACTCTTAGGGAACCCCCGGACAATACCAGTGCCGGCGCTACGTCACTCGCACCACCCGCTGTCTCTGTACTGGATGTTATAAATGCAACTAAATCTCTGAAATCATCTTTTGTGTCAGGCTCAGATGAAATTCCCTCTTTTATCGTGAAAGGCTGCATAAATGTTATAGCTCCAATTCTTTGTAAAATATTTAATATTTGTTTGACTGATGGAAAGTTTCCAACTTCTTGGAAGACCTCCATTGTGGTACCTGTGCCAAAAAATTCTAATGTAAGTGATGTGAAAAACTATCGACCAATAGCACTTTTAACCAACTTTTCTAAAATTTTCGAAAAAATATTAGTGAAGCACTTAATTTTTCATGCTAAAAATACTCTAAGCCAACATCAACATGGTTTTATCCCTGGTCGATCGACGGCCACTAATTTAATGTCATTTCTTGAATTTGCCGGTCCTGCCGTCCTCAATCAACGGCAATTAGACACTGTATATTTCGACTTATCACGGGCTTTTGACCTTGTAAATCACGATCTTTTAGTGAAGAAAATGGAAAGTGCTGTTGGACTCTCTTCACTCTATTCAGATTTTTTCAAAGACTATTTACGTGGTCGATCATTCCGCGTTAGGAACGGTAACTTTTTATCTATTGAGCACACCATACCCTCGGGCGTAATCCAGGGTTCGAACGCCGGACCTTTGCTCTTCATCATTTTTTTTGACAGCATTAAAAAGGTCATTGCCAGTCGTTTTGAAATTTTCGCGGACGATTTAAAAATTTGTCGCATTATAAATGACCCTGAAGATGCCAATCTCCTACAAAGAGATATAAACTCTATTGTTAAATGGTGTGATGAAAACGGCATGCAGTGTAATGTGGGGAAAACCGCTGTTTTATCTTTTACTAGGAAACGTCACCCCTATTTCCATGACTATTTCATTAACGGTAATGCTATTACAAGGAAATTTGAGCTCAGAGACCTAGGAGCTTATGTTGACTCCAAGCTCAACTTTAACTATCATATTTTAAAAACCATTGCAACAGCTAGGAGAAATAGTGGTCTAGTATACTGGGTGACCAAAGATTTCAAAAATCCAACCACCTTCACAGTTCTCTTTAACGCACTTGTTTGCTCCAGGTTAGAATACTGTTCTGAGGTCTGGGGTGGCATTGGTATCACTGACATTGCTAAAATCGAACAAGTGCAAAAAAACTTTCTAAGGAGAATTACATATCGTTCATACGGTCGTTCTAAATCTTATAATACATCTCTTACCTTGTACAACATCGAGAAATTATCTTCACGCAGAACCTTTAAAGAAATAACATTTATGTTTAAACTACTGAATAATTTAATCTGCTGTCAATATCTGTTGGACAATGTTCATTTCAATGTACCTAGGTTAAACTCTAGACACTTCAGACACTTTAAATTACCCTCAGATGCAAACAACAAACTTATACCATTGAGTAGAATCATGTCAACCTGCAATATACAGTATGTTTCAGAAAAGGTGGCCACCCCCTCGTAACTTTTGAACGCGACGGAATTTTTCAATTCTGTAAAGTCCTAAGTATAGGAAATGCCCTATGGCCCATCCTGTGGTCATATTTATTTTTGGCCCCGGTCGGCCCTTCCGGCTTTTAGGCCATATTTTTTCATTTTTCTCGAGAATTTTAAATGGAATGCTATATTTTTTATTCCTGTTAATTAAAGTCCAAGTTAGACTGAGTATAATGAGCTTTTAAAATTTTCAAAAACCTTATCAGGGGCGGAGCTAGTAGGGTGCAAGTTTCAAAACTGTTACACGCTGTATTTCAGCGTTAGTTAGATTTTTTAGTACTTTTTCTATTTTCATAGGTTCAAAATATTGTTTTACACCATATGAAATCAAAGAAATATTCTTGTTTACTTCTCATCAGGGTCATAGTAAGGTTTTTGTAAAAGTACTTTTTTTCTCACGTCAATTTTTCCGTAAATTGATGGTGTTCTCGAAATTGGCATTTTTAGAGGTGAAAGTCTGCAATGACATATGTTTTTTATGCTTGAAATCGAAAGAAAACTTAACGGAGAAGTGATCAAGATCATAAAAAAAGCCATTTAACCTGCTAGTTTTTTCACGACAGTGTCCGGTAAAGTGGGTGAATTTCGTATTGGATTATTTTTGTTGAGGAAACACAATTGGCATAGAAAATAAATAATAACTAATAAGGGAATAATACTTAAATAAACATAACTAAATGCGAATATAAATGAAGATTATTTCTTCTAAATCAGTGCCGGATATATTTTTTTTTTTTTTTTTTTTCTCTTTTTTTCACTTCTCAAAGTTCAAGTTGTATCAAAAATAATTATCGGATAATGCTGCTTCTAAAGTCGGCCTAGGGGTCCCCTCTTGAGACAATGTTAGTTGGTAAGTTGGTAAAATCTGTAGAAAACACATTGTCAATCATTCTCGAGTCAGTCCGATGGCGCTTTGAATGCAACGATTCTTGTAGGATCACCGAAGTTAAGCAACTTCCAACGAGGAGAAGACTTCGTGAATATAAATGAAGATTATTTCTTCTAAATCAGTGCCGGATATTTATTTTATTTTTTATTTTTTTATCTCTCTCTCTCTCTCTTCTCCTCTTTAAAATGATTGAATTGGTTTAATTTTCACCCTCAAGAGTTTGGTACTTGACCTGGTATTTTTTCTCTTAAATTTCGACATAATTAGATTTTTATTTAGAGACCTGGTTATTCATTACTAGCAACACCAGTATGATTTTTTTTTTTTAATTTGGGTTTGATATAGCGTTTCAACTGCATGGTCATATCATAACGGGGGTGTTACCCTCCATTCGCAAGAAACTCACCAACCTGCTAAACACATTTATCTCACCCAGCCTGGGTTAGGCCGGAATGCCAGCATCACGAAGTCTTCTCCTCGTTGGAAGTTGCTTAACTTCGGTGATCCTACAAGAATCGTTGCATTCAAAGCGCCATCGGACTGACTCGAGAATGATTGACAATGTGTTTTCTACAGATTTTACCAACTTACCAACTAACATTGTCTCAAGAGGGGACCCCTAGGCCGACTTTAGAAGCAGCATTATCCGATAATTATTTTTGATACAACTTGAACTTTGAGAAGTGAAAAAAAGAGAAAAAAAAAAAAAAAAAAAAAATATATCCGGCACTGATTTAGAAGAAATAATCTTCATTTATATTCGCATTTAGTTATGTTTATTTAAGTATTATTCCCTTATTAGTTATTATTTATTTTCTATGCCAATTGTGTTTCCTCAACAAAAATAATCCAATACGAAATTCACCCACTTTACCGGACACTGTCGTGAAAAAACTAGCAGGTTAAATGGCTTTTTTTATGATCTTGATCACTTCTCCGTTAAGTTTTCTTTCGATTTCAAGCATAAAAAACATATGTCATTGCAGACTTTCACCTCTAAAAATGCCAATTTCGAGAACACCATCAATTTACGGAAAAATTGACGTGAGAAAAAAAGTACTTTTACAAAAACCTTACTATGACCCTGATGAGAAGTAAACAAGAATATTTCTTTGATTTCATATGGTGTAAAACAATATTTTGAACCTATGAAAATAGAAAAAGTACTAAAAAATCTAACTAACGCTGAAATACAGCGTGTAACAGTTTTGAAACTTGCACCCTACTAGCTCCGCCCCTGATAAGGTTTTTGAAAATTTTAAAAGCTCATTATACTCAGTCTAACTTGGACTTTAATTGACAGGAATAAAAAATATAGCATTCCATTTAAAATTCTCGAGAAAAATGAAAAAATATGGCCTAAAAGCCGGAAGGGCCGACCGGGGCCAGAAAAAAATATAACCACAGGATGGGCCATAGGGCATTTCCTATACTTAGGACTTTACAGAATTGAAAAATTCCGTCGCGTTCAAAAGTTACGAGGGGGTGGCCACCTTTTCTGAAACATACTGTATATCCTGATCTGGAATTTTCTCTTGGCCCTAGTACTTTTAATAATCTAGTTAAAAATCTGTTAATTGATTAAGGCCAACCTCTTTCTACACTTACTTTAAATCAATTATTACTGCCCATGTACTTGTCAAACATCTTATGCAGGTACATCAGTATATTATGTCTGTCAAGCATTTATTTTTTTATTATACTTTTTACATTTAACTATTTACCTTTCTTAAATTTTATACCTCATGTTTATATCTATACTTGTCATATAGTGAGTAGCATATAATAGGTTGATCCCCATTTATTGTGAGGGAATCAACTGTTTGTTTTTCACTTTAAATAAATAAATTCAAATTCAAATATTTCAATAAATAAAAACTTACATTAAATACAAAAAAAACTCCGATTTAATTTCTTTTCACCTGACTTTAAGTAGTCATGTACTTTTTTTTGGGGGCATCTCATCTTCCTCTTGTCTAACCACCTAAACACCGGCTTCACTTCCAGCCCCTGAAGCTCCTGATCACCACGTGCCAGGCCCTCATCATAGGCGAGCAGGGCAGCACCAGCGGCGGAGGCATGGCCGAGAACATGTCCTCCTCCATGCACGCCCTCATGGCCCAGGTGCCGCCTCCACACTTCTGCGCCTCCGTGGTGCGGCTGATCGCCCTGCAGATCATCGCCATGGAGGTGAGTGATAATAATAATAATAATGCTTTTTCTTTGTGTTATTATGTCACAATTTTACTGGGTAGCGCAGAATCATAGGACTTTACCACTTTAATTTACAATATCTTGTATTATTTTTTGCCTAAGATTCTGCCACTGGTCGCTGCTTCACATTAAAGCAGCTACTCATTTTTCCTCACGAGGTATGAGTGGACCCCGAACATCCAAGTACAGAGCAGAAAAAATCTTCCCCCCTTGGGAATCGAACCCAGGTCACCATGTGTGCAATGCCTAGCGCGCTAACTCGCTCTGCCACAGTGACTACTATGGAGGTGAGTGGTGTATAGACCAGGTAGAGTAGAATAGAACCCTGCAGATCATGGAGGTGAGTGGTGTATAGACCAGGTAGAGTAGAATAGAACCCTGCAGATCATGGAGGTGAGTGATGTATAGACCAGGTAGAGTAGAATAGAACCCTGCAGATCATGGAGGTGAGTGATGTATAGACCAGGTAGAGTAGAATAGAACCCTGCAGATCATCGCCATGGAGGTGAGTGGTGTATAGACCAGGTAGAGTAGAATAGAACCCTGCAGATCATCGCCATGGAGGTGAGTGATGTATAGACCAGGTAGAGTAGAATAGAACCCTGCAGATCATGGAGGTGAGTGGTGTATAGACCAGGTAGAGTAGAATAGAACCCTGCAGATCATCGCCATGGAGGTGAGTGGTGTATAGACCAGGTAGAGTAGAATAGAACCCTGCAGATCATGGAGGTGAGTGATGTATAGACCAGGTAGAGTAGAATAGAACCCTGCAGATCATGGAGGTGAGTGGTGTATAGACCAGGTAGAGTAGAATAGAACCCTGCAGATCATGGAGGTGAGTGATGTATAGACCAGGTAGAGTAGAATAGAACCCTGCAGATCATGGAGGTGAGTGGTGTATAGACCAGGTAGAGTAGAATAGAACCCTGCAGATCATGGAGGTGAGTGATGTATAGACCAGGTAGAGTAGAATAGAACCCTGCAGATCATAGCTATGGAGGTGAGTGATGTATAGACCAGGTAGAGTAGAATAGAACCCTGCAGATCATGGAGGTGAGTGATGTATAGACCAGGTAGAGTAGAATAGAACCCTGCAGATCATGGAGGTGAGTGATGTATAAGGCAGGTAGAGTAGAATAGAACCCTGCAGATCATGGAGGTGAGTGATGTATAGACCAGGTAGAGTAGAATAGAACCCTGCAGATCATGGAGGTGAGTGATGTATAGACCAGGTAGAGTAGAATAGAACCCTGCAGATCATGGAGGTGAGTGGTGTATAGACCAGGTAGAGTAGAATAGAACCCTGCAGATCATGGAGGTGAGTGATGTATAGACCAGGTAGAGTAGAATAGAACCCTGCAGATCATGGAGGTGAGTGATGTATAGACCAGGTAGAGTAGAATAGAACCATGGAGGTGAGTGATGTATAGACCAGGTAGAGTAGAATAGAACCCTGCAGATCATGGAGGTGAGTGATGTACAGGGTGTCCCGTATACAGATGCAAATATTTTGAGGGTAGGTTCAACCCACCTGGTACTATCATATGAGTGAAACTTGCAGTGGGGCATTTTGCTTCGTTAAAGAGTTATGGCCAAATCCCTGTTTTTCCCACAGCTGTAGAGGTCACTTGGATCGATTAACGTTTTTAAAGAAATGATAGCCAGTAAGTAATTTTTGACTTCATGTATGGATAGTCATGCATATTTCCCTTCGGATGCAGTTGGTTGCATAAAAAAATATTGAAAGACCAGAGAGATATTTAATCATAAGTTCAATACTTTTCTAAAATTTGATTTTTCCCCTTTTTGCCTTTCGTGAATTTAGAGTACTTCTACAATTGCAATTCTGCGTATCACTAGGTAAAAAAATACCCTTTGCTATTTTGTTTCAATAAATACAAAGTTCTTTCAGACGCGTGAAGGAACGAATGAGATACGCCTTATTGAACTGCACCAGATAGAGAGAAACACATCTTTCAAATTTTGAAACCAAGCGCTATTGCATTTTGAAGAACACTCGATGCCTGAAGCGGTCTGTGTCTGTGTGACCATTTTTGTGCCAACTTAAATGAAAAATTTCTGAGTAAAAATAATTCTATAAACCAACTATATCAATCAAATCTAATAGTTAAAAAACAAGGCGATCAATTTGTTCGGTGGAAGAGAAAGCCACAAGCTTTAACCTTGGTTCGCTACATATTCTTTTGGGTTGTTTTCATTTCATTGTCCTGTGTTGCAGAATGTATCATGTTTGTAGTTGATCAATAAAGTATTTATAATAATAATAATAATAATAGTAACCTTAAGGTTGGATGTTCGAGTTTTACCCAAGGTTAATTTTCGGCAATATTTGTTATGTTTTTGATACCATGATTGTGATAAACACAAAAATGATAATTTTACTTCTAAAAATAAAATGACAATTTTTGTTGTTAGCGCAGAGTCATTCTCCATGTGTATTCTTTGTCCATAATTACACCACTGGTTGCTGCTTTCGTTGCAGCCTCTCTCATTTTTCCTCATGATAACCCTGTGACCCCGTAACCCCATTCACATAAAAGTTCACACCGACCGACCACTGTGAATGATCAATTTCCCTCTGTTAAACATCCCAGATCAGTGTATTTATACCTCAAATTGCGCGCCAATTCTGTTAAAATTCAGCCAACTTTGAATTTTCCATCATGATTCAGAAGTGTTTTTTGAGCTTTGTGTGTACTGCGTTCCATGATCTTTAAAGTAATATAAATGAGCTTTCTTTTTTCTAAAACTAAACATATTAGGGTATTTTTTTAACTAGCGATACGCAGAATTGCAATTGTAGAAGTACTTTAAATTCACGAAAGGGAAAAAAGGGGAAAATCAAATTTTAGAAAAGTATTGAACTTATGATTAAATATCTCTCTGGTCTTTCAATATTTTTTCATGCAACCAACTGCATTCAAAGGGAAATATGCATGACTATCCATACATGAAGTCAAAAATTACTTACTAGCTATCATTTCTTTAAAAACGTGCATCGATCCAAGTGACCTCTAGAGCTGTGGGAAAAACAGGGATTTGGCCATAACTCTTTAACGAAGCAAAATGCCCCACTGCAAGTTTCGCTCATATGATAGTCCAAGGTGAGCTGAACCTACCCTCAAAATATTTGCATCTGTATACGGGACACCCTGTATAGACCAGGTAGAGTAGAATAGAACCCTGCAGATCATGGAGGTGAGTGGTGTATAGACCAGGTAGAGTAGAATAGAACCATGCAGATCATGGAGGTGAGTGATGTATAGACCAGGTAGAGTAGAATAGAACCCTGCAGATCATGGAGGTGAGTGATGTATAGACCAGGTAGAGTAGAATAGAACCCTGCAGATCATGGAGGTGAGTGATGTATAGACCAGGTAGAGTAGAATAGAACCCTGCAGATCATGGAGGTGAGTGGTGTATAGACCAGGTAGAGTAGAATAGAACCCTGCAGATCATGGAGGTGAGTGGTGTATAGACCAGGTAGAGTAGAATAGAACCCTGCAGATCATGGAGGTGAGTGATGTATAGACCAGGTAGAGTAGAATAGAACCCTGCAGATCATGGAGGTGAGTGATGTATAGACCAGGTAGAGTAGAATAGAACCCTGCAGATCATGGAGGTGAGTGATGTATAGACCAGGTAGAGTAGAATAGAACCCTGCAGATCATGGAGGTGAGTGATGTATAGACCAGGTAGAGTAGAATAGAACCCTGCAGATCATGGAGGTGAGTGATGTATAGACCAGGTAGAGTAGAATAGAACCCTGCAGATCATGGAGGTGAGTGGTGTATAGACCAGGTAGAGTAGAATAGAATAACCTTGTTTATACCATCCGGTATCTCTGAGGTTATTATGTACGATTTTATTTTATTTGTGGTGAAGCACAAGGCCTCTTCACAATGTTTGTGGGTAGCGCAGCATTACTAAGAGCCTCTATCACATTTCGAATTATTCTATTATATTCTTTTCTTTTTACTCTGGTAATGCCGCCACTGGTCGTTACTCATACAAGTAACTACTCATTTTTCCTCACGAGGTATGAGTGGACCCCGAACATCCAAGTACAGAGCAGAAAAAATCCTACCCCGCTGGGAATCGAACTCAGGCCTAGCGCGCTAACCCACTCTGCCATGGTGACTAATCTCTGAGGTTATTATTATTATTATTATCTGACCTGGTTGCAGGGTTTTCAGTGAAACCCTTACAATCAACACTGCGACCTAGTTAGATCTATTGTGACCAGTTGATTCTATTTGGTTTTAATGTCCTGACTGAGACAGATAGTCAGGACGGGGGTTTTACCCTCCATTCGCTGGGAATCGTACCAGCTACCCACATTAACCTTGCAGTTTCCTAAGTGGTTTAATGGCTTATAAAGGAAAAGCCTCACGATGGTTGATGGTATATAAGAATATGTGGTTCAGAGCGAGCCAACTCTTTAACTAAAGTTGGATAGCAGACTTCTCGAAAAAAATTATGTTCCCTGCGAACACGTGAGGCTGGCTTATTTTAACAATGAAAAAATGGCAACAATATATACAATAAAAAGGAAAAATGAATAGAAAAATAAAGGGCGGGGTTATTGCCTATGGCAATCTCTTCCACCCAACCCTTATTGAATACATTTTGGAGGATTTTCTTTATGAATTTCGCCCTTAATATTCCGCTTCTCCCCCAGTTCTGCTACCACCAAGACTCGTTCACCCTGGAGTACGTGTGCGGCAACACCACCGTGTTTGTGAGTCCGGAGAAGACTGAGAGCATGCTGATGAACTTTCTGATGCCCCTGTGTCTGCGGGTGGGCAGTGGAAGGAAAGGTGAGCCTACAGTGTGTTCGTAAAGTGGCGAAACTTCTCGAACACATTTTGTGTAACACAATAAATCAGAGTATTGTAATTTTGTATCATATCATAATACTAGTCTGGCTGGGGGACTATAAACAGGGAGTATACCAGCATTGGCTTGGTTCTGGGGGCCCTTGTCAACTATTAGCCCCCTTCTAAAGACAGTGGTAGAGGTGCTGAGTCACTCCTCCACTGTCTGGCTACCATCGTTTACGATGACGCCACCCTATGATGATGATCATGATAAACCATATTCCGTTGATCCTGAAAATAACAGTATAAGTAATCAGCAAGCAAACTAAGCGAACGCTGGAACAAACCATATTCCCAAACACTAGGATGGTTGAGGGTTAAAGTCCAGATGTTAATAATTAGAGCAGTGTCAATAAGAATGAGGGGGATGAGGAAGAAAGTGCGGGGTGTTGAATGTGAAGATGCGGCCGGAATGTTAATATTTGAAAGTTCGTCTCATGGCTGGGTCGAGACTCGACTGCTGGGTCCCAGCTCTTATACAGGGTGGACCAAAAAAACGTTTACACCCGTTAATGGTAGATTACTGACGACATTTCCAGGCCGGATCTGATATCCGTTTTTTCGGATTCGCCTTCGTAACTGCACAAAGTGATTTTTTGCAACTTTCCGAAAAAGTCCGACTTTGCCTTATTCTTCGGGTCACTGCTTTGTTCCTGTTTAAAATGAGTTGATTCTGAACAATTCTGTAGAAAGCCAACAAATTTTCGATGTTTCTAACTACACTAATTTGTTTTTTACGGTTTGGTTTGTCATATTTTTTGACACCTGAATAGAAAAAAAACACCAAAAATTTTTTTTTTACTAAATAAAACACTCGTCATTTGTCCGAACAAATTTTGGCACAGACACGGGCAAGTTTGATAGAAGTTGGCGGCCGCCCCGAGGATGCTAAAAAATAATTTTACGATTTTTTATCACGTGATCTTCTGGGAAAAATTATTAGATGTTTGCCAAAAACTCTTCAAAAATCCTAAGAGTTTTCTAGCTGTAGACTGTGTAAGGGCGTCTTGTATTGTTTACAAAAATTGTTTACATTGCTTTTTTTGAATACCGCGGTCTCACATGCCTTCATCAGCCAATTTAGGAAAATTCAAATAATATTTTTCGTGCTCTTCAGGTTGTCAGTTGTGTTAGCTAGATGTGGTAGTGCTAAGAGTGTTAGACACATGACCGAGGTTCAATTCTCGGCGGTCAATATTATTTTAACTATCACAAAAATCTGATGGAATATTTTATCCATATCTGTACCTGACCTGTTGTAACACCAACAACTTATGGTTTTTTTGGGGGTAATACCATCTGTAAATTGAGTTATATCAGATACTATTGGTAATATTGGTATCACAATACACATAATTATTATTCATATAAGGATGGTTTTTCTTATGCTTCCCTACGAAGAAAAAAAAAACTAGCGAATTTTCCTAACGAAAGTAGAGTTTATAAAATAAAGCCAGTTAAATATGTAGGTAGGTTCTTCAATCATAAACAATACTAATTAAATAACAAATATTTACCGATTGCCAACTCCTTAATAGAAATCTTGGAAAAAAAAACAACATAATATTTTGTAAAATGAATAAACTATTGCAGTCTTTATTATGTTTTATACTTACTATTTTGGTATAAACAAAAAGGTATTTTAAAAAAAAACTTTTGTGTTAGTATGTTCAATGAGAAACGATTAGAAGCGCACGATTAGCTCAGTGGTAAGCTAGTCACTTGCCATGCGGCAGATCCCACCCGTTTCCGAATGCCAGAGCCAGCAAAAAATTTCATGACTACAAAATAAAAAAGACTGTTGCCATTTTTTATTTAGCCATAGTACACAGTTACACACTATGGATTCTCCTCACACAATTTTTTGAAACCAATGGTGACTTTAGTACTCTCTCTCTCTCTCTCTCTCTCTCTCTCTCTCTCTCTCTCTCTCTCTCTTTCGCTCTCTCCCTCTATCTCTCTCTCCCTTCTCAATTCCCTCAGAGGAACTGTTGGAAGTGGCGTCCACCTTCCTGGATACAAAGGTTGAACTCTTCATCATGTGCCGTCGAATGTTGCGGAAGATTACAGGTTTTTCTGTCAGGTCATCGAATTCTTGCTACCAGATTCTGCTACTCTTGCGTCTCCACTGGTATTTCGTAAACTATGTTTTTCACGTAATCCCAAATGTTCCTGTTTACAGCTCCATATTGCTAAATGCATATCTGCCATTTCAGCATCCGAATAATAATAATTATGTAACTTGTACATAAAAAAACTTAAGAAGTTTAAAGATAATATTTCATAGAATGCAGACAAATATGCTTGAAAACTATCATCGAGAAACAAACAATCATTCATTTGACTGTCCTTTAATTAATTACAAGGAAAATAATTATCAGACATAAATAGCTAATTACTCTTTGAGTACAAGACGACCCTACACGGTCAACACTTTTAAGATTTTGAACATCATTTTTTGAGACTTACCTGGTTCGTTTTCTCAGAAAATCACGAGATAAAAAATCGTAAAATTATTTTTTAGCATCCTTGGGTTGGCCGCCAACTTTTATCAAACTTGCCCGTGTCTGTGCCAAAATTTGTTCGGGCAAATCTTGAGTGTTTCAAAGTGTAAAAAACTTACATGAGAATTTTTTTTCTATTCAAGTGTCAAATAAGATGCCAAACCAAACCCTAAGAAACAAAGTAGTGTAGCTAGAAACATCGAAATTTTGTTGGCTTTCTGCAGAATTGTTCAGAATCAACTCATCTTGAACAGGAAAAAAGTACTGACCTGAAGAATAAGCCAAAGTCGGAATTTTTCAGAAAGTTACAAAAAATCACTTTGTGCAGTTACAAAGGCGAATCCGAAAAAACGGATTGCAGATCCGGCCTGGAAATGTCGTCAGTAATCTACCATTAACGGGTGTAAACGTTTTTTTGGTCCACCCTGTAGATTCAGCGTCACGTGATTAATTTGAAGCTCTGTGATTGGTGGAAATCGATCACGTGATGTTAAATCTACATGAGCTGAGACCCAGCAGTCGAGTTTCGACCCGGCCACAATTGTCGAGCCAGACGACAATCTTTAACCCTTTCGCTTCTCCCGGTCCTCAGAGATCTTTTTACCCTTTCGCTTCTCCCGGTCCTCAGAGATCTTTTACCCTTTCACTTCTCCCGGTCCTCAGAGATCTTTAACCCTTTCACTTCTCCCGATCCTCAGAGATCAACTGCATGCGTCAGGCGGACATCACCTTCACTCTGACCTGCGTCCTGAACGCCATCCTCCCGCCCGTCACCAAGACCACGGTGCCGGTGGTGAATCAGAACCTCAAGACCGAGGTTCGAACTGGCTCCGTCACTTTCACCGCGCGGAGTGATGTCAAGTCCCTGTACCAGGTCGGCTTTCTGGGTACGTTTAATTTTTTTATTTATTTACCGCATGGCAAGTAAATGGTTCAAATATATATAACAATGACAGTTTACATAAATAAAAATAAAATAGCCTTTATTGAAGAGTTAATCATTTAAAGAAATTTACAAACATAAAATATACTAAAGTTATCTCTTTTCAGCCTAGGTGGCGAAATAGGTAGTAACAAAATAATAATCTAAGTTTATATAATAAATTATCAAAATATTATAAACTACCTATTTTTCACTATACTCATATTTACAGTTTTATAATTCTGCTAGGCTGAAATAATTCATAATATTTTTAACTGAACTTATGCTAGTTTCTTTTGGCTGTCGTCATCCCACACTAAGGGCCACACCTATGAAGTATGGTCCTTGTGTCGTGGGATGAATAGTTCGCGCCCTGACAGTACATATTATTAAACATATTAGATCAAGTTTTATTTAAATAGAATATATACATACCTAGAAATTGACATTAATAAAACAAAACTTGATCAAGGGCGGTGCTAATGCCAACGGCATTATCACCGCCGTTTTGGGTGGAAGAGATATATTATGTATATATTGATTTATTTATTTTTTCTTCTATTATATTGTATTTTAATTTGTTATTATTTGAATTGTATACAATATGTCCTATCAAAAAAGTGTAAATAAATAAATGAAACGGCATTCTCTTCCGATTATTATTTATACAATAAATAATAATAATACTCTTTAGTGGAAGGTAACCTAGGTTCCTAGTTCTCCAATAACCTTAGTGTGATAATATTTTTTTTCTTCTATATTTTATTTTCTAAATATTGTTAATTATTTTTTATCTTTGTTAATAATTTATTGTTTTTTGTCTTGTATAAAAAAATAAAGTGTAAATAAATAAAATAAAAAATAATATAAGTGCATAATCAGTATTTACTCTGGTGGTAAAATTTACCTCCTGTTATGATCTGATTTTTATCCTGAGTGATTTTAATTTACCTCTTTTCTATTCTAATTTTCTGACAGACGCATTCGAGACCCTGTCACTGAACCGAAAAACTTTACAAGAGAAGAGGAGAATGCCATAGGCATTAGCACCGCCCTTGATCAAGTTTTGTCTAATAATTTCAACTTTATCTCTTGTAAATTGTATAATGTATATACTATACTTTGTAAATAAAACTTGATTAAATCTGTTTAATAATAATTTACAAGTGCTCAGTGAAAACATAATAAAAAACTCCATACATATCCTCCATCACCACATTTATGGAGTGTAATTGAAATTTAGGAAAGAAAAAATCAATTAAATAGAAATTTTGGCGAACAAAATCAATTTTGGCGAACATCTACCTGAGCCAAACCAGAAACATGTTCAAAAGAAATGGGATAAAATAAGTATTGAAACAACAATTGATAACACCAGTTTTCAGAATGATATTGAAAAAGCCCGTTTTCTAGCACTTCAAGAAAAAGAATCTGGAGCTTGGCTTCAAGTTTATCCATCTAAAAACATCGGAACCTTGATGGAAAATATATCATTCAGAACATGTGTTGGTATTCGCCTGGGTTGTTCTATTTTCGAGCGTCATATGTGTGAGTGTGGAACAGAAATCAAGGAAGATGGTTTACATGGTCTGAGTTGTTGTAAAGGGAAAGGTCGCTTCCCTCGTCATGTAGAACTGAATGATATTGTTCAGCGGGCTCTATCTTCCATCCATGTTCCCTCAACTTTAGAACCCCTGGGATTATCCAGAGATGACGGCAAGCGGCCTGATGGCATGACCTTGGTTCCCTGGTCGAAAGGTCAAACCTTAGTCTGGGATTGTACCTGCGTCCACACATTAGCAGAAACTTATCTCCCCAAAACTCGACAGGAAGCTGGGTCTGCTGCAGAGGAAGCCGACAAAAAGAAGGTCGCCAAATACAGCTTCATCCGAAATCAGAATTATATTTTCCAACCATTAGCATTCGAGACATTTGGACCGTGGAGCTTGAAGACAAAACAGTTTTTCAGGAGAGTTGGCGACGTTTTAGCCCGAGTGACAGGAGACATGAGAGCGGGCATTTTTCTCACACAAAGATTGTCTCTAGCAATCCAGAGAGGTAACGCAGCAAGTGTTCTCTCTGGATTGCCAAAGTCAAAAACTTTGTGTGACTTTACTTGAATAGTATGTGAACAAAATAAAATAAAAATTAAATAGAAAAACCTCCAACATTGGGAAAATAAATATCTTCTGGATTGATGGAATTTGCTGTGTATTAGCAATCTACGAAAGGGAGACAGCCCCTATTGTATGTATTTTAAATATATCGCACACCTAGTGCAAAAGGTATATAACTCAAAAAAAGACGATTTTTCAGTAAGCGATTAAAATCGTTTATTATTATTATTTTTAGGATTTTTGAGAATTTTCTTTCCCAATTGATTTTTTTGAGTTACATACTTTTTTTGAGATTTTTTTGAGTTGCACTAGGTGTGCGATATGATCAATTTGTTTCTCTCCATCCCAGCTCTGAAGATAATACATCAGTATCGTCTGCTTCGAGTCCGAGCTCACCGTCCACTGGCCTCGCATAGCCCGCACCATCAAGGAGGTGAACAAGATGAACGAGGCCAGAGTCTTCCAAAAAACCCCTCCTTTCTTTCTAATATTACTTGAATAAGAAAAAAAAAAAAAAAAAAAAAAAAAAAAAAAAACCTCCTTTCTTTCTAATATTTTGAAGAAGAAAAAAAAAAAAAAAAAAAAAAAAACCTCCTTTCTTTCTAATATTCCATTCCAGCTCTGAAAATAGTGATCGTCTGCTTCGAATTACTTGAAATAAAAAAAAAAAAGCCTCCTTTCTTTCTAATATTCCATTCCAGCTCTGAAGATAGTGATCGTCTGTTTCGAGTCCGAGCTCACCGTCCACTGGCCTCGCATAGCCCGCACCATCAAGGAGGTGAACAAGATGAACGAGGCCAGAGTCTTCCTGTGGAACTTCCTGGAGTTCGTGGTGGCCCAGCGCTCGCCCCTCTATGTGCTGCTGCAGCCATTCATTCATCAGAAGGTGAGTCTTGTATATATTAGAAGAAAAAGTTATCATATATGTGTTAATCACTTTCGTGATATCACAACTACTATATAAACTACTATGATAAAAAAAAATCTGGTGTAAACATCACACGACTTTCCTTATCTCCCAAAAAGGAGTCGAATTCCGCCACTGGTGACTGAACGGTAACAGATAACTAAAAATCAATGCCAAATTCGTGATCAGCACTTCAAAATCATTTAATTTGATATGTCACAACCCCCATCTAGGATGAATAATAAAAAAGTTAGTCCAATCGGGTCCCCCTACAATACCGGTAAATTGGGGCCGGTTTCCAAAAAGTTAAAGATATCAAAAAAATGATCAGAGTGAACCCCTATTATTTTTTTAATCTGAGAAAATGTTGTTCTCGAACTTTTTTTGTATCTTTAACCAATTCAAAGAAGCGGTGCTTGCGGCCAATATTTGCGGCCCTGCGGCCGCAGAATGCGGCCGATTTCAACCAAAAGTTTCATGGTTCGTCTGGTGTATAAAATTAATTACCATACCAAATTTCAAGTCTCTAGCTCTTACCGTTCTTGAGATATCCTGTTCACACACACACAGACACACAGACAGACACACAGACAGACGCACGGACCAATGGCTGAAAACCACTTTTTTGGTATCCTGAGGCTATGATTCGTCCAGAAATGTGAAAAGCTGGGTAGGTCAAATTTTCGACGAATACAATACTTTCCTTATTATAGGATAAGGAAAGTAAAAAGTAGTCACCGTGGTAGAGTGAGTTAGCGCGCTAGGCATTGCACGCACGGTGACCTGGGTTCGATTCCCAGCGGGGCAGGATTTTTTCTGCTCTGTACTTGGGTGTTCGGGGTCCACTCATACCTCGTGAGGAAAAATGAGTAGCTGCTTTAATGTAAGCAGCGACCAGTGGCGGAATTATAGGCAAAAATAAGATATTGGGATATTAAAGATATGGAAAAGTCCTGTAATTCTGCGCTACCCACTAAAATTGTGATATAATAACACAAAGAAACACATTTATTATTATTTATTTACTATGATAAAAAATAACGGGAAGGAAAACAATTAATCAAAATACAACCCAGACAGCACAGTCAACTGGATGTATACCATACTGTTAGGTGGAAAAAGTCTACTTGCCCACCTGGAAATCAGCTGGAGATTTCCACCTTCCACCTGACCTCCACCTGGAAATCAACTGGAAATGAACTGGAAAGTAACCCAACTTTTAACTGGAAGTCAGTTGCCCAAAGTCAACTGGATTTGTTCCACTTATTTCCAGCTACTTGTAGCGCTCTCTAGTGGATGGGTAGTAACTCACTACCACAATGTTGACATACCTATTTACCTATACTGTACATTATACTACATAATAATCAAATGCTACGCTCTTGGTTTTGAGGTCGTGGGTTCGAATCCCATTATATGCATTTTTTTTAAAAAATAAAAAAAATAATAATAGTAATAAAAATACTAGAAACAAATGTATATTAGGCATAAATTCAATTTCAGTTATTTAATTTAGAGGCCATACATTCAAATCTCATGAAGAATATTTTTTTTGTATAAAAATAAAGTAATAAATTTTAAATAGGTTTTTTTTTAACACATACACACACACAAATTTGGGTATAATTTTTTTATATAGAAATTTGGAAAGAAAAAGAAAATAACTAATCTGTTTTAAACAACACAATTCAAATAAGACTCTTTACAATGATTATATTTTACAATAAGAGTGTTTATTATTAATAAAAAAATTGTCACAAAAGTGTAAAATGCACTATCAAATTTCCACCATGTCACAAGACCTTGTACCAATGTATCACAAGTATTTCCTATGTAG
This sequence comes from Bactericera cockerelli, assembly GCA_024516035.1. Lineage (NCBI taxonomy): Eukaryota > Metazoa > Arthropoda > Insecta > Hemiptera > Triozidae > Bactericera > Bactericera cockerelli. The sequence goes on along the minus strand of CM044961.1, from coordinate 3,977,336 downwards.
GTATAATCTCTATAATATATATAATACTCGAAGTTGTGCATGTCTGGCTGACTATGTCCTCTTGGGGTTACAATACGAAACGGTACTCTCACTGAGAGTTCACCCCCCCTAAGCCACCTTCAACATACTAGAAAATTATCAAAATTAAAATATGTAATACAATTTTCAAGTGCACTGGTAATCAAGTGGTTAACGTGCTAGTCAGATAATCCACTTAGCGTAGGGTTCCGTTGTTTCAATTTTTTCCTCATTATGGTTGTGACCACATAATAATAAGACTCTGAGGGTTAGGTGGTAGAAAATGCTTTGAGCATAACCTGACCTGGTGGTTACCTTCCAATTAAAAGTGTTATTATTATTTTCATTAGGACACCGGCCATGAGAAAAAACCTTAATGGTGACAAAATGCCAGGTTTTAGCTAGTATAGAAATAAAATAATGATATCCAATTATAAAATATGCTCATAACATGTACCTATGTACATAATCACAGTAAAATAATAATACTATGTAAATTAAAATATATTTCTTTTGTGAAACCAAAAATAACAAAGAAATAAACTAATAGCCAGCAGAAAATGAAGATGGGGCATGGAATACACCAGTTTTCATGAAATTGCAAAAGTTAAGCAATGTCTAACGTGGTGGAACATGGATTAGTGAATGTTATTATGTATTTGTAATCCTTCATGACAATTTATATACTGCTGTGGCTAATTAGAATTGCTGGGTTGTTTGCTTTGAGAATTATTATCAAAAAACATTTGTAGGATTGTAGCCCTTTTAGGGGGTTTAGAAAACTTGGGGTTAAATTAACAAAGACATAGAGAAAGGAAAATTGTGCTGCTTACCCAGTTGATGAAAAATGTGATGAAGTGAAAAGTGAAAGCGTGGTGGAGAGGTTAGAGTTGGTTGGTTGTTCAAGGCCGTCTCCCAACTTGTTTCCAAAACAGCTGATCTCCAAATTGCGCAGTGATGCCAGCTGGCCTGGCACAGATTTCTTGGTGTGGGACTTTTAACTTGTGTTAGGGTTTAAAAAATACTTCCCTCCACTCTCAACTCAAGCACGAAATGATCAGGAGAGGAAATAGGAGACAGGAGCGGCAACTCAGACATTCACAAGAATTATACATTTTCCCCCCACCAAAATGGCCATTTTTCAACTGGGAGAAGGGACCTATCAACCAAGTAGTGGACTGTATCGGAAAAAAGTGGACTGTATCGGAAAAAAATTAATGTTGGACCAGGACAAGACTCAACATAATACATCAAATATACATGAAAAATGAAAACAACAAATTGACTAGAATGGATAACTAACCTAAGTTAAGGTGGGCAAAAGGAGAAGCTTTCGAACGGGTCTGAGAAGTCTGCGTGCAGACGTTGTAATTTCAACAACACGTACAACACCATCTTGGTGAGGATGTATCTTGGTGATACGAGCAATGGGCCATTGCAAAGGCGCCATATTTTCTGACAAAACTAAAACAACATCACCAACTTTGACATTGTCAGATTGGTGATACCACTTCTGTCTTTGAAGCAGAGTATGCAAGTATTCGTCTGACCAACGCTTCCAAAAGTGTTGGCAGATCTGTGATACTAGAGTCCAGCGAGCAACAAAATTTGATGGTGACAAAGTTAAGTTGCGCTCAGGACGTGACAAAAGAGGCTGTCCAACAAGAAAATGACCAGGGGTAAGTACATCTAAATTATCCACGGTGGGAGATGGAACACCCAATGGTCTAGAATTTAAAATGGCTTCAATTTTCACTAAAACGGTCGAAAACTCCTCATAATGCAGAAGTCGATTGGTCAACACACGAGTCAAGTGAGATTTGACCGACTTCACACTCGCTTCCCACAGACCGCCCGCTGAGGGGTTGGCTGGGGCATTAAAGGACCACTTGATTTCTCGGCTACCTAAATGGTCAACAATGGAGTATTCATTCTCCTGTAAGAAACGACAAGTGTCCTCGATGACATTGGCTGCACCCTTGAAATTGGTACCTTGGTCCGAAAATATCATGGACGGAACAGAACGCCTGGCAATAAACCGGTCCAATGCACCAAGAAAGCAGGCTGTGGAAAGCGAGGTAAGCAACTCAAGGTGAACTGCTTTTACAGAAAAACATACAAAAACGGCAAAATAAGCCTTCAGTGATGGAGCATTCCTACGATACCCATCCTTTATTAAGAACGGACCAGCTAGATCCACCCCTGTATTGACAAAGGGTCGGCACTGGTGGAACCGTGATAAGGGTAGCTCCGCCATCTGAGGCTGAGGAGGCTTGGCAGACAGACGGAAACATGGCAAACATTTAAAAATTATTTTTCGAACAAGGTTGCGCAGGCCAATAATAAAGTATTGACGCAGGATGAGAGTTTGGACAATTTGCGGGCCCCCATGCAATGAATAAATATGAAAATGTCTGACCAGCAATATGGCCATATGACAATTGTTTGGAAGAAGTACAGGATGACGCGAATGAAAAGGCAATGGTGCCTTGTCTATTCTACCCCCCACCCTGAGAACACCCCCATCAAGGAACGGGGACAGCCGAGCCAGTGAATCAGGCAACTGACGCCCAGACTGAACGGCCTCAATCTCTTTAGAGAAATGTCCTGACTGGGTAATCCTCACTAGGGTCAGCTCGGCTTGTACTAACTCATCGGTGGTCAAAGGGCCCACAGGTTTGGAAAGGGCACTGCCCGAACATCGGTGACGCCATCGAAGAATCCAGGCTGTCACGCGCTTGGCCCTAAACAAGGTAGAGAACCTTTTAATAAAACTTAAGTCCTCAGACTCCTGCACAACCTTTGTAACCAATGTGGTAACCTCAGCTGACTTCAGCTCAGGAAGGCCCTCAACGGGTGTGAAAATACTCATTGGCCAAAAGGAAATTTCCTGCTTTAGGAAAGGTGGACCATTCCACCACAAATCATGATCAACAATAACACTAGGAAAACATCCTCGACTGGCCAAGTCAGCTGGGTTCAACTCAGTTTGAATATGTCTCCACTGAGACGGATCAGTTAATTCTAGAATGCGCACCACCCGATTGGCAACAAACATCTTGAGCAAATGGGGCGGGGTGTGCAACCAGGAGAGGACAACCATAGAGTCAGAAAATAGATACTTGTTTGAAATATTGAGACGGGTAATTAAAGGCTTCAGAGATTCAAGGACTTCAGCCAACATCACAGCTGCGCCCAGCTCTAGTCTTGGGACCGTTACCGGCTTCACAGGGGCCACTCGACTTTTGGCCCTAATTAAATTAATGAGGACCCGCCCATCTGTGCAGACAACGCGCAGATAAACTAGACACCCCATAGCGGAAAGAGAAGCATCTGCAAATGCCACCAATTCCGGAGGAAAAATAAATGTATCCAGAATAAGTCTGGGAATACGAATTGACTCAAGCAGAGGGAGCTCAGAAGCAAACCTCTTCCACTCAGTCAAAAGGTCACCAGGCAAAACCTCATCCCAAGCTAGCCCTCTCAGCCAAATTACCTGGAGAAAAACTTTCATCCAACAGGTGACGGGGCATAAAAAACCCGAGGTATCATAGATTTTGGCAATTTTTGACAATATTTGACGTTTGGTTTGGCAATTGCAATGTTGTTCTACCTTGTAACAAAACATATCCTGGCAAGGGTCCCACTGTAAACCCAATATCTTAATGGCATCAACATCATCAAATAAAGAGTGTGGCCTCTCCAACATGTCCTCTGGAAAATCTCCCAAGACCCCAGGATGCGAACTGGACCACCTCCTCAGTTCAAACTTGCCAGCAGCAAGGAGGGACACTAGTTCATCCCGCATCCTGAGTGCCTCCTCAACAGAAGATGCCCCAGAGACCAGATCGTCAATGTACACCTCACTACTTAGTGCACGGGCAGCCAAAGGGAACCTCGCCCCCTCATCAACAACTAGTTGCTTGATTACTCGCTGGGCCTGAAATGGCGCAGAAGCGACACCAAAACACACACGCTGTATCTCATACTGCTGAATAGGCTGAGATGGATCTTCACGCCATAAAATCTGTTGAAACGGGCTGTCCCTAGGATCTACCTTGATGGCACGGTACATTTGACGAATATCAGCCGTAATGGCAATTTTATTTAAACGGAAATTCAAAATCAGGTCATTTATGTCTGACTGGAGTTTTGGACCAACTAGCAAGGTTTCGTTCAAAGATGGATGGTGGGGACTTGCACGCTCAGCAGGGCTGAAAACAACCCGCACCTTGGTCGTAGAACTAGAGGCCTTCATAACACCATGATGAATCAGAACATAAGTGGATGGCTTTGTGGCTGGGATCATATGTCCCTGATCAACATAATCCTTTAAATTTTCATGATAAAGAGATTTAAATTCTGGTTTATATTCCAGGGAACGCTCCAGTTTTAACAACCGAGACTTGGCATGATTCAAATTATTTCCTAAATCAGGTGGGCGGTCAGCACGAAAAGGCAAACGAACAACATAAGTTCCATCAGGGTCCCTGTAATGTGTGTTCACAAAGTGCTCTTCACATCGGACCTCATCTGGATGGGCTGGAATTTTAACTTGAACCTCTTCCCTTTCCCAAAACTTTCTCAGTTGATCATGCAGTGCTGTGTCCACAGTAGTCACATGAAAGGACTGAGATACAAGGGGGGTATTAGAGTTTACCACTCCCATAACAAGATAACCAAACATAGTAGGAATAAGGGAAGGTTCACCAGACACTACCGACTTTTGTAAGTCCAAAATGCTGGCATAATATTCAGCACCCAATAAAATATCCACTCTAGATGGATGGCAAAAGGTTGGGTCTGCCAAAGCATATCCCGCCAAACTTGACAAAACATGCCTAGGGACAGCAACAGAGGGAACATGACCTGATATTGATGGTAATATGACAGCATCAATAGGAAGGGATCTGCCATCCAGACGAGAAGACAGGGTGCAGGAAACCTGACCTTTCACACGCATGGGTTCAGATTCACCCACACCGGAAACACAGACATTACTTGTCTGGATAGGCAAATTCAAAATATTTACTAAATGGGCAGACACAATGCTAATCATGCTACCAGGATCTATTAACACTCTAACTGGGTGCTGGATTCCAAAGCTGTCCAATATGGACACCAATGCTGTACCCAACAGCACCTGACGACTAGGGAGGACTCCTGAGCCAGAAACGTCTCTACACGAGAGGGCAAGATTAACCTCAGCTTGATTAGGTTGATCCGAAACAGTATAAATTGGATTTGAAACAACTGGTTGAGAAACACCCCCACTGGGAGAAATCTCATTAGCAGGCATATCTCTGTGCAACAAGGAATGGTGAGCACGAGATCCACAATGACGGCAACTGAACTTGGTTGAGCATGATGACCTTGAGTGAGGCCCGAGGCAGGCAAAACACAAATGATGGGTCCTCACTGTGTCAAAACGCTCTTGAACAGACATGGCGGCAAATAAATTACACTCAATTAGGCGGTGAGCCTTGGAACAATGAGGGCAGGAAACACCACTGGCAGAACGGGACTGGTTTGACCTAAAGTCAGGTTTGGCAACACTGGATGACCCATTATAGGGTTTGGCAACATTAAATGACCCATTAGAGGGTTTGGCTACATTAAATGACCCATTAGAGGGTTTGGCTACATGGTGAACATCACCCTTGAAACTACTTGAAAACCCTTTATAGGGTCTGGCAACATTGGACGGCAACACATCTGTGGAAATACCTGCAACATCTACTTGGGTAACATACGACCCTCTCACCTCTGGCTTCATAAATGGTTTTTTAACACTAGACCCAGACGAGGCACCCATGAGCTCCGCCACTGAAACCCGTGCCTGAACATAGGTCCGGAGATCAGAATAGGTGGGTATGGAATTTAATGAGATTTTCTCATGCTCAAAAGCCTGTCTAGTTTGAGGGTCTAATGCATTAAGGCCCATGTACAACAGTAAAAAATCACCCTTATCCTGTAGGGAAGTATTTTCCAATGCTTCAACATTTGTGTTGAATTGATCTAGCCACTTCTGTAACTGAACCTCACTGGTTAATGGCTTAAAGGCAAATAATTTATTACAACACTGATGGGCTACCACCCGAGGATTACTAAAACGCTTGACAAGTGAATTATAGGCAACTTGATAGTTTTCAGACACAAAGGCAATGCTTTGAACACTAGACAGGGCTGACCCCTTCAACAAGGAAACCAAATATGTGTACTTTTCAATAGGTTCTAAACCTGTGTTACTATGGATCAAAGCATCAAAAAGTGACTTAAAAGCAGGAAAAGATTCATAATCCCCCATAAAACATTGAATATTCACTTGAGGCAACTTTGGCTTCATCCTACCATCGTTGGTTGCAACCACCATAGGCTTGACCTCTGAGGTCCCTGTAATGACCCCCAAGACATCAAAATACATAGCTTCAAACTGTTTTGAAACAGAATGAATGGCAATTCTCTCCTCTGTAGTAGGATGAAGAACATTATATTCACAAATAGTATCCTGCACTGATTGAAACTCCTTGAAAGTTGATTCCAGATAAGGCATGGAGGCTCGCATACGGACCAAAAGCAATGGGTCATTTTCCACTTTTGGAATGAGTCCATGGAATTCCTGAACCCTAGTAATTAAACGTTTCCGTCTCTCTACCACCACCTCTACCAGATTCCTGTCCTGGTCACCCGCCATGTTAGATGTAAATATTAAAGGAAAAATGCACTTACTTGGTTGACAACAACAAAAAAAATATGTGCTTTATGAGCCACGTGAAAATCAAAAAAAATCTAACCAAGGGAACCCCTATGACTTAACCAATACAAAAAAAAAATTTACCAAGGGAACCCCTATGACTTAACCAATACAAAAAAAATTACCAAGGGAACCCCCAACTTTAAAATTAACTGAACACAAACAACACTGAATTTATGGGTAAAACAAACACAAAAAAAAAACACTTATATCACAGAAGGATTACATTTGACTCATCACTTTAGCATGATACCCATGCTTCAAACTTAGGCAGACTTCAAACTTAGGCCATGAGGCAGACTTCAAACTTAGGCAGAATTCAACTTGGCTACTTGGCACATTTCCCTAAAAAGGGAAGCCCCCTAAAACAGACATACGGCCGCGTGGGACCAAAATGTAGGATTGTAGCCCTTTTAGGGGGTTTAGAAAACTTGGGGTTAAATTAACAAAGACATAGAGAAAGGAAAATTGTGCTGCTTACCCAGTTGATGAAAAATGTGATGAAGTGAAAAGTGAAAGCGTGGTGGAGAGGTTAGAGTTGGTTGGTTGTTCAAGGCCGTCTCCCAACTTGTTTCCAAAACAGCTGATGTCCAAATTGCGCAGTGATGCCAGCTGGCCTGGCACAGATTTCTTGGTGTGGGACTTTTAACTTGTGTTAGGGTTTAAAAAATACTTCCCTCCACTCTCAACTCAAGCACGAAATGATCAGGAGAGGAAATAGGAGACAGGAGCGGCAACTCAGACTTTCACAAGAATTATACAACATTGTTATACTTAAATTAAAACAAAATTGACTTGTTAAGACTAGTAAAATTATAAAACACAATAGTGTGGAACACTTTTTTTAAATAGATATAAAATTAACTCAAAATTTAAGGGGCTTCATAGTAATAAGGTGGTAGAGAGAGCACAATAGTTATTATTGTTATTATGAACAGTGCACATTAAATTGGCCAATTAATTTTAAATCAAGTAATCAAGAAGCATGTCACAAAGTAAACATCATTTTTTAGTGTGGCAGAACCACCTGAGTGAAATATTCATTTTATAATAATATGTATTGTACATCTAAATAAAATCCACAGAGTGAAAAATTTCACTATCTAGCACTATGCATTCAGCTGTTTCTTTGCTTGAACCAGAACCTTTTTTTAGCCAACCTATAAAAAATTCATAGCATAAAAATATATTATAGCCAAGAGCATAAAAAATTCTGTTTCCCTTAACACATGAGACTAGCATTTATGGTCCTACTTTGGCTTGGCTAGGCTAGGTGAGATTAATATGGGTAGCTGGTATGATTCCAAGTGAACTGAAGGTGTTAATCCATTGTGCTAGTCCAGGAACAGCAGAGTGCAGAAAGTTCATTAGGGTCCAAGTGGATGTCTCTAGAAATGGATGGTTATTGTCAGATGAAAAAGGTGATCCAGTATTAAATGTTTCTTGTCCTCTCCTTTTCTTCTGTCACAATTCACGATTTAGACAAACTAAAGAACTATTTTTTGAAACATCTCGAAAGCAAATTTGGAGTTCAGAAATGACAAAGTAAACACTTCAGTAGTTATAAAAAAAATGTTCAAAACTAATTAAAATATTATTTGTATTTAAAATATGTTCAAATAAATGAAATACCTATTATTTAAGAGAATTATTAATTATTTAAAACAATTCACAATTTGTCACAAAAATATCACAATTTCTGAATTTCCTTCAACGAAGGACGAGTTTTATCTAAACACTTCCAGTAGAGTTTTAAAAAAGATCAAAACTAATTAAAATGATATTTGTATTTAAAAATGTTCAAAACTAAATGAAATACCGAATATTTAAAAGAATTATTAATTATTTAAAACAATTTACAATCACCAACATCACGATTTCCGAAATTTCGAAAGATCAAAGATGGCGTCTTCAACAAAGGACGCGTTTTATGTAAACTGGAAAAATATGGAACATTTCCAGCTGACTGGTCAACTGACTAAATTCTAGTTATGTCCTAGCTGGAGAGATTCGTTATATTTCCAGCTGACTGCCCAGGTGACTGAGTCTAGATGGATTTTTGTTGGAAATATCCAGGTGGCTGGTCAACTGATTTAATCCATGATGGAAAAATCCAGCTGTCGGGACAGTTGGAGGTCCAGTTGACTTTATACACCTGGATATTTCCACCTTAAATCCAGACTGGAAGTCACCTGCCGTGCTGTCTGGGAAACTCTGTTTGTATATGAAGAGTTTTGAAGTGTGGCCCATGATGATAGTCCAGGTATGTTTGGTTTTCATCTATCATGATTGTCTCTCATATTGACATTCTTTTCACAGACAATTCTTTGTATTGTGGCCCTTGGGGATAGACATCATTTTTGGGGTTGGCACACAATGTGTCATATCATACGGGTAGTGGTTATAAAGACAAATTGTCGAGCACGAAATTTCACGACTTTTACTGGAATCGAACCTCGGGTTCACCGGTTACGCTTCCAGCTGCTCCAGACCCCCTACTCGGACCAGGAGAGACACTACCAGTTCATCATCCGGGAGAAGATGTTCGGACTATCCGTGCCCAAGTGTCGCGCTGTGCTACTCACCGAGCTGATCGGTGAGATGAAAACCTTGAAGGAGGAGCTGGAGAATAAGAAATATGGTGAGAATATGATTTGTTGTTTTTTAGAAATGAGATTTTTTAGTGTTATATTTTTTTTTAGAAATGAAATTTTTTATTTTTATATTTTTTTTTAGAAATGAGATTTTTTATTTTTTGTTATACAAATGTAAATTATGTAACATAAAGGTGATGCTAACAGCTGTAGTGGAGTCTCTATTATTAGAACCTCCCTGAAATCACAATTTTATGTCCGACTCCTCAGATAAAATCACAATTTTATATCCGACCCCTCAGATAGAATCACAATGTTAAACCCAACCCCATAAAATCTTAATTTTTTGCCCAACTCCTCAGATTAAATCACAAATTTCCTATCAACTTTAGGTAAAATCACTAGTTTATGCCCAACCTCTCAGATAAAAATAAAATATTTTGTCCCCTCAATTCACAATGTTATGCCCCTTCAATTCACCTCACATAAAATCACAGTTTTATACGCAACCCTATCAGATAAAATCACAATATTTCGTCACTTCAATTCACAATGTAATATTCCAACTTTAAGCCCAACCCCTCACATAAAATCTTAATTTTTTGCCCAACTCCTCAGATAAAATCACAAATTTACTATCAACTTAGGTAAAATCACTAGTTTATGCCGAAACCCTCAGATAAAAATAAAATATTTTGTCCCTTCAATTCACAATGTCATGCCCCTTCAATTCACCTCACATAAAATCACAATTTTTTGCGCAACCCCTCAGATAAAATCACAATATTTTGGCCCTTCAATGCACAATGTAATACCCCTTCAATTCACAATGTCTTGCCCCTTCAATTCACCTCCCCTAGCTGAGCAATGCAACCAGAAGAACAACCTGGAACACACGACCATAGAGATCACCCAGCCCCGCCAGTACCACCGCCCCTCCATCATAGACCTCCTCACGGGGAGCCATGCGCCCCCCTCGCACCCCCACGCACACCCAACCCACCCCCATGTGGCCGCCCAGCGCCCCCCACCCCCTGGGGCTGTGCTAGACTCAGAGTCTCATCGGGGTAAGAATATGGAGTTCCTTCGTGGAGCCTAAACTCACCTCTGAATTTTTCTATTTAGTTATTCAATTGCTATCTAACAAGCCAATGCTGCCTGTCTCAGAGGCACACGCCCCATCAACATACTCTAGACAAGGTGTTTTATTAGTTTTTATTTATTTATTATTATTTTCTTTTGGTGAAGAAGATTTATGTTTTTTTTTTTAAATATAAAAACTTGTCCCAGGGACCGTCCTTCCGGAAGAGAACCGAGAATGCAAGAAGCATTAAATTTTATTACATATCCTCTTAGATTTACATAACATTATATATTTTTTTTTTTAATTCGACCACACTTTCAGTCATACCGGCGGCCAGTGCCATAACACTCGTAGTTTTGTAAATAATGAATGTATACATATTAAGTTTGTTTAACAACCACAAGTTTCGTCCGCCCCCTGTAAATACATGTGTACATCACCCGTCCACCCCTTCCAGAATCCCTGTCCAGTTTACAGGATGTAAATACCTACCTGCAGAACTTCACCAATATCAACAATGTGAATAACAACAGCACCAGCAACCTGAACAACGGCCATAGCCACAGCGACAACGATACCACGGTGGATGCCAATGACAACGGTACGTATGACCCGTTATTGTTGTAGCCAGCTTGGCTACAGCTGGAGGGGTGAGTGATGGTCTCCAGCCAACTTTATTTCAAAGTTGGCTCGTCCTGAACCACATATTTCTATGTGCGATCAACCATCATGAGGACTTGGACTTTTCTTTATAAGCCATTAAACCCTTGGGAAACTGCAAGCTAGCCTGGCTTGTAAGGGTTGGCTAGTCTGTTCTCTGTTTATAGTCCTCTAACGGTTAAGTGGCAGAGAATGCTGAAGGCATTAACTTCGCCCCGGATTACAAAACAAATGTATAAGTAGTGCTTTATTTAGACTGTCAGCGCAAGACAGGTAGTCCCAAAATGTAGAAAAAAAATAATTTTGATAGGTACATATTATTATTATTATTATAGTATGCTTTATTAGGTAAGAAAAAAGTATATACAGTAAAATACAATGAAATTATAAAGAAAAAATAAATAGATTGAACAAAGAAACAAGAACACAAAAGAGAATGAAGCTAATGTCCTACCTAAAGGGCGGGGTTATTGTCTATGGCAATCTTTTCCACCCAACCTTTCTCTTATTAATTATTCCAGTTGAAACCCTGCTGTCCCCCTGCGAGGAGAATCCTCCCCATGAGCTAGTGCGAGGCGTGTCCAAGCTACAGAGGTCCAAAGCTCAGAGCAAGAAGACTTTCATGCTGAGGAAGAGTCGTAAAGAGGTAAGCTGTGGTGTTTTTACCGATCTCACTAGCTTGATCGATAATAATAATAATAATAATAAGTTTTTGAATTCTTAATTTATTTATTTTTTCCCCCACTATTTTTTAATTCTAATTTTAATACTGATCGTCAAAGTTTATGTGAGAAAGGATGAATTTACTCCTCACATAAGCAAAGAAAAACTGATAAAAGTACAAGTTCATGGTTAATAATATCGCCTTATTTATACTGCCCAACTAGGACTATTAAAGTCCCATTATTCCCAGCAGTAAGCCAAACACATATTATGTGGTAAAAATCCCAAATGGGAGGATAACTTGTCTTGTCCCGGTTGGGTTTCGAACCTACGACCTCTAGAATCTTTGGATTCACCGAATGCCACCTTTACCACTGAGCTACCGGGACAGACTTGTAACCTGGAGGTCGTCGGTGGTTGAAGACCCAAGTTCAGTAAAGATTTAGTAAAGTGAGTTTGAGAAGTTGTGATATCACGATTACACAAATATGATAACTTTTCACTTACCAAGTATTACGTTCACGTTCCCACTGTTACTCTTCAAACTTAACTATTGCTACCGCCTATTCTGTTATGTACAATAGTAACCTGGAGGTCGGTGGTTCAAGACCCAAGTTCAGTAAAGATTTGGTGATGTCACAAATACTCAAACTCACTGTTTGAGTATTTGTGACATCACAAAAGTGATTAACACAAATATGATAACTTTTTTTTTAAACTATGGTATTTTTATTTAGTTATTTAGATTGGAATACCTGAAGCATTTGTAAGGTTTCTTTATTCGGACCGAATTCAGTTTTTTTGCGTTTTATTACTTAACTTGAGTTTGAAGCATGTTTTTTTTTTCTTGTTTATTGAAGAATCATAATTGTTGGCCTTTAATTAACTGCTGAAATCTGACAGTATAATTGATTTTATGTCATCGCATTCCCCATCGCATAATATCAATCGACCTGATAGAAAAAAAACTTGAGCTTAAAAAATCAACTAATTTATTTAATAAATTACACAGATATAAACATTTTTTTCTCTTCTCAGGCCCAAGGCAGACCCCATCCGTCCACGACCCTATCAGCAGGATCATCCACACCACAACACAGGGGCGGGAACACGGCAGATCCAAGCTCCGCCTCGGAGGACATGAACGGTAACCATAGCAACACTCTCCATGGAAACGGTCACCATGACAACAGTAACCATGGTAACGATCACCATGGCAACGGTAACCATGGTAACGATCACCATGGAAACAATCACCATGGCAACGATCACCATGGAAACGGTTACCATGGCAAAAGTCTCCATGGCAACCAGGACGCGACACCTCCCCCCCCCGCCCGGTCGCCGCTCAGCATAACAATGAGTGATGACGTTGTTTCGGGAATTATGACCGAAACTGGGACAGGCCGCTAGCTTTCTATATGGAAAGGGTGTTAGCAGCTCTGGATCCACAAATTAATTATTAAATATACAAAAAGAAAAGAAATGTAACAGCTGAGATAAGATATAAATTAATAACTACTTATACTTTATTACTTTAGAACTTAAGAAATACAATTTAACAATTCACAAATATTACTTGATACTTTGGCTACTCTAGGACAACTGACGAGCTTTCCGCACTCCAGTTGGATCAGTGGGATCATAACTCACGTGAGTTTTGGAGTTATGTTTCATTGGATCATTTATGACAACTATTAATTCGATTGGTTCACAAGTACTGCTGATCCATCTATCTCTACTTGGGTTCTCATACTTTGGTTCTCATGGGTGCTAAATAATAGATTTGATTATTTAGCTAATTTTGTTTGCTTCAAACTGAATGCTGAATTGTTAATTTGAAAACCAGAGGCGGAATCGCAACTCGCAACTCGTTCTCTTCGTTTTGGCATTCTAGGCAGCTCCAAGACCTCCAAGACCTACTCAAGGTAAGAAATACTTCTATTTATCTCCCTTTCCTTTATTTGAATTAATTAGTAGGTTATTAATATTCATAGGTCTTGTAAAATCAAGATATTAGTAAGATTTTTATTTTTATAATTGTTGTAAATTATGAGCTGGGAATCAAAATTCGACATAAATAGGTTATCGAAAAATGAGGCTACTTATGAATTAAAATTAAGAGGTGGGTTAGTGTCTGAAAATGACCCATTAGACACAATTCGAAGATTGCTAAGGAAAGTTTTCAAAGAGAAGACCTTGGGAATTGCTTGTGCCTCAGAGGAAAAGATAACCTTTGAACTTGAAAATATAAAATCGGTACTTGAAGACCTGGAAAAATCGCTACCCTTAGATTCACTCTTAGATATTAATAGTTTTTCGCAAATTGTAACCAAATTCATACATTATCAAAATAGAATAAAAGCTTTGAGAGACAAAGACGGCAAAGAATTCACGTCTTCATTGAAACAAAAAGTGTTAGATAAAATAAACGATATCACTGAAAAATTAGATTTAATATACATAGAATACCAGGTAGAAGAAAAGAAACGGGTTGCTCTTTTAGCGGGGGACGGTAAAAGTCAGAGCCTCATCCAAGAAGAAATTATTTCTGAAGTGGTAACAAAGTCTGGGGAATTGCCCCAAAACCCAAATTACCAAGGTGCGGAGACCAGTTCCGAAAATATGAATCCACCACAAGTCAGCTTGACCCAGACGGATGTCAGTGTCCACCAAATCAATCAAAATCAATTAATTAACAATGACGGTCCAGTATTTCGAAGATTAGGGGAAGCAAATTCCAGTTCAGGCTTTCCAGTTTTTAGAGATCAGGGAATCCCGAATTCAAACCAAATAAACAATTTAGTCAATCCTGGGGGTCAAATAAAAATAAAAACACCCACCGTCTCTCCACCAAATTTTGATGGCAAATCTGATATTGAAGAATTTATTAGGGATTACACATTAGCATGTAATTTAAATCAATGGCCAGATCAACTCAAAATACATTATTTGCCCTTATATCTAAAAGGTTCAGCCAAAGTTTTATGTGAAAACGAAATCATGAACAAAAGTTTTAATACATGGGCAGAGATAGAGACAATTCTTCGAAATTTTTACACTCCCGTAGGTAACGAAGATAGAATAGAAGCAGAAATGTTGTCCCGAAAACAAAAACCTAATGAGTCTGCAGAAGAATATTTCCAAGAGAAAATTAGATTGATTAACAAATTCGATCGTAATATGGGGGAGGATCGAAAAGTCAAATTGCTCCTTTACGGACTTCTTCCTGATATTATTGCTAAGGTAATATGTATGGGAAATAACAATACCATACAAGAATTAAGAGAAAATATTAGAAGGACAGATTTAGCTAATTACATGGTAAATGTTAGTGTAAAAGGGTTTGAAAGATTTCAGGTAGATAATCAAAGTGGTACAGGTGCTATGTGGTCAGGCATAGTAAACAATATTGATCGAGCAAAAGGGAATAATAGGAAACATACTGAACAAAATGAGGTTTTAATCAAAGAGATTGCGAAACTTAGGGGAGAAATTGAAAATCTTAAGACAAATTCCGAACATCAGTATAATGCCCCAAGGTACAATCAGCATAATTCTAGATACCAAAAGCCCCAAAATTATTATCACTCGAAGCCGAGTCGCTATAACATCAACAATAACCAAAATCGGTTCTCAAGTCCCATGAATCAGAAAAATGATAGGGGTAACTCAAAGATTCAATTTGAACGTACTTCATCTGGAAAGTTGATCAAATGTCATAGGTGTAATAAAGTAGGACATTTTGCCAGGAATTGTTGGTCAAAAAACTCGTAAGGCCCCTTAACAAGGGGCGAATCACATTACAATCATCACGTCATCCAATATATTTTTCAGGAACAACTACTAGATTTAATCAAAATAACAGACATAAACATTTTTCAAATAACAGATGTAAACATTTTACAAGGCAGGTAGAAAGATATAGCAGTACGATTCCAATTTACCGATCGTCAGCAATAGTTATAAAAATAAATTCTTTACAGGGTCCAGTTATAATAGATACCGGTGCAATCAGGTCGTGTATCGCAATTAAATTTTTAGAAGAAATGCCCAATGTTCAATTTAAAAATGTGGCCCCTGAGTTTTCCCTCATATCGGCAGGAGGAGACGTGTTAAATGTACTAGGTATAACTGAATTACCCGTTAAAATTGAAGGTATGATTCTAAGTGTTCAATTTTATGTTTTGCAAGATTTGGCTCCAGGTGCTCTTATTGGTATGGATTTCTTAAATCAGTATTTTGCCAAACTAGATTTTGAAAGGGGAATACTAAAATTAAAAATGGGCAACTCTTATTTAGAAACGAAATTTTTAGACGGTTCTTTTGATCGTAATAGAAGTTATCTTGTCACTAGACCATCTGTAAGGCAATCACAAGTTGAAGTTGAAAAGATATTAAAAATTCCTTTGCAAAATAATAAAATAACTGTTCCATCTAATCCTGTAAATAATTCACCTCCTATAGAAAATTCTAATATTGATCAAAGCGTAACCCTGTATGAAGCAGAAAAGTTGAATCAGCAATCAGAGGTCTTCACCTTAAGTACGGCGATGTCTATAAAAACAAAAGTAGAACAATTAGCCAATATTGCTGATGATGTAGGTCATGCAGACAGAGAGAGACTAATAATTATGTTATGTAGGTACAAGGATAACTTAGACACATTTTGCCCGGTAGTAGGAGGTAATGCAAAAGTTACTCCTATTAAATTAGATATGATAGATGAGATACCGGTTAAATGTACGCCATATCGTCTGTCGATAAAAGAGAGACACATTTTGAAAGAAATAGTCCAAGAGTATATGGACAAAGGGCTCGTGAAGCATTCAAATTCACCTTATGCCGCTCCTGCTATGTTAGTAAAGAAAAATAGTAAAATTAAGAAAACTCGTCGGCAGGATTTAACAAAAAATGATGTTCGAGTAGTTGTTGATTACAAGAAGGTAAATAGTCACATTAAAAGCTCAGCTTGGCCTCTTGAAAGAGCAGATGATATATTTGCACAGTTAGCGAACAGTAAATTCTACATAACAGTAGATTTAAAAAATGGCTTTCATCAGTTACCCTTAGACGAACAATCTCAACCGGTTTTAGCATTTGTAACTCAGGACGCTTCCTATGTTTGGACAGCCCTTCCTTTTGGTGTTTGTATTGGGCCTAATATTTTCCAGAGGACTATGAAAGAAGTATTTCACGATTTTGGCCCAGAAGATTTGCTAATCTTTATGGATGATTTAATAATACACGCTGATAGTATACCAAATTTGTTGAGTAAATTTGAAGCTTTCTTGATTCGAGTTCAAGAAGTTAATTTAAAGCTAAATTTTGAAAAATGTCAATTCTTGTACAGAGAAATAGCATTATTGGGTCATCGAATTTCGAAAGACGGCATTAAAGTATCTCAGGACAAAATCAAGAGTATAGTAGATGCTAAAACACCGAAAAATGTCAAACAAGTTAGACAGTTTTTAGGTTTAAGTGGTTACTATAGAAAATTTTGTCAAAATTATTCTAAAGTTGCTGCTCCTCTTACAAATTTAACAAAACATGATATTCCATTCAAATGGGGAGAGACAGAACAAGCCACATTTGAGAAACTTAAAGAACTTTTGATAAGTACACCAGTTTTGAGATTCTTTGATGAGAATTTGCCTACTACCCTTAGCGTAGAATGCCCGGATAGCTCAGTCGGTAGAGCATTAGGCTTTTAACCTAAGGGTCCTGGGTTCGAGTCCCAGTTCGGGCGCCAAATTGTTTCGGGAATTCTGACCGAAACTGGGACAGGCCGCTAGCTTTCTATATGGAAAGGGTGTTAGCAGCTCTGGATCCACAAATTAAATATTAAATATACAAAAAGAAAAGAAATGTAACAGCTGAGATAAGATATAAATTAATAACTACTTATACTTTATTACTTTAGAACTTAAGAAATACAATTTAACAATTCACAAATATTACTTGATACTTTGGCTACTCTAGGACAACTGACGAGCTTTCCGCACTCCAGTTGGATCAGTGGGATCATAACTCACGTGAGTTTTGGAATATAACTCTGATTGGTTGTTTATGATAACTTTTGGTTACGATTGGCTAATACTGTTTTGCTGACTGAATTTCACGAATTGAACAATAGAATTTACTCACGTGAGTTTTGGAGTTATGTTTCATTGGATCATTTATGACAACTATTAATTCGATTGGTTCACAAGTACTGCTGATCCATCTATCTCTACTTGGGTTCTCATACTTTGGTTCTCATGGGTGCTAAATAATAGATTTGATTATTTAGCTAATTTTGTTTGCTTCAAACTGAATGCTGAATTGTTAATTTGAAAACCAGAGGCGGAATCGCAACTCGTAACAACGTCACCGGGAGAGGAGACGCCTCTTGGGCTGACGAAGACCTGAGTCTCATGTCACAGACCAGCAGTACTTCAGGTAATTAAAATAGATTTACTCCTTCTTCTTCTTCTTCTTTTACTCTGTCTTATCCCGCTTAAGCAGGGTCGACGTTGTTCAACCTCATGGTTGAGGTTGGTTGGTTTTGGCACATTTTTACGGCTGGATGCCCTTCCTAACGCCAACGATTCTACTTAATTTAACGTCCTGGGTTAGGACGGGGGTTTTACCCTCCATTCGCTGGGAATCGTACCAGCTACCCACATGAACCTCACCCAGCCTGGGTAGGGCCGGCATTGCCAGCCTCACGTGTTCAGAGGGAACAGAATTTTCTGTGCGAAAAGTCTGCTCAGACCGGGGATCGAACTCAGGATCTCTGGACTACGGGCAGTAGTCACAACCGTTACGCCACAGAGGCTGGATTAAAATAGATTTACTATATCATGTTAACCACACATTGTGATGTCACAATAATTATTTAAAATCTCACTGCTAATTCTTTTTTACAAAATTGGTACACCGACCTCGAGGTTACAAGTCCGTCGCCTTATCGATCAAGCTACTGAGGTCGGTTATAATTCGAAATATATAAAAAGGTACCCAGGTACCTTGAGTTTTACTCAAACCTCCTGGCCAAGTGAGTTAGCGCGCTAGACATAGCAAGCATGATGACCTGGGTTCGATCCCCAACGGAGCAGGATTTTTTCTGCTCTGTACTTGAATGTTCGGGGTCCACTCATACCTCGTCAGGAGATATGAGTACTTGAGTAGTGGCGGAATCATAGGCAAAAAAATACAAGATATCTATTGTATATTAGAGTTTAAACTGGTAGAGTTCTGTGATTCTCCGCTACCCACTAAAATTGTAACATAATACCATTTGTATTTTAATATAAGGATATTCACTTTATTAGGTATATACAGATACTACAGTTCTAGCTGACAATGTATTACTGTTGATTGATGGAAATTTATTATTATTTTTTTTTTTTAAATAATTTTAATGTTTTTAATGTTAAATTTTTGTACTTGTGTGTGTGTGTGTGTGTGTCTGGATATCTTTATATTTATTCTTTCACTACACTACTAATTGTAATTTATATTTTCCTAGTTATAATTTCTAGTTATTATGTTTTACTAGTTATAATATTATCCTGTATAAAATTTACAATAAATAAAGAGGTGCTATATTAAACTGTTAGCATAATGGGACTCCCTGTCTCGAGCTGACAGTCTAAATAAAGCACTACTATACTATACTATATACCTACTTCATTACTTTGTATATTGGGTCCCCATGGGAACCGTCAATTATAATAAAAAAAAAGCATTATTATTATTATGCTAACCTCCTCATTACTCACACCTCCTCACGGGTGCACCTCCCCGCCGCCTCCTTCTGTTCCAGGGTACCGCGAGAACTGCAGCCTCCTCATGATGCCCACCTTCGAGACCTGCTCCTCGCCCCCCTCCCCCGAGGGCACTCAGAGGTTTTACCCCTCCACCTCCTCCAGCACCGTGGTACAGGTGGACAACATCAGCCAACACTCACTCATCATCTCCTACCAGCACCACGACGAGGACTCACTTATCTAGGGGGTGAACTCTTATCTAGGGGACTCACTCTTATCTAGGGGACTCACTCATCATCTCCTACCAGCACCACGACGAGGACTCTCTTATCTAGGGGGTGAACTCTTATCTAGGGGACTCTCTTATCTAGGCCATCTAGGATCTAGGGGACTCACTAGTCTAGGGGACTCGCTTGTTTAGGGGACTCACTCTTACCTAGGGGACTCACTCTTATCTAGGGGACTCACTCTTATCTAGGGGACTCACTCTTATCTAGGGGACTCACTCTTATCTAGGGGACTCACTCTTATCTAGGGGACTCACTCTTATCTAGAGGACTCACTCTTATCTAGGGGAGTCACTCTTATCTAGGGGACTCACTCTTGTCTAGGGGACTCACTCTTATCTAGGGGACTCACTCTTCTAGCGTACTCAACATCAGCGAACACTCACTCATCATCTCCTACCAGCACCACGACGAGGAATCACTTATCTAGGGGGTGAACTCTTATCTAGGGGGTGAACTCTTATCTAGGGGACTCACTTATCCAGGGGACTCACTTATCTAGGGGATGAACTCTTATCTAGGGGACTCACTTATCTAGTGGACTCTCTTATCAAGGGGATGGACTCTTATCTAGATGACTCACTTATCTAGGGGACTCACTCATCATCTCCTACCAACACCACGACAAGGACTCACTTATCTAGGGGACTCACTCTTATCTAGAGGACTCACTCTTATCTAGGGGACTCACTCTTATCTAGGGGACTCACTCTTATCTAGGGGACTCACTCTTATCTAGAGGACTCACTCTTATCTAGGGGACTCACTCCTATCTAGGGCAGCGGTCGGCAACCTTTTGAACTACGCGGACCCCTAGCTTATCTCGAAAAAATTTAGGGGACCCCCCACCCCCACAGGTTTGGACTTGCATGCGGATGCTAAACATAGAGAGTTAGGGGGAAGTAGGGTACTTCGGACTATTTATGATTCGAGTTCATGAGCTATTTTTCTTCTTCTTTTTTTAAATCCTGAAATGGCTTCGCGGACCCCAGGTTGCCGACCGCTGATCTAGGGGACTCACTCTTAACTAGGGGACTCTGTTATCTAGGATTCTAGGTGACTCATTCTTTTAAAGTACTCACTTATCTAGGGGACTCGGTTATCTAGGAAACTCAATTAACCAGAGGACACACTGATTTATTTTTTATTATTCCTCTTTCTGTGTGTATATCTTGATCTAGAAAATTCTTATATGGTGGTCGTACTAGTCAAAGCGCTAGTCTGGTAATCCAGGTAGCATAGGGATCCGTTGGTTCGAATCCTACCCAACGCATGAATTTTACTAATTTATTAAGACTTTACATTATAATGGCTCCAAAACAACTGCTGGAATAATGGAAAACTGATCCTAACCGGGCAGTGTATTTATGCTGTTATTTTTTCTGTGGATCAATATAGAAAAACTTATTCTAGTCAAGTTAGTCAACATTTATATTCCGTATGGATCCTCACATTTATTTAAACTATTTAGGTTTAGTGTATAGTTTTTATTAATAACTTATGTACTACGTCACTACAGTTTTACATACCCACATAGTCCAGGGGTCTTCAACCTTTTTCAGACTGTGGGCCATATTTCTTTTCCAGAAAAGTCCGCGGGGGGGGGGGGGGGGGTCCCTAACTTTTTTTTGCGACCCTTATTTGAAATAGAAAATTTGAAAAAAGAAAAGCTCCCAAGGCTGAGTGTTGGTCAATGCACTAGTCTTGTAGGTGGGAGACCCAGGTTTCAATCCCGGCGGATTTGTCACTACTCGGGACTTTTGCATAACAAAAAAAAATCTTGGCCGGCTAGTGCTGGAAGAAATAGGAAATAGCATGAATGAGCTCGCGGGCCACCAAAAATGACTCGGCGGGCCACAGGTTGAAGACCCCTGACATAGTCCATATGCCTACAAAATAGAAATATGCATATGTATTTATTAAATGTTCTATTTATTTTTTGGTATCCTTAGTCATTGCGCGAGTAATCTATCTGAAGTACCTATACAGGGTGTCCCATTATAAACGAGACATTCAAATATCTCGAGAACTACTGACGATAGAAGAAAATCTGTTCAAGATCATTTTTATAGCTCTAAAAGGGACATTTAACGTTGACCTCTAGAATTTTCTCGGATCACCCCTTCAATGTTATTTCAAGGTCATCTTTAAGAACTTTAAATGGCACCCCCTATCCACACAATCCGAGAAACTTTTAGATGTTACCATCAAAGTCCTCTTTATATCTATGAAACTGATCTTTAACAGATTTTTCCTATCGTCAGTAATTCTCGAGATTTATAATGTCGCATTTATAATGGGACACCCTCTATATTCTGTAATAGCGTCCTTTTTAACGGTAACCATGGCAACGAACACCATTGTAACGATCACCATGGAAACAATCTCCATGGCAACGGTAACCATGGCAACGATCACCATGGAAACGATTACCATGGCAAAAATCTCCATGGCAACCAGGACGCTACACCTCCTGTAGTTTATTTATTTTTTATTAATTGATCTAAATTTTGTTGTTGAAGTTTTTAGCTGTACCTTACCTGTTTGAAACCCGTTCCGACGAAAGCGAAGTATTTTATACAAGTTTGTTACACTGATTGAATAAAATATGGTACTGATTGTTTTAAAAAGAATAAACTTGACTTTATTTATTTCCTTATCTTACTTAACTCAAATTAACCACCAGGCGAGGATCCTCAAAGCATTTTCCTCCTCCTAACTTTCAGAATCATTTAATTACATAATGATCAAATTAAACCCCTATTATTTTTTTATTATGAAAAAATTGTTCTCGTAATTTTTTCGCATCTTTTAACCAGAACCACCAAACGCCGTCAGATGGTAATAATAATACTCTTTAGTGGAAAGTAACCATCAGGCAAGATTAATGCTCGAAGCATTTTCTATCATCGAACCCTCAGAGTCTTATTATTATGTGGTCACAAACTCAAATTAATGAGGAAAAATTCATGCACTGTGTGGGATTCGAACCAACGCATCTCTACGCTACCTGGATTACCAGACTAGCGCGTTAACCACTTGACTAATAGTGCACGTTTGTATTCATGTATGTAGCTACTGAGGATTGTTCTACCCACTAACCTCCCTACATGAATAATTCCTCCTAGATGAAACTTTCTTTCTCGAAATGAGTCATCCGCATTTCCGCTACGTCATCCACTAACATCATTGTGAAATTTCCAGACAAAAAATCTTTTGAGTAGGTAGGTACCTATATATTTTTATTATTATTATATTATGCTTATTTAGGTAAGACAAAAATATATACAGTAAAATACAATAAAATTATAAAGAAAAAATAAACAGATTGAACAATGAAACAAGAACAAAAAAGAGAATAAAGCTGACGTCCTACTTAAAGGGCGGGGTTATTGCCTGTGGCAATCTCTTCCACACAACCATTCCTTCCACTCAATTTTTTACTTTCCTTATCTTATAATAAGGAAAGTATTGTATTCGTCGAAAATTTGACCTACCCAGTTTTTCACATTTCTGGACGAATCATGGCCTCAGGATACCAAAAAAGTTGTTTTCAGCCATTGGTCCGTGCGTCTGTCTGTCTGTCTGTCTGTGTGTGAACAGGATATCTCAAGAACGGTAAAAGATAGAGATTTGAAATTTGGTACCTAAATTGATTTTATACACCAGACGAACCACGAAACTTTTGGTTGAAATCGGCCGCATTCTGCGGCCACAGGGCCGCAAATGCTAGCCGCAAGCGCTGCTTCTTTAAATTGGTGAAAGATACAAAATTTTTTAGAAAACAACATTTTCTTAGATTAAAAAAATATTAGGGGTCTATTCTGATCATTTTTTTGATATCTTGAACTTTTTGGAACTCGGCCCCAATTTACCGGTATTTCGGGGGGACCCGCTTTGACTAACTTTTTTATTATTCATCCTACATGGGGGTTGTGACATATCAAATTCAATGATTTTGAAGTGCTGATTACGAATTTGGTATTGGTTTTTAGTTATCTGTTACCGTTGAGTCACCAGTGGCGGAATTCGACTCCTTTTTGGGGGATAAGGAAAGTCGTGTGATGTTTACACCAGATTTTTTTTCAGTAAAGTTAAGGCGTTTGGATTACCAAACGTCGCTTTTAAAACCCCGCCGGTACAAAAAATCTTTTGAGTATTTTTTTTTTTTTTTTTTTTTTAATGCTGTTGTAATCAGCTTGGCAACTGCTGAGGGGAGTGATGGTTTTCAACCAAACTCAAGAGAAAAGTTGGTTCGTTCTGGACCACATAGTTATATTAGTTATACACTGCTGCGCTGTCTCTTTTTTGTACAGGGCGTTCTTCACAGCTCGGGCGAGGTGTTTAAATCCTATGTGCGATCAACCATCGTGAGAACTTGGGCTTTTTCGTTTTTGCTCAGTAGCTTATTATAGTCAATGCGGCGTTTGTTAATTAAAGGTCGCTGGTTCAAAACTCCGCCGCGCCGTGGCCGGGACAAATAAAGTCCGTCTCTATGTAGCCAATACTAATGGCCAGGTCCAGATGCCTCTGCCCGGTCTAAGATGTAAGGTCATGTGATCACTTTGGAGCTCTGATTATTTAAATTTCTTAGGGCGGAATTAATAGACAACATCAATAACTTAAGTCGTTGGTAAGTGTCGATTTTCTCTATCTTACACAGTACGCAATCCGTGACTTAGCGCCACAGAGGTATTACAAAAGCGTCTATTAATTCCGCCCTTAGTTTATTTTACGAATGATCTTGTGCATTGGTAGTCAAGTGGTTAACGCGCTAGTCTGGTAATCCAGGTAGCGTAGGGATCCGTTGGTTCGAATTCCACCCAGTGCATGCATTTTTCCTCAATAATTTGAGTTTGTGATTACATAATAATAAGACTCTGAGGGTTAGGTAGTAGAAAATGCTTTGAACATTAACCTCGCCTAGTGGTTACCTAGTGGTGTTATTATTATTGACACTATGTCAATAATAATAACACCCTTTACTTGCTCCTATGATCTGATCTATTGTATTATCGGATCATATGAGTTATCTTCAGATTAAGTGGTTCATGTGCCATGTTTTGGCAAGGTATCTCTGCTATCTTCCATAGTCTTTATCTAAAGCCTATGGAATTTCTTATACTGATGTTATTCGCAGAGGGCAGTGTTACTATCCCTATGACAATATGAATGACCTGTCAGAAACATTGATTGATGGAAATTGATCACGTGACCTCACATCTACATGAGCTTGGACCTGGTAGGCGCATCTCGTCTCGTCCATAAGAGTTTAGAAAATAAGATGTCTAAACTAGCCATGGAAACTAATTTTGGAACAGAATTATATGACTTCGTGATGCTGGCATTCCGGGGCAACCCAGGCATCAGGTAGAGGATAATGTGGGTAGCAGGTTTGTGAGTTTCCTGCGAATGGAGGGTAACACCCCCGTCGTGATATGACCAAGACCATGCAGTTGAAAGCGACATTAAACCCAAATTTATATATTTAAAAAAAAAACAAGAATTAATGGAATAAGTAAAATAGGTAAGGTCAAATTTTCAACGAACAATTCTTTCCTTATTATAGGATAAGGAAAGTCAAAACAGGTAAGTTTTAAGAAAAAGGAAAGAAAAAAATAGTAAAATAGGTAAGTACCTAAATAAAGAAAAAAAAACAAGAATACTACGCAGAAACGTCAAATGCCGCAAGAGCTCTTAGTAAATGAGAAAAAAATAGTCATGAGAGAGTGAGAGGGAACAGAACTAGAAATAAGGTAAGTCTATATGTACTAGTTGTACTACTATATACAGATATATAATTATGAAGAATAGGTAAGTATGAAAAAGGGGAAAGGTAAGTTGAGAGAGAAACAGCGAGAGCTAAGAAAACTCGAGAAAAACTCTTCATCAAAAAGAATAAGAAAGGGAGAAAAAGGTAAGTCGTGAAGTGGTAAGTAGTGGTAAGTTGAGAGAGAAAAGCAAGGGACTGAGGGGTCAGTGGTCACAATAAATCGATTTCGAAAAGAGGGGCTCTCCGCCGCTTTTCCGGCGAGAATTGGACAAGTGAAAACTCTGTTCCAATGGTCCTGGAGTACCTGTGGTAGCCACCTGTCTCCCCCTCTAGCCAACCCTTCAGAGGCACTTTCATCCCTTCTGGTAGTCACTAGTCACTCTGACCCGTCCGCAAGCACAACTCTCCGACGAAAGGAAAAGCAATCGAAAGTTACAAGCAATTTAATTTTTTTTCAAGTGTCCAATTTTTTTTTTCTTCTTCTTCTATTAAATTTAATAATTGTTTTAATGTTTTTTGGTTTGTTTTTAACGGTGTTTTTCGGTTGATTTTTTAACGACTTATTACGTGTTTTGAATTAATAGCTAATGAAATAACGTGTTTTTGCCGCAATTACCTATATGTTGCAATCATGTTGGGTTGCTGCGTCTTCACTCCTTGGACATTGTCTTTTCTGCAGCGAAATTTTGGACCATTTATGTGAGGTTAGTTATTTTGAAGGTCTGCTAAAAATTTGTCTGATTTTGAAAAAAAAATAATAATAATGTATATTTATTTTAGTTTTTTTTTTACAATTTTTGTGGCTCTCTCCCTAAGGAATACTTTAAAGCAGTACTTTTAATTTTAAGAAAAGATTTTTTAATTTAATTTTAGATTAAACTATTTGTAAAGTCAAAGTTTTGATTAGCTATTTAACTTTCATGTCATTTAATTAAGTACTGTCTCACTCTTTTGATCCAATCATCAATTATTTAGACGTTACTTTTGAAAATGATTTCTATTTTTTGTGCACTGCTAGTCTGGTAATCCAGGTAGCGTAGGGAATCCAACCAAGTTCATGAATTTTTCCTCATTAATTTGAGTTTGTGACCACATAATAATAAGACTCTGAGGTTTAGGTTGTAGAAAATGCTTTGAGCATTAACCTCTCACTAAAGAGTTTTATTATTTTTAGACATTCAAACTGCAGAACATTTTTTCAAGTTATAGTAGCTACTGTAATGTTTTTTTTTTATATAAATAAAAAAATAAATTCTTGCGAGACAGCTTTTGAACCAAAGTTCCATGAACTTATGTGTTTCTTTTGATGTTTCAACTAAGTATAAGAACAATTATGTATTTCGGTTATTCGCAGACTCAAATTAATTTTGTTTTGATCTTTTTTCCGTATGAATATAAGGGTTGATTTTTCTACACCTCTGAAAATATTGCTAACTTTTTTCAGGTAGCAACCACGTGTATACACAATACAATTTGAAACAAAAATAACTTTTATCTATTTAGTTCATTATCTATTATTATTAATAATAGTAACACTCTATAGTGGAAGGTAACCACCAGGCGAGGTTAATTCTCAAAGCATTTTTTACCACCTAACACTCAGAGTCTTATTATTATGTGGTCACAAACTGAAATTAATGAGGAAAAATGCATGCAGTGGGTGGGATTCGAACCAACGGATCCCTACGCTACCTAGATTACCAGACTAGCGCGTTCACCACTTGACTTCCAGTGCACGTAACCACTACCAGTAAAGTGAAAAAAATAACCCTCTTTTATATAACAAGCGAAACCGCGCTGAATTTTCCCAGTTCAAGAATTTAGGTACCTACACCTCTTTTTTGACCGGTTAAATATTTGTGTTAATCACTTTGGTGATAATATCACAACTACTCAAACTCGCTGTACTGAATCTACGCTGAAACCGGGACTTTAACCGTGTACCTCCGGGTTAAAAGTCCGCCGCCTTATCGATCAAGGTACTGAGGTCGGTTGAAGCTACTGAGGTCGGCCAAATAAAGTTTCTTTTCCAGTATCCAGGCATCAGTTTTCAGCTACCATCCATTCGCTGGAAACTCACAAACCGGCAACCCACTTTACCCTCACTCAGCCTGACTTGGGTCAGAATCGACAGCATCACGAGGGTTCGACGTTGCTTAACCTCAGCGACGGAACAAGAACGGTTGTTTTCAACTTACCATCGACCCTAATAGCTTTCGGCATTCGTTTGTACATTAGGGCAAAATTAATAGACAAAGTCTAATATAACTCAAGTCATTGCTTAGCGTCGGTTTTCCCTATCTTACACAGAACACAATCCGTGACTTAACGCCACAGAGGTATTACAAAAACGTCTATTAATTTCGCACTAAGACAAGAAAAATGATTTTGTATTTTACATTTCTACGTAATATTTTTTTAGATGGAATTACAAAAACCTGAAATAATTAATGTCCTACATTTTAGATGAACATCTATTTGTGTGAGTACCTCAAGATAGATAAAGTATTGTAGAGAAAAACGAATTTCCGTAAAAATTTAGGTCTCACCGAGATTTGAACTCGGATCGCAGGATTCAGAGTCCTGAGTGCTAACCGTTACACCATGAGACCTTGTTGGGGAAGTGAGCGAAAAATTGAGTTTACGAACTTTACTGAACCTACTCAATACTCTTCTCCGAGTGGTGTAGTGTACTCGTCTTGCAAGCAATGTGACCTGAGTTCGATACTCAGCAGGGAAAAATATTTACCCATTGTAAATTAACACATTGAATAATATAATGGTACGACTTTTAAAGGATGGTCTACAATTCTATTTTTTATGTGTTAATCACAACTACTCAAACTCGCTTTACTAAATCTACGCTGAATCCGGGACTTGAGCAACTGACCTCCAGGTTACAAGTCCACTGCCTTATCGATCAAGCTACTGAGGTCGGTTAAAAATCTAAATAATACCTTATTTATACTGCCCGATAAGCACAATTAATAGTAGGTACATTACCTCATGCAAGTGGGATGGATCAAGTCTATCTCCTGTGATTTTAAAATTGATCAATTTAATAAATAAATAAACTATTCCATTTATTAATAGTAGTAAAAATCCTAAATTGGAGGATATTAAGTCCCATTATTCCAGCAGTAAGCCCAAGACGTATTATTATGTAGTAAAAATACCAAATGGGAGGATAACTTGTCATGTCCCGACTGGATTTCGAACGCGCGACCTCTGGATTCATAGAGTGGCGCCGTCACCACTGAGCTACCGGGACAGACGCGTCTATTAGACGTCTTTTCCCGCACGCGTCTCACGGCCGCGTCTGATGCGTTGCGAGATGCAAGCCTCACTTGCGTCTCGCAACGCAATTAGGTGCTGGGTCAACATGAGCGCACCGGAAGGTATCCCTTACAAACAACTGTAACCAAATTAAGAATACAAATTTTTGTCGGCACGGGGAATCGAACCCGGTACCTTCCGCATGGCAAGGTCTTTTAATTCCGCCCTTAGTTCACACTCGACCAACGACAATGCTGGACATTAAGATAGTGATGAAAATTTGAATAACATCTCCTTCTCTCTCCTACACACGTTCGAAAATGTCCACCCCATAAACAGATGATCGATACATAGACTAGAAAAGTACAGTGTCAGAAATACAGAAGAAAAGAGAGAATTTTTTACTTTCCTTGTCCTATAATGTCTGGTTGGGGGACTATAAACAGGGAGTAGACCAGCATTGGCTTGGTTCTGGGGCCCTTGTCAATTATTAGCCTCCTTGTGAAGACATCAGTGGTAGAAGTGCTGAGTCATTCCTCCACTGTCTGGCTACCATCGTTCACGATGACGCCACCCTATGATGATGATCCTATAATAAGGAAAGTATTGTATTTAATTTTGGTTTAGCGTCACTTTCATGGTCATATCACGACGGCACGGGGTGTTACCCTCCATTCGCAGGAAACTCGCAAACCTGCTACCGAAATTAACCTCACTCAGCCTGGGTTGGCCGGAATGCCAGCATCGCGAAGTCTTTACCACGCTGGACGTTGCTTAACTTCGGCGATCCTAACGCGCTAAATAAGACCCCAGCCACGGGCATAACGAACACGAAGTACCGGGTTTCAGCTGGTTCTCCTATAAGAATAGCTATAGAGGAAGGACTCTAGAAGAGATATTCAACCCAAAGGGAGCTATTGAGAAAGCAGGAAAGAGAAAGAAGATATGTTTATCCTACATAAGGAAAGCTAGGAGAGAGTTTTCCATTTTCCAAGGAGGTTCTTCTAGTAGTCATGAGTGCCACCTTCTCTACCTCCCACCCCTCTCCTACCAATACATAAGCCCCTCCCCCTCCTACCAATACATCAGCCCCTCCCCCCTCCTACCAATACATCAGCCCCACCCCTCTCCTACCAATACATAAGCCCCTCCCCTCTCCTACCAATACATCAGCTCCTCCCCCTCCTACCAATACATCAGCCCCTTCAGATAAGGCTGAAATGAGTGGAAATAGAGAAGAGTGGGGGGGAGCTACTGAATAATTAATCATCCTTCGAATCAATCAGACTGGAGGCAGAAAATAGGGGAGGCGAATGTGAGGGCAGATCTATTATCCGATGGGAACAACTCTTCTGACGAGAGGTCCTCAAATGTTCTGTAGTACCTCGGTGGTACTATAGAATATTTGAGAGAGTGGAGGTCCTCAAATGTTCTGTACCTCGGTGGTACTATAGAACATTTGAGAGAGTGGAGGTCTTCAAATGTTCTATAGTACCTATAGGTGGTACTATAAAACATTTGAGAGAGTGGAGGTCCTCAAATGTTCTCGAGTGTGATTAAATATGATATCTGTTTTATGAAACATGTGAGATTACTCACATCAATATATTTGCAAACTCAAGTAAGTATGATCAAGCGAAACGGGCGTTTTGCGGGAGAACGCCAACCAGAAACTACAGTGCTTGTATAACGGTAAATATAAATGATAACAATAATTAATTTCTAAACGTATTTTAATTGCAAATGAACGTAACTTTTTTGTTCTTTCAGAAAATGTAACGAGCAAAAGGTTGAGAGTGTACAACTGAACAAACCGTCGACCAACTCATCCCATATTCTTCCCAGTCCAAACTATATCGCCAAACTCAATGACATCCCTTCTGATGGAAACCACACCGTCAGTGGCGGACCGTGT
The DNA here is from genome assembly GCA_024516035.1 of Bactericera cockerelli. Classification (NCBI taxonomy): domain Eukaryota; kingdom Metazoa; phylum Arthropoda; class Insecta; order Hemiptera; family Triozidae; genus Bactericera; species Bactericera cockerelli. The sequence goes on along the minus strand of CM044961.1, from coordinate 3,946,558 downwards.
GTTGCGCAGTGGGGACGCGTCAGAGGAGCGCGGGAGCTCGCCAGGCGCGGATTTCGAGGACTGCAAAGACCTCACCAGCCTCGCCTGGCTTCACAACATGAACATCTGTCCCGTCCCTTCCCTGCCCACCCCTCCCGCCTCTCCCCGGCCGCCAGCCGCCCCTGTCAAGCCCAAGAAACAGCTGCCCATGCTGAAGATTCACTTGAGTGAGTACTGAGCACGGTCGGAGTGCCGGCATTTCGCGCGAGCATGTGCGTTTGAATAATTGCCTCGATTAAATAGAGGGTGCCAGCGACCTGGTATTGGTAGTCAAGTGGTTAACGCGCTAGTCTAGTAACCCAAGTAGCGTAGGGATCCGTTGGTTCGAATCCCACCCAGTGCATGAATTTTTCCTCATTTATTTGAGTTTGATAGTTTTTTTTACTATGTTCCTATGTTGTTACATTGTTAAAAAAATATCTTGTTGAACCATTTGTTTTCCTCATGAATTTGAGTTTGTGACCACATAGGATCACCAAAGTTAGGAAACGTCCAGCGAGGTGGAGACTTCGTGATGCTAGAATTCCGGCCCAACTCAGGCTGTTTGAGGTTAATGTGGGTAGCGGTTTGTGGATTTTCTGCGAATGGAGGGTAACATCCCCGTCGTGATTCGATCATGCAGTTGAAAACAACGTTTAAACCAAATTGAAAAAAAAATAATATATTTGTGTGCCTCGAGGAAGGCCATTCTAGCCCATTTGGTTTAGTTTGACCTACTTAACGCTGTCCCAATTTTTTTCTTCAAGTGGCACGGCCAGCAATGAACCTTTTAACCACCTACTGATGATTGGTTGAGATTCCATCACTTCGAAAAACGGGGCTCTGTTGCCCATTCTAGAAACTCTCTCCACTCTCAAAATTCCCGTCACACAACGCACTCTAATTGGTTATTGCGTTCAAATAACCAATCAGAGTGCTTTGTGTGCCAGTTTTTTTTAATTTATTTATTTAATAACAAGATAACATATAGGTACAAAGTTTTTTTTTTGGTTGAACTATATATATATATATATATATATTTTTTTTTTTTTATTATATTTATATAAATAAACTGTCTCTCTCTTTTACTCAAATCCTAATAATGACTCTCCACTTCTGTATCTTCTTCTTGTCCCTCGTACACACATGCTCGTCGCTCTTACAATACTTATTCCAACTCTTGTTCTCAAGTATCCCACCATTCTTCCATAATCCATTCCCATCTTTTCAGCCATATACACAAATACAAAGTTATTTTCCTAAGCTAAAGCTTCTAAGAAAAGGAAGTTTGGAAACTATGAGAGTGGAGAGTGTTTCTGGGACGGGGGGCTACTGATCAGTTTGATCAACTAGTTTACATTTTTTTCCACCAGGTGCGCTGAGCGCCCAAAACTACCGCACGAATGGCAACCACAAGCCCCCCTTCTCCTACGCCACTCTTATCTGCATGGCTATGAGGGCTAACAATAACAAGATGACACTCAGCGCCATCTACTCCTGGATCAAGGAGAACTTTGTCTACTACAAGCAGGCGGACCCTTGCTGGCAGGTAAGATCCGCGGAGATTGTTTTGGGGGGGATCAATATTATTATAATAATAATAATTAATAATTCTGTGTCCGTGAGATAGGTCTTGATACCTTGATAATCACGGTGGTGAGAGGATTATATGGACGCCCAAATCAAATGTCTAGGCTCCTTTCATGTCCATTGAGCGTGTATACTTACGCTGAACCGAGTTCGTATGTATTTTCTTTTCTAATTTTGAGTATTTTGACCTCCTTAGATATACAATATATATACGATAGTACCTCGTACTCTCGTACAGACTACACACTATCAGTAACAATAATATAATTCAAAACATAGGAGAGTATGTCTGAACTCTGAAATATAACATACATACCTAGAATACAATACATATAGTAAGTAATTACTAAATAATTCAGAAAAAATAAAGAAAAATAATATTCAGAACACAGGAAACGGGCACACGCGTGCTGATTTCAGAAATCACTCAACCTTCAAGACAGACGGGGGAGCGACAGGCTCGGGGTTCAAACCCCGGTGTTGCTACACAGCTGTCACTCTGACGGGCATGAGGCAGCTTCACAGTGGCTGAGTGAAGAGTTCGATTCTCTGCGGAGTGATTTTTATTTTCGTCTCGCGTCTAAATTGATTTTGCATGGTATTTTTTAATGTAAATGAGTTTCCAGCGAAGGGAGAGTAAAAGCCCCCGCGTGGTGACAGGACTTTGCAGTTACCTTCCGGTGCGCTCGTGTTGACCCAGCACCTAATTGGGAAGTATTGTGTCACTTCTCGCCCATCAGAGGGGAGGCACACTACGGGATGAGCAGGTTACAGCACAGACCAAAAGCGTCTACAGTAGCTTCTGTTTCATGGCTACGAAATAAGAACGACTGAGAAACACTCATCTTTAAAATAAAAATAATAAAAAACTGGTGCGAGTGACACAGTACTTCCAGTAGACACGTTGGATGCGAAAGGGGTCAAAATGGTACCTTTACTTTTCAACCCTATGAAAAGGGATGTAATTTCCTAGGCAACATTTTATATGTGCTGAGATAATTTCATCGTTTCCACCCTCAGTTTTTTTATTTTATTTTCTATTTCCTTTATTTTATTATTGTTTGAAAATATATTCATGTTGTAATAATGTGAATATTGCTGAATTTTTATCACACTTGTCTTTTTTAAACTTTTTATTTACAGAACTAAACGTGCGTGAAATTACACAAATGTTGGTAATCGTTTTTGAAACCTTTCAACCTGATGTATTAGTCATCAAGGGATAGGAAATTGATAGTATGTATATATTTGTTACCAACATAAATAGCTAAAATACATAATTGCCAGCGTCGATGGCGCGTTGAATGAACCGGTTCTCGTAGGATCACCGAAGTTAAGCAACGACCAGCGAGGTGAAGACTTCGTGACGCTGGCATTCCGGCCCAATCCAGGCTGGGTGAGTACAATGTGGGTAGCAGGTGTGACCATGCCGTTGAAAAATAACGTTAAACTCTACTAAAACAAACAAACGAAATACATAATTTTATTATGCTTACAATACATGACTGTGTCATTATTAGTTATGCTTATGCCATATTGTTGAATAATGCTCATCCATTTTATGGAAGCCAGAATAACTTAATTGTCATGCCCCGGCTGGGTTTTGAACCCACGACCTCTGTAATCCCTGTGGAATTACAGATTGCCGCCTTTACCACTGAGCTACCGGTACAGAGTATCTGTAAGTGTTTGCAGAATTCTTCTGATGGTAATGCTCCCAATACACTGGCAGCATTAACCTCTCTGGATTGTCATGCTTATTTTTGCTGTTAGGTGACTCATCGATTGTGTGTTCCCTGTCCTTTTAATCATTATTATTATTATTCAACACTTTATTAGATATAATAGACATAATGTACAATACAAATAAATATTTTAACTATGAAAAAAATGGAAACAATATATACAATAAAAATGAAAAAGAAAAGAAAAATATATAGAAACACATGTCCTAACTAAAGGGCGGGGTTATTGCCTATGGCAATCTCTTCCACCCAACCCTTTTTAATTATTTTTTTATTGTATCACATCCAACACAGGAATCATCTTTTTTCCTATCTCCTGAATCCATTTCTTTAGACATTAGAGATAGACACCACACCGAAATTTGCAGAAATTTTCAACTGATCTGATGAATCCACACTTTCAGAACTCCATCCGCCACAACCTCTCCCTGAACAGATGCTTCGTGAAGGTTCCCCGGTCCAAGGATCAGCCGGGCAAGGGAGGGTTCTGGAAGCTGGACCTACAGAAGCTGGAGGAGGGGGGAGGCAGATACCGGAGCACCAGACGGAAAAGTAAGTCGAGCGAGAGGGGTTTACGAGTAGAGGGTGAAACCACCGTCCTGTCTATCTCAAATCAGGATGTTAAAACCATGTAGAATCAACTGGTCAAAATATATTTAATACATCTTTGGTTAAATAACCTCCTCAGTGGCTGTGGACTAAAATCCTACACCACTAAAAACGGAAAAAAGTATTATTATTAAGAAACCAACGATCAACATTAAAAATTTGAAGGATTATCTGAATTTAATTTTTTATAAGTTGAGTTGTTGTTGTTGGGTTGTAATTATATATGTTGCAGGAATAGGCAGGTTAGAAAGAAGACGAATGTATTACCAACTAATTTTCATACATGGCCTCAGTAATAACACCATTATATGTCCAGGGCTAACTGAGAAAATACTGATTAAAGTGCCCAATTTACAACTGTCACTGAGAGAACGACCACTAACCCAGTATTTTCATATACCAAGAAACTATTCTCCTGTTTACCTGGAATCACCACTTATCTCCTCTCTAATAATATTTAATAATTATTGTAACAGTGCAGATTTGGATCTCGATCTCACTTTGGAACAATTTAAACAAAGATGTAGGGAGGGCCTGGATATAGGTCCTTAGTCTGTAAGCAGTGTCCCTCAAACCTGTTTACGTAATTGCAGCATTATTGTTGCGTGTAAACAGAGATGAAAAAAAGAAAAAAAAAAAAAAAACTTCTAGATTATTGTAGAAGTTCCTGAGCGCTCTAGGAACATCACGAAATTCCTAGGAACTTCTAGACTCTAGTTGTTCCTTTCTAGAAGTTTCTAAAAGCGGAAAGTTCGTGCAACATACATGTATAATAACAGGGATTAGTTAGCAAATGATGACATATTTATTTATTTATTATATAACCAATTGGCTTGGTTCTGGGCTCCTTCCATGTCCTGTGTGTGTAATGTTGTTTAAAATACTATGAATTTTGTTTGATTTGTATTTATCTTAAATCTCTGTGATGATGATATAATCTCCATGATCCTTCTTCAATTCCAGGCTCCAGCATCCAACACCGGAAGCCGCATCGACCGAAGCCGCCCGTGTCTTCGGAGAACCTCAACAACAACAACAACAGCCACTTCACCAACAACAACAACAACAGCCTCCACACCTCCGCCTCCTCTGAGGACAGTTTCAGCAAGCTGGGAGACTCCCTGCTCCTGGAGGCGGAACCCATAGACATCAGCAACGACATAGATGAAGACCTTATCCTGAGCAATATTCTGCTGTCCGGGGACTCGTATTGGATACATGAGACGGAGCACATCAGTCCGGACATGTTGGATAGTTTGCTCGACTATTTCTAGGACTGGAAATACGCCGGAAATGTCATCAAATAAGTAGTACCAAAAAAAAACGTGATGTACGAAAATTGTAGTCCAAATAGTGAGAGAAGAATTGGTCTGAAAATACGCCGGATTTGTCATGGAATAAGTAGTACCAAAAAAAAACATGATGGACGAAAATTGCGTCGTTCAAATAGTGCAAGAATTGGTCGATTATTTCTAGGGACGGACGGTCCGAAAAGTACTTACATTTTAGTGCAAAACGAAAATTTGTGCAAAACGTAAGTACATTTAAGTGCAAATATGTTGGATAATTTGCTGAGCTATTTCTAGAAATGAATAATCCAGAATTTTAACTATCCAAGACATACGAAGATACTTATACTGAGCAATATACTGCTGTCCAGAGACTCGTATTGAATCCATGAGACGGAGCACATCAGTCCGGACATGTTGGATAGCTTGCTCGACTATTTCTAGGACTGGAAATACGCCGGAAATGTCATGAAACAAGTAGTAACAAAAAAACATACATCATGATGACAAAAATTGTAGTCCAAATAGTGAGAGAAGAATTGGTCGATTATTTCTAGGGATGGTCCGAAATTCTGTGCAAAACGTAAATACATTTTAGTGCAAATATGTTGGATAGCTTGCTCGACTATTTCTAGGACTGAAAATACGCCGGAAATGTCATCAGACAAGTAGTAACAAAAAAAAAAACGTGATGTACGAAAATTGTAGTCCAAATAGTGAGAGAAGAATTGGTCGATCATTTCTCGGGATGGTCCGAAAATGTGTGCAAAACGTAAATACATGTTCGTGCAAATATGTTGGATAGTTTGCTGGGCTATTTCTATAAATAAATATTACAGAAATTTAATTCTCCAATACATACGAAGATTGTAGTTCACATAGTGCCAGAAGAATTGGTCGATTATTTCTAGGGATGGTCCGAAAATATGTGCAAAACGTAAATATACATTTTAGTCCGGCTGGGGGACTATACACAGGGAGTAGACCAGCAGTCTGGCTGGGAGACCATAATCGGGAGTAGACCAGCATTGGCTTGGTTCTGGGGGCCCTTGTCAATTATTAGCCTCCTTGTAAAGACAGTGGTAGAAGTGCTGAGTCATTCCTCACTCCCTGGCTACCATCGTTCGCGATGACGCCACCCTATAATGATGATGATGATGATAATTATTTTATTTTTTTCAAGTCTAATAATTTCAACATGTCAGGTAACACGTCCGTCCAAAAAGTTAAGTTACGTTTTCTTTGTAAATAACATATCTTAGGTATTTTATAATTAATCAATTTTACGGAAGATTTCTGTTGATGGTAATGAGTTAAATATTTAAGGAATTCCTGTTTTTCAATTGCGTTGTGTTATACTCATCTTTTAATTTCCTAAAATATTCTTAGCTAGTTTTATTAGGTTTTGAAAATCTAGTCACAAACATTGTAATTAGATCAAATTTTTAGTCCTATAAAACAAATTTTCAGCGAATGTATCAACCTACGACATATTTTGGAGAGATCATTTTTTTTATTATTAATATGAGTGTTTTTTTTTATTTTGTAGTCATGAAACAGGAGCTGCTCTAGATCTAGACGCTTGTAGTCTGTGTTGTAGCTTGCCCATCCCGTAGTATGCCTCCCCTCTGATGGGCGAGAAGTGACACAATACTTGAAATTCTTCCCATTTAGGTGCTGGGTCAACACGACCGCACCGGAAGGTATCCCTTACAAACATTTATAGCCAAATTGAGAATAAATTTTTTTGTCGGCACGGGAGATTGAACCCGGGACTTCCGAATGGCAAGCGAGTGCTTTACCAATGATCTAAAATTCATTTTACTTTTTAATGGTAACCTAGTGGAAGCCATTTTTTGTATAGGTAACCAATGGGCATAGCGTTTTATTTGTATAAATTCTTGTACCTCTTAATTTCTCAAATTTTTCGTAATTACGAAATTACGTTCTTTTTACTTAATCTAAAACCTATAGGTGGGTATTATAATAATAATATCGCCTTATTTATACTGTCCGATTAGGACTATTAAGTCCCATTATTATTCCAGCAGTAAGCCCAAGACGTATTATTATGTAGTAAAAATCCAAAATGGTAGGAAAACTTGTCATGTCCCGGCTGGGTTTCGAACCCGCGGACCTCTGGAACCTCTGGATTCACAGAGTGCCGCCTTTACCACTAAGCTACCGGGACATGTATTATGTATTTGAAAACTAATTATATGGTAGGTTCTTTATTCTGTTTTTTATGTATTGATCGTTCCGTCCTCACTTTCCGTCCTTTTTGTGTAACTTTCCATTCGTCAGTAATGTTAATGATTTTTATTTGAATTTATTTATTAATTTTATACCTATATGTAGTCATTTTTACGTGTATATTCGAGCAATAAAATAAGTATTAGTGAACTATAAAGTGTTTGTTTTTTTTCATTTATTTTTTAGACCCTCTCTCATGATGAGACTCTCACTAACGAGTCGGTCAGTAAGAACAGAAAAGTGAGGTGTACTAGATAACTAGATAACAAGATGTTCATGAATGTTCATAAGATCATGTTTGAAAAAAGGTTTTCTACAGCGTACAAATTTTTTTCGAAGATATGTATAAAGGTACCTAGGTATCGTAGCGCAGAAATATTGAAATTTGAATACATTTTCTTTATTGAGTCGAACCTGGGATTTTTCACACTGGCTAACACGGATTTTTTTTTTTTTTTTTTTTTTTTCAAATTTAAAAAATCCAACGGTCAAATACTGTAGGTACTTACTTGCAGTCTTGCACGTCAAATATTGACTTGAACTTCGCCACTGATTTCCTTTGAAAAGTCTCCAATGTCGATTCGTGTAAACGGACCTTTTTTAAAAAATGGCGGTAAAATGATTCCACAGATGTCGGCATTTCGCCGCCATCAGCTGATGCGAGACATCCGAGCTTTCCTTCGGGAATTTCCGCCGAATCTTCCATCTGCAGACTGCATCTGTTTATCTGTCTCCCTGTCTAGTCGTTTTGTTCACCGAAAAACCTCTCCATTTCTCGTGTTAACTGTCCCAATATTCGTCCCTCCAAAGTTGGCCGGTTTCTTGAGAAAAATCCACCTTAATTACCTGTAATACCTGTTTCTTTTGTGCTAATTCATTTCGTTCAAAGGCCAATCAATCTGCGCAGTAGCTATCGTTCGCCGGTTGCCGAATTACCTACTTCAATAGACGCTTGTGAAAGGTAAGTTCCTTGAACTTGGTATGGTGTCTATTCTTCTTTGTTTGGGATTCATCTTGCATGAGAATTGCATGCGACCGGCGTACCTATTGTATGGTTTGCAGATCTGCTTTCATTTGAATATTGTATTGTTAGAAACCGGATTCGAGTGTTGCCAGTGCGTTTCTTTGAAGCAAACGTTCGCACCTCTTGTGTTTTAAATTTCCTAAAAGTGTTTCTCATTAAGGTAGGTAAGTGTTCATCTTTCACTTTTTAGTTGTTAATGTTTGGATTCATTCAAGAAAGTATGAATGTAAATTGATTAATCTCTTGTATGAAGTTCTGATTCAATACACCTTCTGATACCATCTAATTTGGGTAAAAGGCTAAGGCCCAAAGTATAAAACTTGATTACCATAAAGATTAGCCAGAACGTCCGTCAATTGAGAGTTTCAACCTATCACAGAGTACCATATGTCAGACTTGAAGGGTGGTCTAGCTTGTAATTCTATTGGCCCTAATAGGCTCGTAGACTATTAGGGCCAATAAAAAGAACAAGAGTGGGAATGAAAACAATGAGAGCACCAGTAAGGGTATCAGAGGGACAATAGAGAATTTGCAGTGGTCAAAGTTTACAAGGCTTTAAAAGCTTGTTCAAAAGCTTGAAAAAATAAATTATAGATTATTATATCTTGCAGTAGAAAAAAGAAAGAGAGAGAGAGAAAAAATTAAGTTTAAACACCTCTTGAAGCCTTTGTAATGTGTAGCTTTCTATCTTGCTCATGATAGCAAGTATGGTGTCTGGCTCAGAGAGACCTGGGCCTTTTCTGAAAAGATTTCTCACTCATAATCCCCAAATCTTGTTTTCAACTGCACTCTGATTGGGTTATTCTTTTCCAGAAAGTTTTATCACTCTCATAATCCCCAAAACTTTCAACTGCAATCTTCTTGATTTATTTGGGTAACACCATTTTTTTTTTTTTAATTTGGCTAAACACACTTTGTGTTGTGCTGTTACATAGTTGATTACATAAAAATACTGAAAACAATTAAAAAAACTAACTAACTTAAGAACTCAATTTAAAACTAAATATAAAAGGTCTATGTTTTTATGTTCTTACATAGGATAAAAAAAATTATAACTGGGTTACCTATTTGAACAAATTTTGATGGTTGAAAGAAAGATTTGGGGATTTTGATATTGATAATTCTTTCAGGAATGAGGCCCTCACCAGGACAACTATTATTGATTATTTATCAAAAAATCATTCATAATAATAATAATAATTAATAATAACAACAACAACAACAGTAACACTCTTTAGTGGAAAGTAACCACCAGGCAAGTTTAATGCTCAAAGCATTTTCTACCACCTAACCCTCAGAGTTTTATTATTATGGGGTCACACACTCAAAATATTGAGGAAAAAGTTATGCACTGGGTGGAATTTGAACCAACGGCAACAGATCCCTATGCTACCTGGATTACCAGACTGGGAAATAACCATTTGACTACCATTCATCTAACTAATCAGATGTTTAAAGGTTGCTCAAAATTGGGTTTGATGCCTGCTGGGGGTCAATATTTTGATTATATATTTGTAATGTATTTCCTTTACATCCTGGTACCAGTAGCCTGTTCCAGAAACACTTTCCACTGTCATAATATCCAAATCTCCCTTGTCACACAACACACTCTGATTGGTTAATTTGAACACAATTATCACTCAAACAATGTTGTGTGACTGTTGAAACAGAGACTTGGGGATTTCAAGAGTGGAGAGTGTTCCTACAGATACTTGAGACCTCCCTGGTGAATTTAGTAAAAACATAGTTTAAGATTTTCTTTAAAAAAAGCACCTGTTATATTAATTAAAAGCATATTATAAAAAAATAAACTTGAAATGTTGGACAGCTTTATGTTTGTGATACCTATATTATTCTATTTTGAAGTTTAAATTTTTTATTCTTACCCTGAAAATGAAAGAATATTCAAATCAATACTAGGTATTCTGAAATACGAATACATTCAAGCAAATTTATTAAAAACTAGAGATGGGATCAGATTATCAAAAGCCAAGGGAGGAGAGAAAAAATGTCTTTAATTGTGTCAATAATATAGGTACCTAAATAATTGTCTCTTGTCATTATTTTTAACTGATATCTGATGTTATAATTTATAAGACTTTAGATTATAAGTTCAGTGTATTAACAAGTAAGCTACAGAGCTACTTGAGATGCTAACTTGACAAAGAAATAGAAACAGCTACTTGTAAAAAAATCAATGCTGATTTATCTTAAGTCAGTTAATGGCCTATTTGAGCAAAATAAATATCTAATTAAAAATTACAATTATTACAACCATATGGAAAAATATCTTTATTTTTCTATTAATGTGTGTGAAATCATTTCCAATAGTGTTATAAGCTAAATTCTCAAGTTCTACAGGAGACTTAACTTTTGTTGTGAATTAAAATTTGAATATAAGGTGAAAAATTCTCTGTAGAGAATGTGCTGGACCCGTGCCACGAAACATGTAACACACGGGAGCCCTAAATTTCAGTAAAAATCTGATGTTAATGACAGCTCTAATCTTCTAACAAATTATAGTTTATTACATACTGGGTGTCAAACTTGTTGATTTTTTTTATAAAAAGTAATTGTGTCCGGAACCACTTTTTCATTACTTTAGGCCGCTTTACCTTTGCATCCATGTCATTCCAGAAACGGAAAAACTGTCAAAATTTTCCATTCGGACCGGGTAAACCACTGAATTTATTCTCTATTCTTCAAAATGGGTCAGGTGAAATGATAGTTTTTTGTGCTTGGGAAATTTTCAATATGTACCAAATAGGTTGTGTGTAATATGTACCAAACAGAGAAGCATACCTATTTTGTATCTTCTTAATGTGGTTAGTAAAACAAAATCTTTTTTCTATGTATTTAATTATTTTTTTAATTTGAGTTTTAATGTCACTTTCAACTGCATAGTCATATCACAATGGGGTGTTAAACATATAAAAAATATCTTTCTGATAACAAAAAGGGTGTACCCAATTGCAAAAAATATATTCATTGCAGGGCAACAGTAATTATTTAAAGCATTTCTACAAGCACAGTATTCAAAAGGCATAATATTCAAAAGGGGAAAAGTATTCAAAAGGTATAATATCAAAGGGAAATATGCATACCTACAAGAGAACCAAAAATATGCATGTATTGAATTTCAAAAAAGAAAAGAAAAAATATATATAATTGCTTTAAACAAAAGTCTCTAAGGCACAGTCTATTTATTTATTTTTAAGTTTAAAAATAATAATCAAGTATTTAAAAAATAGTATAAAAAAATATTAGGAACAACTTATTAATTGTAGAAACAGTTCTATTAACTTCTTGGTACCTATCATATTCCATTCTTATCTTAAATTTGAAAATGGAAATATTCACTACTTATTAATTACCATCTTGTGAAGAGTAGAGAAATATTCTAAAAAATTTGAAACAATTTGTCTCGGGCAATAGTCAAGCCTTCAATATAACTAGAAAACAAAAAAGATACATTAATTATCATTATTATTTATTGACTTGTTACATTATTTCGTTTGGTATTGATTTTTTGCATATTTTAATAGTATATGCTTAGTAAGCAATAAACATACTGTTAGAAGTGTAAACAAGCATTGCTTACACTGTTAAAAGTGTAAGCATTGCTTAACTGCTTAATTTAATGGAACATATTGATAAATTACTATCACAGTTTTCTTTGAATCAATCAGCAATGATTTGTAAATTTTGTCTACATCAGGGTTTATGACTGGCTCAGGCGGGACATACACTATCCAAAAGTTCATTTTCTAAAAGTTGAGCTTTTTCAAATACTAGCATATCGCGGGAAGTAGAAGTCCCCGATCAAGCTGAAATTTAATATGGTTCCTAATGTAGAAATGTATAAAAGCTATTGAGATATTCAATGTTGAGAGTTGTTGTTCTAACCTATAAGGCTGGAGTAGGCTGGAGATGGTCTCGAGCAATCATTAGTTGGACTGTTCTGAACCACATATTGTCTTGTGTGAAATCAGTAATAATAATAATACTCTTTAGTGGAAGGTAACCACCAGGCGAGGTTAATGCTCAAAGCATTTTCTACCACCTAATCCTCAGAGTCTTATTATCATGTGTTCACAAACTAAAATTAATGAGGAAAAATTCATGCACTGGGTGGGATTCGAACCAACGGATCCCTATGCTACCTGGATTACCAGGTAGCGTAGGATTAACCACTTGACTACCAGTGCACTTTTGTAATAACTTGGACTTTTTCCTTACAAGACTTGGACTACATCCTTGGGAAAACTGTAAGCTAGTCGGGCTTGTAAGAGTTGGCTATTAAGAGTTGGTCTGTTATCTGTCTCTAGTCCTCTAGCAACACCCTGGGTCTTATCCCTGCTGTAGAGAAGTTTGTAGAAGCGGTTGTCACAATAATATCGCCTTGTTTATACTGCTCGATTAGAAATTTAATTAGTATTTCAAATGGTCGGATACAAATGGTAGGATAACTTGTCATCCCCGGCTGGATTTCGAACCCACGACCTGTGAATTTTACATCACAATCTTTGTTGAATAGTTTGTGCGGGTGTGTGACGCATCACACTTTCTTGTACAGTTGTTGTTGTTGTTGTAGCCAGCTGGGCTACAACTGGAGGGGTGAGTGATGGTCTCCAGCCAACTTTATTTCAAAGTTGGCTCGTCCTGAACCACATATTTCTATGTGCGATCAACCACCATGAGGACATGGACTTTTCTTTACAAGCCATTAAACTCTTGGGAAACTGCAAGCTAGCCTGGCTCGTTAGGGTTGGCTAGTCTGTTCTCTGTTTATAGTCCTTTAGCGAGACTGTACAGTAGTTTGTGCGAGCGTGTGACGCATCACACGTTCTTGTAGAGTAGTTTGTAGGGGCGGCGACTGTAAGGCAGTGCGATCACACATTATTGTAGAGAAGTGTTCAGGCGTGTGACGCATCACACGTTCTTGTACAGTAGTTTGTAGGGGCGGCGACTGTAGGGCAGTGCCATCACACATTATTGTAGAGAAGTTTGTGCGGGCGTGTGACGTATCACACGTTCTTGTACAGTAGTTTGTAGGGGCGGCGACTGTAGGGCAGTGCCATCACACATTATTGTAGAGAAGTTTGTGCGGGCGTGTGACGCATCACACATTTTTGTAGAGAAGTTTATACGGGCGTGTGACGCATCACACATTCTTGTACAGTAGTTTGTACGGGCGTGTGACGCATCACACATTCTTGTAGAGTAGTTTGTAGGGGCGGCGACTGTAGGGCAGTGCCTCCATCAGACTTCAGGACTGTCCGCCGCCCCCGCCCCCGCCGCCGCCGGCTGACTGGCTCTGGACGGAGGTGATGGGGTTGTAGCGCATCATCTTGGACAGGAGGATCCAGAAGATGGAGGTGAGGACGCACAGGGTGACGCCGCCCCAGGCGAGGTCGAGACTCCAGCCCACGGAGAAGAGACGAGCCTTGTAGAAGTCGATCCACAGGGGGTAGAACTCGAAGGTCGACGCCGAGCTCTGGGGACAGGAGAGTAGGCGGGACTTAGTATTCATACACAAGAGCGCGCGATTAGCTCAGTGGTTAAGCACTCGCTTGCCATGCGGAAGGTCCTGGGTTCGTTCCCCCGTGCCGACAAAAATTTGTATTCTTAATTCGATTACAATTGTTTGTAAGGGATACCTTCCGGTGCGCTCGTGTTGACCCAGCACCTAATTGGGAAGTATTGTGTCACTTCTCGCCCGTCAGAGGGGAGGCATACTACGGGATGGGGAGGCTACAACACAGACCACAAGCGTCTACAGTAGCTCCTGTTTCATGGCTACGAAAAAAAAAGGCTGTGAAACACTCATCTTTAAAAAAAAAAAAATAGTATTCGTCATAGGGTGGCGTCATCGTGAACGATGGTAGCCAGACAGTGGAGGAATGGCTCAGCACTTCTACCACTGTCTTTACAAGGAGGCTAATAATTGACAAGGGCCCCCAGAACCAAGTCAATGCTGGTCTACTAACTGTTTATGGTCCCCCAGCCAGATTTCTAATTAGTATTAGAAAAAAATTAAATGCATTTTTATATTTTTTCATTTTATTTTGTGTATGACTTTTCATAGATTTTTAAATGAGAAAATAACCTCTACGAGGAACTCTTTATAGGGGAAAATAACCTCTAAGAAGAACTCTTTATAGGGGAAAATATTAACCGCTATGAGGAACTCTTTATAGGGGAAAATATTAACCTCTATGAGGAACTCTTTATAGGGGAAAATATTAATTTCTATCAGGAACTCTTTATAGGGGACAATATTAACCTCTATGAGGAAGTCTTTATAGGGGAAAATAACCTTTAAGAGGTACTCTTTATAGGGGAAAATAACCTCTAAGAGGAACTCTTTATAGGAGAAAATATTAACCTCTATAAGGAATAAATATAATAGAATAATTCGAAATGTGAAGGAGGCTCTTAGTAATGCTGCGCTACCCACAAAAAATGTGAAGAGGCCTTGTGCTTCACCACAAATAAAATCATACATACATACATACTCTTTATAGGGGAAAATATTACCCTCTATGAGGACCTCTTTATAGTAGAAAATAACCTCTAAGAGGAACCTGGATATAAGAGAGAGAAAAAAAATCTGGTTCCTTGAGATCTAAGAGATCCAGAGGTTGGGGCGTTGAAAAAAAAAAAAATCCAGGATTTCCTCGAACCCGCGTACTCACCATCCCCTGGACGACTCCGTCCACCAGCAGCACCTCCTCGCCCTCGGGGGAGCGGCCTATGCAGTTGGCGAAGTTGATGGGCTTGTGTCGGGTCTGGGCGCGCTTGAAATGGATGATGGTCAGGGTGAAGAGGGCGAAGAAAGCTGAGGAGGAAGAGACGAAACCTATTAGATATTAGACATAAGGGCCCGCTTGAAGTGGATGATGGTCAGAGTGAAGAGGGCGAAGAAAGCTGAGGAGGAAGAAGAGACGATACCTAAGTGGATGATGGTCAGGGTGAATAGGGCGAAGAAAGCTGAGGAGGAAGAAGAGACGATACCTAAGTGGATGATGGTCAGGGTGAAGAGGGCGAAGAAAGCTGAGGAGGAAGAAGAGACGATACCTAAGTGGATGATGGTCAGGGTGAATAGGGCGAAGAAAGCTGAGGAGGTAGAAGAGACGATACCTAAGTGGATGATGGTCAGGGTGAATAGGGCGAAGAAAGCTGAGGAGGAAGAAGAGACGATACCTAAGTGGATGATGGTCAGGGTGAATAGGGCGAAGAAAGCTGAGGAGGAAGAAGAGACGATACCTAAGTGGATGATGGTCAGGGTGAATAGGGCGAAGAAAGCTGAGGAGGAAGAAGAGACGATACCTAAGTGGATGATGGTCAGGGTGAAGAGGGCGAAGAAAGCTGAGGAGGAAGAAGAGACGATACCTAAGTGGATGATGGTCAGAGTGAAGAGGGCGAAGAAAGCTGAGGAGGAAGAAGAGACGATACCTAAGTGGATGATGGTCAGGGTGAAGAGGGCGAAGAAAGCTGAGGAGGAAGAGACGAAACCTATTAGATATTAGACATAAGGGCCCGCTTGAAGTGAATGATGGTCAGGGTGAAGAGGGCGAAGAAAGCTGAGGAGGAAGAGACGAAACCTATTAGATATTAGACATAAGGGCCCGCTTGAAGTGAATGATGGTCAGAGTGAAGAGGGCGAAGAAAGCTGAGGAGGAAGAGACGAAACCTATTAGATATTAGACATAAGGGCCCGCTTGAAGTGAATGATGGTCAGGGTGAAGAGGGCGAAGAAAGCTGAGGAGGAAGAAGAGACGATACCTAAGTGGATGATGGTCAGAGTGAAGAGGGCGAAGAAAGCTGAGGAGGAAGAAGAGACGATACCTAAGTGGATGATGGTCAGAGTGAAGAGGGCGAAGAAAGCTGAGGAGGAAGAAGAGACGATACCTAAGTGGATGATGGTCAGGGTGAAGAGGGCGAAGAAAGCTGAGGAGGAAGAGACGAAACCTATTAGATATTAGACATAAGGGCCCGCTTGAAGTGAATGATGGTCAGAGTGAATAGGGCGAAGAAAGCTGAGGAGGAAGAGACGAAACCTATTAGATATTAGACATAAGGGCCCGCTTGAAGTGAATGATGGTCAGGGTGAAGAGGGCGAAGAAAGCTGAGGAGGAAGAGACGAAACCTGGACATAAGTTGTTTCATGAACATGATACAGTAAAACCCCGATATTATGAACTTCGGATGAAATGAACTTTTTTCCGGCCGATTTTTTTCTTTTTTTGCGTCGTTTTTTTTTTTTTTTTTTTTTTAATGGAAAATTTCCTCTGAGGAGCTGCGGTGCTAAGGAGCTGCGGAACTGCAGCTTCCCCAGACGAAAAAGAAAAGGAGAGGATTTTCTCAATAAATGCATATTATTTTGATTGACCGACCTCAGTAGCTTGATCGATAAGGCAGTGGACTAGTAACCTGGTAGTCGGTGGTTCAAGTCCCGGATTCAGCGTGGATTTAATAAAACGAGTTTGACCAGTTGTGATATCACGAAAGTGATAAACACAAATATGATAACTTAACTTAACTTATGTACCCATACCTACCTGCCAGCAAGTACATGACTCCGGTGACCAGCACAGCGCTGATCTGGTGTTTGAGAACGCCGAATGCGCCGACCAGTGCCGAAGATCCGAGAATGATGAGGCACACCAGAGCGCAGGATATGGACAGATTCTGCATCCCTGGGGAGATGGATATAAGTACATGTTATTATCATGATATAAGACCAGTGCCGAAGATCCGAGTATGATGAGGCACACCAGAGCGCAGGATATGGACAGATTCTGCATCCCTGGGGAGATGGAAAATGATAAATTCTCTCAACTCTTCATACATCATGATAGAAGTACTAACAATAATAACACCCTTTAGTGGAAGGTAACCATCAGCCGAGGTTAATGCTCAGAGCATTTTCTATCGCATAACCCTCAGAGTCTTATTATTATGTGGTCAAAAACTCAAATAAATGAGGAAATTAGCTCAGTGGTTAAGCACTCGCTTGCCATGCGGAAGGTCCCGGGTTCGATCCCCCGTGCCGACAAAAATTTGTATTCTTAATTTGGTTACAATTTTTTGTAAGGGATACCTTCCGGTGCGCTCGTGTTGACCCAGCACCTAAATGGGAAGTATTGTTTCACTTCTCGCCCATCGGAGGGGAGGCATACTACGGGATGGGTAGGTTACAACACAGACCTCAGGCGTCTACAGTAGCTCCTGTTTCATGGCTACGGCTGTGAAACACTAATCTTTAAAAAAAAAAAAAAAATTCATACACTAGTTGGAATTCGTACCAACGGATCCTTACCGGACTAGCGCGTTAACCACTTGACTAAAAGTACTCGTTTTTTTGGACTGTAACTAAATGATTGTTCAGTAGATATCCGATTTTATGAACCTCGTTTGAACACACGAAAAAACCCTCAATTTTTTTCAGTTCATATAACTCCCAAAAATTAAAGTCTTTTTTTAAATCCATGTTTTTTTTTAGAGAACCGAAAGTAGTTCAACTGCTGATGCGGCTTGAGAAAATGAAAGATTTTACTTTGGTAAAAAAATTCGGGCAAACAAAGTAGACCAAATCTTATCCTCCTCACCTTGAAATACTAATTTGTACGAAAAGAAATGTTTTTTAATATTACCTTGTTTTCTATTTCTACATTACCTTCCGGGAAGGGAAAAAGACGCACCGTGTAACTGTTGTTGTAGCGGGAGGTACAAAATTATTCATGTATTTCATTACCTTCTAGTTTCTTCTTACCTTCATTATACGCCTTATACCTTTATTTTCTTTTCCTTCTAGCTTTATCTCTCTCTTTCTCCCTATCTTGCCCCTTCTTCGCTCCCTTCCGTATATCTTTCATTCTTCCTCTCTTACTTTATCTCTCTCTCCCACCCCTTCCTTCCCGCTTATCTTTCTTACTTTATCTCTCTCTCTCTCTTCCTCCCTCCCTCCCTATTTTTCCCTTTCTTCGCTCCCGCCCGCTTATCTTTCTTCCTTCCGCTCTTACTCTCCCTATCTTTCCCCTTCCTTCCTCCTCCCTATCTTTCTTACTTTATCTCTCTCTTCCTTCCTCCCTCCCTCCTTATCTTTCTTACTTTATCTCTCTTTTCCTTTCTCCTTGCCTCCCTATCTTCCCCTTCTTCGCTCCCTCCCACATATCATTTCATCCTTCTTTCTCTATCATTTTTCTCTCTCCTCCCTATATTTCCTTCTCCTCTCTCCCGCATATCTTTCTTCTTCCTCTTTACTTTATATCTTTGACTCTCTATCTTTCCCCTCTCTCTCTTACTCTTAGTGTCTATTTATTATTTTACCTTATCCTCTATCTCTCTCCCACTTTCCCTGCGGATGTTGTATACAATTTCCTTTGGTTTTATCGTACCCCCCACACAATTTACCGTACAGATATACATACCTATATGTGTATTTCCTATAATACCGTACACAGGTATACAGGATGTTTCTTGAAAGGTGGCCACCCCCTCGTAACTTACGCGATGGAATTTCTCAGTAAAGTTCTAAGGATAGGAATCGTCTTTGGCCCATCCTGTGTTCATACTTATTTTGGCCCCCGGTCGGCCCTTCTGTCCTTTGGGCCATATTTTTTTTTAATTTTTCTCGCTAATTTTACGCATGACCACATCAGGAATGGGCCATAGGGCACTTCCTATTCTTAGAACTTTACAGAATTAAAAAATTCTATCGCGTTCAAAAGTTACGAGGGGGTGACGACGGCCATCTTTCAGAAACATACTGTATATTACCCCACAGAGACTTCAAACATTACCTCGCAATCTTTAGCAAGTATAGTATTGAGAATTGAAATTTTACTTGTTCCAATTTCGATGGTACAAAGGAAGGCGAGAGAGAGAGGAAGAAGGATAAAGTAGCTTCTTTAACTTTTCTATTATTTGTGAGGGAAATTTTCGGTTGTTTTTTTTTCTCTCTCCATTTTTACTTTCTTTGTCCTATAATAAGGAAAGTATTGTATTGAACTTGTTACTTCCGAGAAATTTCTAATATTAGAAATCGGAAGTATTGTGTTCGTTTTTGTTTTGTAAAAAATAGATGAGTTATCTTGGCAATGAGTCCATATGGATACCATCAGTTTCTTTTACTCTACTGGCCCAAAATTAATCCTAAAGCATTTTTTCCTCCGCAGAACATTTAAAATTATTTATATACAGTAGAAATCGTTTATAACGACACCGTTTATAAGGAACAATCGGCTATAGCAAACAAAATCTCCGGTCCCTTGGATTCTTATGGAAAATTAACATTGGTATCATTTATAACAAACATCGGCTATTAGGAACAATATCGGCTTTAGCGAACAAATTCTCAAGTCCCGTGGCTACTTTCTATCGGTTCTAACGTACAAAATTCATTTTGATGCTCTGTGAGTAAAACAGAAAACATGTTTAGTTATGCAGATTTTTATTTTTATTTATTTATTTTCAAAAAACATTACAGTGAATACATAAAATATATCCTATAATGAAAATACATCGAGCAGCATTAGCCTAGCCATTATTGTACATTTTTAAAGGTTATTTATATGAATGCTAGATTAATTTTAATAATTTAGAAAATTGAAAAAATTTCAATGTATTTTTTGAATTTTTATCACAGTCCTTAAGTACTTCTGAGAGATAGATTGGAGTATGACCAAACACTCTTTTTCTCAAGGGTTCTAAAATTGGACAAGAAATAAGAATATGATTTATTGAGATCAGATGTCCACATTCACAAAGGGGGGAACTTCTTTCTTCATTAGATGAACATGCGTTAGATTTGAATGACCAATTCTTATTCTTGCTAGTGCTGTCTCGAGTGTTCTTTTTTTATTAAATGATGTTTTCCAAACTTCAATATTTTGTTTTATTTGATATAATTTATTTTCGTGATTTTGTTCCCATTCTAGTTATGCAGATTTTTGTCAAGGAGTAGATGAGTGATCTGTCTGATTTAGATCATTTTATTAGCACCTAAAAGATAGTATTGTTTCAGATTTTGAATTAGTGGATTATGAATGTACCTACATTCATACATAATTGTACATTTTTCATGTCTTACGAAGTTCCCTTATAACGTACATTGTTCTCTATAAGCGATACATATCGGATATAGTGAACTTGTTCCTTATAGCCGATATATCGGTTATAGTGAAAATCGACTATAAGGAACAAATCTGTCCGGTCCCTTGAAGTTCGTTATAAACGATTTCTACTGTATTTTACGCTTTATAGAATAGAATAGAAACAGAGAGGTAAAGAGATAAAAAATCCTCCCCCGCTGGGAATCGAACCCAGGTCACCATGTGTGCAATGCCTAGCGCGCTAACTCACTCTGCCACAGTGACTACTACGCAAAAACGCTTGCATACGAGTCTGCAACCATTGGGACATTTTCATCTTTACTATTCAAGGTCTAAAACTTAACTGACCAAATTTCGTATTGTGCGCATGACACATACTTTTTCTCTTCTCTCTTTTTATAATTTAATATTTCGTTACATAATTTCGTTACATAATTTCGTCACATAATTTTGGTTATGTGCCAGAGCAAAGACATGAAAATGTCAAAAAGATATTATTTTGCTCTGATTTCAATTTTACTTCCGAGAAATTTATAATATTAGAAAGTTATTTATTCATTTTTGTAAAAAATAATAATATTTTTTTGCTCCGATTTCAATTTTTACTTTCCTTATCCTATAATAAGGAAAGTATTGTATTCGTCGAAAATTTGACCTACCCAGCTTTTCACATTTCTGGACGAATCATAGCCTCAGGATACCAAAAAAGTGGTTTTCAGCCATTGGTCCGTACGTCTGTCTGTCTGTCTGTCTGTCCGTCTGTCTGTATGTCTGTCTGTGAACAGGATAACTCAAGAACTGTAAGAGATATAGACTTGAAATTTGGTATGGTAACTAATTTTATACACCAGACGAACCACGAAACTTTTGGTTGAAATCGGCCGCATTCTGCGGCCGCAGGGCCGCAGAATATTAGCCGGAAGCGCCATTTCTTTAAATTGGTTAAAGATACAAAAAAAGTTCGAGAACAACATTTTCTTAGAATAAAAAAATAATAGGAGTCTATTCTGATCATTTTTTTGATATCTTGAACTTTTTGGACCTCGGCCCCAATTTACCGGTAATTTGGGGGGGACCCGGTTTGACTAACTTTTTTATTATTCAACCTAGAAGGGGGTTGTGACATATCAAATTCAATGATTTTGAAGTGTTGATTACGAATTTTGCATTGATTTTTAGCTATCTGTTACCGTTGAGTCACCAGTGGTGGAATTCGACTTCTTTTTGGGGGATAAGGAAAGTCGTGTGATGTTTACACCAGATTTTTTTCACATATCTGGACGTTTCATTATCTCCTGATTAATTTTGATTTTGTGTCTTTCTGTCTGTTAAAATTATTCCTTGTAACGCGCAAATCTCGGGAACTACTGAACGGATTTCGATGAATTTTTTTTTTGCTCCGTTTTTACTTTCCTTGTACTATAATAAGGAAAGTATTGTATTGAACTTGTTTTTATTGTGTCTGCCTGTCTGCAGTTCGTGCATTTCGTATCAAGTTGTCCTTTTATTTCATGTCCTGGGTTAAAATTTGCGATTGTGAGAGAAATTTTTATTTCTTTTTTGTATTGATTTGTATTCCCTACCGTTACGCCAGCCTCCGTGGCGTAACGGTTGTGACTACTGCCCGTAGTCCAGAGAGCCTGAGTTCGATCCCCGGTCGGATGATCAATAAAGTTAAGCAACGCTTGTTGAGACCGACTTTTGCTGAGTGACTCACGTTTCAAATTACTTAGTAAGACGTTAACAAAGACTTTAGAAGAAGAAAAGGAGAAGAAAAAAAGATGTCGTATTTACGTGCTTCACACTAGTTATGTTATAACCGTGCACTGGTGGTCAAGTGGTTAACGCGCTGGTCTGGTAATCCAGCTAGCGTAGGGATCCGTTGTTTCGAATCCCACCCAGTGCATGAAATTTTCCTTATTAATTTGAGTTTGTGACATCATAATAATGAGACTGAGGGTTAGGTGGCAGAAGATGCTCTGAGCATTAACTTCCCCTAGTGGTTACTTTCCACTAAAGAGAGTTAATATTATGTTACAATATTACTGAATTTTTACTTTTCTTATCTTATAATAAGGAAAGTATTGTATATTTCTTCCAAATACTAATAACTCGAAATAGTTTTGTGAATATTTTCCTTGCCATTCTTTATCGAACTTTAGAGGAAGTATTTTGCCGTCAACAAGAGAAGATCACATTGAAGAGAATAGTTTATTGAGGAAGTAAGCGTAGTCGAAGCGTCGAGAGCAATTCTCAATGGGGAGTTGTAGTCTCTTGGGGGAGTAGTATGTTGTTCTGCGGACAGTTTGCCGACAAGTCTCTTCCTCTCCCTCCCAATCCTTTCCTTTCTCTCTCTCTCTCCCTCCCAATTATTTCTCTTCTCTCTCCCTCCCTCCAAATCCATTTCTTTTTCTCTCTCTGTCCCTCCCAATCCTTTATCTCTCTCTCTCTTGTACTCCCTCTATATCTTTCTCTTCTCTGTTTCTCGCTTCTCTCTCCCCTCTATCCCCGTCTCTCTCTTTTCTCTCTCCCCTCTCTCCCCGTCTCTCTCTTTTCTCTCTCCCCTCTCTCCCCGTCTCTCTCTTTTCTCTCTCCCCTCTCTCTTTTTTTTCTCTCTGTTTTTCTCTCTCTCGGTTTCATTACTCGCTTACCTCTGTCTTGTACCAGTAAACCACACAAGGGTCCAGGGAGATATACAAGTAGATAGTGGCTCGTGAAACCCATCCTGGAGTGTTAACTGAAACATGAGCAGAGCCTTGTTTACTCTGTAGCAGGTAAGATAAATTCTGTGTTTATGTGTGAGTGTGTGCGAAAAGGAGTATGAGTGAGTGTGAAAGAGATAAAGAGGTTATGTGTGAGTGAGTGTGTAAAAAAGAAAAAAAGAGTTTGTGAGACATAGTGGGTGAGTGAGAGAAAAAAAAAGAGGTTTTGAGAAGAGGATAAAGTAAAAAGCAAAAGTCCTGGAGAAAGGACGATACATAGATAGGAAAGAAGAAGAAGAAAAGAGCAAGAAAATTTTGGTTACACCACTTGTCAAACTTTTCTGTTCTTCCACAGCACTAAGTACCTCCCGAGTTCAAGGCTCTGACGAGAAGTGGTCAACTTTTAGGTATTGCTCGCAAAGTTAAATGATGTATTAATAACGTTTCGAACGGGATAGAAAACAATACTTACCATATATACCTTATAGCTTTCTATATCTTATACATATAGTTTATAAGTAATGGAAAATAAAAAAAAGTGGGAGAAGAGAGCTTTCTATTTTTTATCCATGAAAGTTTTACTGAAACAAATGGCTGAAGGACACAGTTCAAGGATGTTTGACAGTATCAAAGAGCATAGTACGGTATAGTTTTTGAATCATTTATGTTGGGTTTGGTGTGAAATGTAGAAAGCCAATCTTGAGGTACATTAATTATGTATTATTATTATCATTTAATTCTTTATTAGATAGATGGGTCATTTTCATTTATCTTGGGCATATCATGTCCGCAACCTTTCTCCTTTAATAAATGTGAAAATAATAGGGATATATGACTAAAATCTATTTGATCACATAGGAAACAATTTTTTTTATAAATTACAATAATAAATTGTCTTTTAAACTAATGTGGAGACTCAAAATTGCCAGTTATGTAAGTAACGTTCATGATATTTTAGGTGTCCCTTAGTCTAAGATTTTACTGTGTCTGATAGAAAAAAATGTATTTTTCCCCATTATTTTCACCAAAATCCAATATAAATGAGAAAAATACAGTTTATTTAGGATGTGACCATTAGTTTTCATAAAAATAATAATGTTCACCTCATTCTACAGACGTGTAAAGTTGTGTCCCTACGAAGAAAAAAAAATCTCCGTCATGAATGTTACCCCCAAAAAAATGTAAACCATTTTGAAAAACCCTTAGAATGAGAAGCTAGCAGCTGCCGCCATTTTGCTTCTTACAGATGACATTGTTTTTGTTTTGAAATTTCCTGTCAGTTGGATGTTGGATGGAGTACAGTGAGGGACAATGGTGGGTCTAATTTTTTTTGACAAGAACGTTACGCGGTTTTTTAAATAAATTGTAATGATTCTTTAATATATAATGTATTTCTTTAATTCTTCTGCAGGTCCTCTTTCCAATCAAATATTTTTTTTTGTAAAGTGAATATTCTTTTATTGAGAAAAGATTGTTTTAGTGGCGTGTTACTCATGAACGTTACCGTCATGAACGTTACCCGTGGTCGTGAACGTTACCTGGTACGTTGAGTTTTTGTAATTTTGTGTGAAGAGGTAGCTGCTAGAAATACTCTAAATGAAAGCTTTTGCTCAAAGGTATTTGTCTTAGTCTTCTGAGCCTAAAAATTGTTTAGGAAAAAGGTAACGTTCATGACTTGAAAAAATCCAATTGCCCAAGATAAATGAAAATGACCCAGATAATAGAAATAATAATAATAAAAATCATTTTGTGAAAAAAAAACCGTTAGGTGAGGTTATATCTCAAAACATGTTCTGCCACCTAACTCTCAGAGTCTTACTATTATGTGGTCACAAACTCAAATTAATGAGGAAAATTTCATGTACTTGTTGGGATTCGAATCAACGGATCCCTACGCTACCTGGATTACCAGACTAGCGCGTTAACCACTTGACTACCAGTGAACACTGGTAGCCTTCTTCTATTTTAACACCAACATTAAATCACAGGAGAAGAGAGTGAATGAGAGAGACTGACAGGTCTGGAAGGAAGCACTCTTCCTTCTTCTATTTTTCACACCCCTTAAGTCCTATTCACACTCATTAAGTTTTCTTCACACTAGTCAAGGTGAGAAGTGGTGGGTGTGAAATGAAGCAGTTTGCAGGGTAATTAATACTCGACCTAGAGTATGTCGTGGAAAACCCTTAACTAACTTCCGAGTTTCCTTGTGTTTCAATTCCCTTCTCTTCCTTTCTTGGTTTTAAATTCCTCTTTCCTTCTTCCCTCTGCTCAATTTTTCCTTCCCTTTCTCCCTTTCTTTGTATTAAAATTCTCTTTCCTCCTTCCTTTTCCTCATTTTCTCCCTCCTTCTCCACTTAAAAGAGGGATATAATCACCTTCTCTATTCCTTTTTTATCTCCCTCTCTTTTCCTCTCTTTCTCTCTCTCTCTCTCTCTTCCTCTCTCTCTTTCTTCCTCTCTCTCTCTCTCTCTTCCTCCCTCTCTCTCCTCTTAAAGGAGGGATATAATCAACTCCTTTGTTTCTCATCTATGTACTTTTTCTTTCTCTCTCCCTCCCCTCCCCTCCCCTCCCCCTCCGTCTCTCTATCTCCCTCTCTCCATCTTCCTTTCCCGCTCTCTCTCCCTCCTCCACCCTATACATCCCTCCCCCCTCCCTGCATGGGGAGGTCACATTCCACTCCGCCATCAGGTCAGTTGTTGACGTGTCGGATCCCGACCTTGACCTTGACCGAGCTGTCAGCTTTCGACGGCGAACAATTCCGAGAATGAATCGGATGACTCATTCATTTCCCCCTGAGTGCTCTCTGAGGTAGGGCGAGGCGCTGCATCCGAGGCATGGCCCTTTTTTTATTTTTCCAAATCCTAGTCTACACAATGATCCGACTAATAGACCTAATAGTACATGTTGTAATAAATCCGAGTGTAGTAGCACAGTACATTCAGTACATTACATTACATTTCATTTCATTACAATGTAATGTACCTTTTTTTTAAAAAAAAAAAGATGAGTGTTTCACAGGCTTTTTTATTTCGTAGCCATGATACAGGAGCTACTGTAGACGCTTGTGGTATGTGTTGTAGCCTGCCCATCCCGTAGTATGCCTCCCCTCTGATGGGCGAGAAGTGACACAATACTTCCCATTTAGGTGCTGGGTCAACACGAGCGCACCGGAAGGTAACTCTTACAAACAATTGTAACCAAATTAAGAATACAAATTTTTGTCGGGACGGGGATCGAACCCGGGACCTTCCGCATGGCAAGCAAGTGCTTAACCACTGAGCTAATCGTGCGCTGAATTTTTTATACCATGTAATGCAATATCACATGGTATAATAAATACGAGATTCAAAGTACATGTTTAAAAAAATCCAAGTGTAACCGACCTCAGTAGCTTCATCGATAAGGCAGCGGACTTGTAACCTGGAGATCGGTGGTTCAAGTGACGGTTTCAGCATAGATTTAGTACAGCGAGTTTGAGTAGTTGTAATATCACGAAAGTGATGAACACAAAGTGATTAGACAAACTAAAACCAAAGTCATACACGAAAAAACTCTTTAAATAATCGAGTTCAATAAAAATAACGTTTACATTTGGTTTACCAAAGAGTCACTGTAATTAATCGAGTTCAATAAAACTAATGTTAATTTTTGGCTTCTCTCCTCATAAGTAAATGACTCACAACGAAATGGCCTTATTTTTCCTCCACGAATTACTTCTGAATTTGACCTTTTCTTTTGAATTCTTGCCATCGAATTTTTTTAGCTCGGTAATGTAAATGTCGTATTTTTGTGTGGATGGCATGAAAACGTGTTTTAAGACAGCCAGGTCCAACTCATCCGGACCTGGGGTGCGGAATTTATACCCTCTAAAATCCCAGCTTCTCTAATATCTGACCGTACTTGGAACCGATCCGATTACTTCAAAGGGGGTACAACGGGTTTTAAAATGATATCAGTTGTCTGGCTGGGGAACTATAAACAGGGAGTAGTAGACCAGTAGTCTGGCTGGGGACTATAAACAGGAAGGAGACCAGCAGTCTGGCTGGGGGACTATAAATAGGGAGTATACCAGCATTGGCTTGGTTCTGGGGGCCCTTGTCAATTATTAGCCTCCTTGTAAAGACAGTGGTAGAAGTGCTGAGTAATTCCTCCACTGTCTGGCTACCATCGTTCACGATGACGCCACCCTATGATGATGATCAGTTGTTTTCCTTCAACAGCCTTTGTTTTATAATCAGGTAATGAACATGATGTTTTTTCCTCGGTGTTCCCATTTTTTTTATTAAATTCAATCTAACTTACGGTGTTGCCAGTCGGCTTTTGCGTCCTCCTCCCGCATGATGTCGAACTCTGGATACAAGTAGTTGGTGCAGCGGTTCCTGATGAAACCCACGTTCTCCAGAAGAGACATCTGTTCCTCTGAAATGAGACGGAAAGTATTAGGAGAGTATAATAAAGAAGAGAGTATTAGGAGAGTATAATAAAGAAGAGAGTATTAGGGGGAGTATAATAAAGAAGAGAGTATTAGGAGAGTAGATAACTCCGGATACAAGTAGTTGGTGCAGCGGTTCCTGATGAAACCCACGTTCTCCAGAAGAGACATCTGTTCCTTTGAAATGAGACAGAAAGTATGAGGAGAGTATAAGAAAGAAGAGAGTATTAGGAGAGTAGATAACTCTGGATACAAGTAGTTGGTGCAGCGGTTCCTGATGAAACCCACGTTCTCCAGAAGAGACATCTGTTCCTCTGAAATCAGACAGAGAGTATTAGGAGAGTATAATAAAGAAGAGAGCATTAGGAGATAGGAGAGTATAATATGGAAGAAAGTATTAGGAGAGTAGATAACTCCGGGTACAAGTAGTTGGTGCAGGGGTTCCTAATGAACCCCACATCTGTTCCTCTGAAATGAATTTAGTTGAAAAAAATGGTTCTTTTTATCTGTACAATAATAATATTTCTTAACATTATCTTCTAAGCTTATGAAAACTTCTGAAAGAGAAAGTATCAGGAGAGTATAACCATACTACGGATTCGAACCTCTGACCTCCCAGTTAGGAGTCGGCTTATCGATAAAACAAATCATGTAATATGTAACTGAAACAATTTGTAACCTGGAGGTTGCGGGTCGGTGGTTCAAGTCCCGGTTTCAGCGTGGATTTAGTAAAGCGAGTTAATACTCCTTAAACAAACCCACCTCAGTAGCTTGATCGATAAGGCAGCGGACTTTAATCTGGAATTCGGTGGTTCAAGTCCCGGTTTCAGCGAAGATTTAGTAAAGCGAGTTTGAGTAGTTGTGATTAACTTTACTCTTTAAACAAAATAATCTTATTTCCGGTCTAACATTGTATTGATTGTAATGTAATGTAGCCTTTATTTGTACAATTAAATTTACACACAACATAAATACATAGTATATATGGGCATCTTGTACAAAATCAGATTAATATCTGTATTGATTATTTTAAAATAAATATTTGATTATTCCAATTCCATTTCAGTTTTTTTTTTTTTTTTTTTTTCAGATTTTGTAAACCAGACTCTGAAAGTTACACCACCACTCACTAGCTGCGCGTGCGTCTAAGCTCTTTACAAACATCTGAACAGCTTTGAATTTCTGGTGAGTTCATAGAATTTTCTATTAGTTTTTTTTATATTTTTTTAAAAAAATATGTATATAATAATTTATTTTATTTATTTATTAATCTACAATATAATAATTAATGGCTGCTCCGTCTTCATAATATATTAACCTTTAATCGATCTTCGACTTCCATACATTTTATTAAAGATGTTTTATATTTCATATAAGAACCTTCTCCTAGGACTGTCCTTCCTGAAGGTCTTTCTGTTAGTTGTAAGGGCGAGAGGTTTTTTTATAAAGAGTTATTTTTCCTGACAGAGAGGTAAATTTGAGCGGAAAAGAAGTTCTCTTATATCAAGGTTTCTCTTGATATTAAGGTTTGACTGAATTAAGTTAATATTTATACGCTGTAAAACTAGCTGTAAGTTGTAAGGGCGAAAGGTTTCTTTTATAAAGACTTATTTTTCCTAACACAGAGGTAAATTTGAGCGGAAAAGAAGTTCTCTTATATCCAGGTTTTTCTTTAGGTTTGACTATATTGAGTTCAAATTTATAGACTGTAAAACTAAAATGTATGTACCTACTGTATAATGTTTAAAAAATAAACATTTTCCACAAGTCGCTTGCACGAAACAAATGAAAATGTAACTATTATTATTATCATCATCATCATCACCATCATCATTATTATTATCAGGCGCGGCCGGTGCTAAGGAGCTGCGGAACTGCAGCACCCCCAGACGAAAAAGAGAGGATTATCTCAAGTCCGTGCTCGTACATAATGAAAATTATCACACATTTCTAGAATATTTCATGCACAATTATTATGATTCGCATGTTAAACAAACTGAAACTCTTTAGATACTGAAAGAACTACTCTATATAAATACCATTCTAGTCCGGTTTTTGTGGGAGCACCCCCAAATCATTTTCTCATCGGCCGCGCCTGATCATTAGTATCACCATCATCATCATTAGGTATTCAGGCGAGTTTTATTCGCGACGTTTCATGTTTATTTTAACGTCGGGTTTCCGTGTGAACTTGGACTAGTTACCTGTGCCGGTGGGTGCTCTGTCTGCAGAGGCCTTTGCTCTACTGCAGCGGGCGGGCGTACTTTGAAACTCGGAATTTTGATGGTACTTGCTTACTTTCCGTGTCCATGATTGTGTCATGGAAGTGGAAGGATTGATCGGGGTATTATAGATAATAATTATAGAGAGGTTAGTTGATGGCATGGATAGTCAGAACTATTACCTGCTGATGAGAGCAAATAAGCTCGAAACAGCTGTCACTGATACTGAATAACACTCTTTAGTGGAAGGGAACCACCAAGCGAGGTTAATGCTCAAAGCATTTTCTGCCTAAGTGGTCACAAACTCAAATGAAAGAGGAAAAATGCGTGCACCCACCCAGAATCGAACCAACGGATCCCTACGCTACCCGGATTACCAGACTAGCTGTGTATTAACCCCTGTAGACGCCCAGAAGCAATTTCCTGGACTCCTTCCGTGTCCTGTATGAGATGTAGTTTTGTTTATGTTGTTTATCTTAATATATAAATGTCAAAGTCACTGACTGACTGACCACTCACTGACTGATCATCGCTCTACAGCCCAAACCGTAATACCTAGCGAGCTGAAATTTGGTAGGTAGCTTGTGTCTAGATGTGCAATAAGACGGGATTTTTCGAAACTCCCACTACAACACCTGCCATTGGCGAAAAAGGATTTTTTGCTTTCACGGCCATGCCTCGGCCCACAAAGCGGGCGACAGCCCGCTAGTGTTGTATAAAAAACTCAGGAGTAAAAAAAAATCTTAAAATTCAGAATTAGGTGGTAGAAAATACTTCGAGCATTGACCTTGTCTGGTGGTTACCTTCCTCTAAAGTGTGTTGTGTTATTATTATTATTATTATTTTAATGAATTTCGTGATGTCACAACTACTCAAACTCGCTTTACTAAATCTAAACTAGTTACAAGTCCGCCGCTTTATCGATCAAGCTACTGAGATTGGATTTTGGATTTTTACCACATGATAGTATGTCTTGGTCTTTCTTCTGGAATAATGGGACTTGGTAAGTGTTATTCGGGTAGTATATCATAATCTTCTTCCTAGCCTTTTCCTAATTAAATAGGATGGGCGTTTTTTTGTCAGTCTCTTTCAGTCAGCCGTATCATGGACTTATCAGGGTAGTATACATAATGATATTTATATTATGAGTAAAATTATCTGGTGCCCCCATCTCCTATTAGCCTGTCATATGAGCGACAGTGAGTTATTTGAACACAACTGTCGCCTCGTGAGTTATACACTCATTGCATTTATTACCCTCCGCCCCCTTTATTACCCATCTCCCCCTCCCCGCCCACAAGCAGTTTAACGGTACCAGGAAGTGCTGATGTCTTCTTGTGTGTGGTGGATGGCATGACCTGGATTTTGTGTTTTGGAAGAAATGGAGGAGGAGGAGGAAGGAAGAGGAAGAGTGGTGATAAGAAAAGAAATGCTGGAGTCTCACTCAGCTGGAGGGTGAAAAGAAAGATTTGTGTGAGAGACAGGAGGAGGAGTAGAAGGAGGAATGGGAGGATAAGAAGGAAAAGTAGAAGGAGGAAGAGGAAGAGAAAAGTGGTGATAAGAAAGAAATGCTGGAGTCTCTGGAGGGGGATGAAGAGAAGAAGGAGGTATAGGAGAAGGAGGAATAGGAGAAGTAGGAATAGGAGGAAGGAGAAATAGGAAAAGGAGGAATAGGAAAAGTAGGATTAAGAGGAGGAGGAATGGGAGAAGGAGGAATGGGAGAAGGAGGAATAGGAGAGGGAGGAATAGGAATAGGAGAGGGAGGAATGGAAGAAGGAGGAATGGGAGAGGGAGGAATGGGAGAAGGAGGAATGGGAAAAGGAGGAATAAGAGAAGGATGAACGGGAGAAGGGGGAATAGGAGAAGGAGGAATAAAAGAGGGAGGAATGGGAGAAGGAGGAAAAGGAGAAGGAGGAATTAGAGAAGGAGGAATGGGAGAGGGAGGAATGGGAGAAGGAGGTATGGGAGGAGGAGGAAAAGGAGAAGGAGGAATAAGAGAAGGAGGAACGGGAGAAGGGGAATAAGAGAAGGAGGAATGGGAGAAGGAGGAATAGGATAATGAAGAATGGGAGGAAAAGTAGAAGGAGGAAAAGGAGAATGAGGAGGAGAAGTAGAAGAAGAAGAAGGAGGAAAATTCCGTTCTGACCATGTGGAGGTTTCTGAAGGGTAAAGTGTGTATGGGACTCGGGATGTACTGTTCTATATACTTGTTAAGTGTATATGAGTTAAAGAAGACCTGAGAGAGAAAAGCAGGAGAGGAAAAAGAACGCTCTAAATAGAAAGATAAGAAAGGAAAGATATTGATGCCGACCCCAAGTAGGTTTGGGAAAAGGCAAAGTAGAAGAAAATATACTTGTTTAGGGTACCGATAACGAGATGTAGGATGTCATATGAACCTCCCCTTTGGCGCCGAGTAAGGATACCAAAGAGTGAAAATTTGCGGTGGCTCTCGGTTTACAAATCTAACTTTAGAATGTATTTAGATTTGTAAACCGACAGCCACCGAAAATTTCCCCTATTTTGGTAGCTATCCTTACTCGGCGCCAAATGGGAGGTTGATATGACTGACAACTTACTTCTCGTTACCTGTATTTTTATGTATATTTCCTTATAGTTTTGGATATAGTATTATGTACAATATTGTACATCAATGTACATGGATGGGGATATGTTGTGTATTTCCGTCGAGACATAATGGAAAAAGTTTGAACTGTTCGAAGAATATCTCACGCGATTGTTCGAGAATTGTCTTGAATATTTGTTTTCATCAGTTTTAGAGATAGACTCCGCAGCGTCTACGATTGTGCAAGGGAGGCTATGAGGTATGAGTGATTGCTGAACCCAGGGCTTCGTTCCAGAAAGAACTCTCAGAATCCTCATATCTCACTTTCAACCATAAAATCCACATATAACCCTTTTAATACTCAAGACTATATGTGTCTTGACAACTCAACGGTAAGGTACACAGTTACACACAAGAGTGTTTTGTCTTGAAAACTCACCGGTAAGGTACATGCCATGTATTTATAATTGTATATATTCTATGTAAATAAAACTTGATCTTAAATGTTAAATAATAATAATGCACAAGAGTGTTTTGTCTTGACAACTCACCGGTAAGGTACACGCACAAGAGTGTTTTGTCTTGACAACTCACCGGTAAGGTACACGAGAGTATTTTGTCTTGACAACTCACCGGTATAAGGTACACACATAATAGAATAGAAATTACCTTGTTTATACTGCCGGTAAGGTAACTCAACGGTAAGGTACACAGTTACACACACAAGAGTATTTTGTCTTGACAACTCACCGGTATAAGGTACACACATAATAGAATAGAAATTACCTTGTTTATACTGCCGAGGTGAGACTAAAAAGTCCCTTTATTCCAGCAGTCTAAACAAGGTCTTGTTTATTTTCAAATTTAAACAGACACATAAGAGTATTTTGTCTTGACAACTCACCCGTAAGGTTCACACACAAGAGTGTTTTGTCTTGACAACTCACCAGTAAGGTACACAAGAGTATTTTGTCTTGACAACTCACCGGTAAGGTAAAGACACAACAGTGTTTTGTCTTGACAACTCACCGGTAAGGTAATAATAATAATTCCGTGTCCGTGAGATAGATATTGATACCTAACTCACGGTGGTGAGGGATTATATGGACGCCCAGATTTAATTTCATGTCCACATAAGAGTGTTTTGTCTAGACAACTCACCGGTAAGGTACACGCACATGGTCCAGATGCCGCCGTGTGTGGGCACCAGGAACACGGTGGACACGACGCTGAGTGGCTCCCTGTAGCCACCGCCGCCGCCCGCCACTATGCCGTGCGCCAGGAGCCACTGGTTCGCCTCCGTCTTGTGCAGGGGGCGGGGCTTGGCGAAGTTGCGGATGATCACCTTGGTGACCAGGCCGTCCAGGTAGGACTCCACGCTCAGCTGGAGACCCTGGGGGAGAAAGAGAGGCTGTAGACCCTGGGGGGGAAAGAGGGGCTGTAGACCCTGGGGGAGAAAGAGAGGCTGTAGACCCTGGGGGAGAAAGAGAGGCTGTAGACCCTGGGGGAGAAAGAGAGGCTGTAGACCCTGGGGGAGAAAGAGAGGCTGTAGACCCTGGGGGAGAAACAGAGGCTGTAGACCCTGGGGGAGAAAGAGAGGCTGTAGACCCTGGGGGAGAAAGAGAGGCTGTAGACCCTGGGGGAGAAAGAGAGGCTGTAGACCCTGGGGGAGAAAGAGAGGCTGTAGACCCTGGGGGAGAAAGAGAGGCTGTAGACCCTGGGGGAGAAAGAGAGGCTGTAGACCCTGGGGGGGAAAGAGAGGCTGTAGACCCTGGGGGAGAAAGAGAGGCTGTAGACCCTGGGGGAGAAAGAGAGGCTGTAGACCCTGGGGGAGAAAGAGAGGCTGTAGACCCTGGGGGAGAAAGAGAGGCTGTAGACCCTGGGGGAGAGAGAGAGGCTGGATAGATATCATCATCATAGGGTGGTGTCATCGTGAACGATGGTAGCCAGACAGTGGAGGAATGACTTAGCACTTCTACCACTGTCTTTACAAGGAGGCTAATAATTGACCAGGGCCCCCAGAACCAAGCCAATGCTGGTCTACTCCCTGTTTATAGTCCCCCAGCCAGACTGCTGGTCTACTCCCTGTTTATAGTCCCCCAGCCAGACTATAGAAATACGGGGTGATTAAAAAAAAAAATAGGTAAATCCGTTGACCACACATATTATAGACCATTTTAGGGGGGTCAAAAAATATGGTGATTCCCATTACTTTCCTTTCTTTATGATAAAGAAAGTAAAAAGCCGCGAAAATGCTTTGTCACGGAGTGCACACGCCCCTCACCGCGCCGCCCGTCTCACCTTGGCGGCGGCGGCGTGCTGTCTGGCCGCCGCTATCTCCTGCAGGTGGCTCCGGTTCCAGTGCACGTACTCCCAGTGCTCCGTGCAGA
This sequence comes from Bactericera cockerelli, assembly GCA_024516035.1. Taxonomy (NCBI): domain Eukaryota; kingdom Metazoa; phylum Arthropoda; class Insecta; order Hemiptera; family Triozidae; genus Bactericera; species Bactericera cockerelli. The sequence continues at coordinate 3,911,602 of CM044961.1, read as the reverse complement.
TGGCGGCGCACAGCATCCCCGTCGCGCAACTCGTGCAGAGGAGCGTGCAGAGCAACACGACGACGGTCGGATGCAGCGTGCGGCCCGCTGCACTCGGGCGGACGCCGGGGTCCGGCTCCCGGCGGCGGCCCGGCATGCTGTGGGACGGGCCGCCCGTGGAGGCGAGTGTGCCACCCGAGGAGGTGATCGTCGCCTCGCTGCCGCCCAGACCGCCGCCGCCCGCGTGCGAGGCTGATCCGTTCTCTGTAGGCATGGTGACGTGTGATGTCTGGAGGCGTTGCTAGGGGTGGCGAGAACGCGTTGCTAGGGGTGACTAGAAACCGTTGCTATGTTTGTTTGAGACTCGTTGCTATGGTTGTCTAGGATCCGTTGCTAGGGGTTTCTAGGACTCAGTGCTTGGGTTGGCTAAGATCCGTTGCTAGGGGTGTCTAGGACTCAGTGCTTGGGTTTGCTAGGATTCGTTGCCAGGGGTGTCTAGGACTCAGTGCTTGGATTGATTAGAATCGTTGCTAGGGGTGTCTAGGACTCAGTGCTTGGATTGACTAGAATCGTTGCTAGGGGTGTCTAGGACTCGTTGCTTGGGTTGGCTAGGATCCGTTGCTAGGGGTTTCTAGGACTCGGTTCCTGGGTTTGCTAGGATCCGTTGCTAGGGTTGTCTAGGACTCGTTGCTATGGGAGACTAGGACGCGTTGCTATTGGTGACTAGGACGCGTTGCTAAGGGTGGCTAGGACACGTTGCTAGGCCTCGTTGCTATGGGTGACTAGGACTCGTTGCTAAGGGGTGGCTAGGACGCATTGCTAGGGGTGGTTTTCTTAGTAAAGATAGTATCACAGAATTTATTTAATTACAGTAGAAATCGTTTATAACGAACTTCAAGGGACCGGACAGATTTGTTCCTTATAGCCGATTTTCACTATAACCGATATATCGGCTATAAGGAACAAGTTCACTATATCCGATATGTATCGCTTATAGAGAACAATGTACGTTATAAGGGAACTTCGTAAGACATGAAAAATGTACAATTATGTATGAATGTAGGTACATTCATAATCCACTAATTCAAAATCTGAAACAATACTAACTTTAAAGTTCCTAAAAAAATTATCTATATTAGACAGGTCACTCAATCTACTCCTTGACAAAAATCTGCATAACTAAACATGTTTTCTGTTTTACTCACAGAGCATCAAAATGAATTTTGTACGTTATAACCGATAGAAAGTAGCCACGGGACTTGAGAATTTGTTCGCTAAAGCCGATATTGTTCCTAATAGCCGATGTTTGTTATAAACGATACCAATGTTAATTTTCCATAAGTCTCCAAGGGACCGGAGATTTTGTTTGCTATAGCCGATTGTTCGTTATAAACGGTGTCGTTATAAACGATTTCTACTGTATTTTCAAAATGTTTAATGAGAGTTAGCCTCATTTATTTAGTGTTGTTTTTTTTTTCTTTTCAAGTTTTAGTCAGTGGAACAATAAATTATTATTTTGTTCTCAAGTATAAACAGTAGTTTAAGAAATAGGCACACAATATTTTATTTAGCCTCATTCATTTAGTTTTCTGTTTCAAGTTAGTCATTGGTAGAAGGGAGTTTAACGATTATTATTTGTTTTGATTTAACAGATGAAAACGAAGTTCCGAAAATATTCAGCACCAGAATACATCAGTTAGAGCTTTTTTTTTTCTTAAAAAAAAAAAAAAAATGAGTGTTTCACAGACTTTTTTTATTTCTTAGCCGTGAAACAGGAGCTACTGAATACGCTTGTGGTCTATGTTGTAGCCTGCCCATCCCATAGTATACCTCCCCCCTGATGGGTGAGGAGTGACACAATACTTCCCATTTAGGTGCTGGGTCAACACGAGCGCACTATCCCTTACGAACAATTGTGACCAAATTAAGAATACAATTTTTTGTCGGCACGGGGGATCGATCCCGGGACCTTCCGCATTAAAGCGATTACTTGTATGATATCATGAAGGACACAATTAATTGTTTCCAGAATATGTTATAAAAATTGTTCAGAATATTACAGTCATGAACATTTTGCTTCGTTACAAAAAGTTTCCGGAAAATACTTTTCTTTCGACCTATTTGCGTTGCATGTTAGACTGTATTATGTATTGAATGTATTAAAATTGAAGAAAATAATTATGTATTTTTGTTTTATTATAAAATTACGTATTTCATTATTATTATTATTATTATGTATTAAAATTGAAGAAAAAATAGTAGGGGGGGGGGGGATTATGAAAGTTCAAAGTTAACAGAAGTCTCCACAGCACCAACAAAAGTATTTATTTTAAGTGCTTGAAAAGAAAAAAAAATATCAACTACATTTTTTATATTTTTATTTTTAAAAAATACATAAAATTATTATTTCCTAGATAAAGATAGACTTAAATTTAAGGATATTTTTTAGCATTTAAGTTCATTTTTATAATAGATTTTAATTAGAGAACTTGTAATAGTTGTTATAGGGTACGTCCGTTTATTGAATAAATAAATTAATAAATATTTTATGTTTCTTTCTTTTTCGTATCTGTATATACTTTTTTTAAATAAAACTACAACTTGGTGAATATGTTATCTAAAATAATTAAACAAATAAAACACATGAACGCAAGTCAATCTCGGAATGTTAAAAAAAAAAGAAAACTCGAAAGTACGTAAGTTTGAGCGAAACCTTTAAAGCAAAGGCACGAAGCACTTAGTCGGATGGATGGCACACTGTTGTGCACAGCCCGACCTGCTTCAATGTATGTTACTTCTATTGTGCTGATAAATTACTTTCCGTCTAGTCTTGAGAAATCTTGAATCCGAGAGAAAATTAAAAACTTTACTATTCTTTATCCTGAACAAGACAGTAGTGAACAATCTTCTCAAGAGTATTTTTATTAATTTACTTTATATTCAGAAGTATTTACTGCTCTATCTTTCAAATCTATTTGAAGTTATCATATTTATGTTAATCACTTTCGTGCTATCACAACCACTCAAACTCGCTTTATTAAATCTACGCTGAAACCGGAACTTGAACCACCAACCTCCAGTTTACAAGTCCGCCGCCTTAACGATCAAGCTACAAATTTCAAATCTATTCTTTTTATATATAGAACATTTAGCCCCCAAGCAGCCTAAGACGATCGTTTCGATCTTATTATTTTGAACTCATCAGTTGAAAAATTCCATAGTTGAATTGATATATCTTAGTTGTTTTTTTATTTTTCCTCGCATAAATTAGTCTTCTCAGAATAATTTTGTTAAGTACACCGGTTCTCATGGGATCACCGAAGATAAGCAACGTCCAGCGAGGTGAACACTTCGTGATGCTGGCATTCCGGCGCAACCCAGGCTGGGCGAGGTTAATGTGGATAGCAGGAGGGTATAACACCCCGTCATATATGACCATTTCCTGCATACTATTATTTGTGATTTATTGTAATAATATTTTTAGTAAATAAACGTACCACTTCAGTGTTAATAATAATAAGACTCTTTAGTTGAAGTTAACCATCAGTCGGGGTTAATGCCCAAAGCATTTTCTACCACCTAACCCTCAGAGTCTTATTATTATGTGGCCACAAACTCAAATGAATGAATTCATGCATCGGGTGGTATTGACTAAGTGGTTTAAATAGTTAATAAAATATATGACCATGCAGTTGAAAAAGGACGTTAGATCCTAATTAAAAAACAAAAAATATCTACTGTCGTATTTCTCGCACTTATCAAATTTTTCGCACGTTTCCTCTGCGTATCATAATTATTTTTTCGCACAAAATTTTCAAAATGTTACCCCGTGCTCGATGATCTTTCACTTTTACGTCTATTATTTTTCAATTTTTTTCCACACAACTGCCGCCACTTTTATCGCGACAATTTGTCTGACGTGTGCCGTTTCCGTTTGCCTTACACGCATCAAAATTTTTCTCAAAAACGTTTCCTTTGCGTATTGCGTATTTTTTTTTCGCACAAAATTGTCATAACGCGTTACCGATGATCGCGACACTATCTTTTTCGTCCGCACAATTCTTTTTTCGAGTTTTCCGCACAACTGCCGACGCGACACTCTCGCCCCGTCGACCGAGACTGTCTGATGCGATGTCCCCCCGCGTAGACTTGGACTCTCGTCTAGCCCGCCAGACTCGCGCTGTTGAGCTCTCGCCTGCCTGCTCGCATAAATTCCTGTCTTTGGCGCCTTTTTGACTTCTCTCGCTCCTCTTTTTTTTTTTTTTTTTTTTCTTTTCATTCTCCTCAGACGTAGATTTGGAAATAATAATTCCATTTCCTCTTCTTACCTCTTTCTCTGTCGCCTCCCTGTCTTCTTCCTCGCTAGTTCTTCCGCCCGCCTTCGTAGTGCTTTCTTTGCCTGACCCACCACCCCCTCTTTTTCCGCGCATAGTTTTTATTCCTTCACGTCTTCTCTCTCTCTCTTCTTCTCCTCCGCGTCTTCTCTCTCTCTCTTTCTTCTCCTCCGCGTCTCTCTCTCTCCCTCTCCCTCCCCTCTCCCTTCTCCCCTTCCCTCTCCCTCTCCCTCTCCCTCTCCCTCTCCCTCTCCCTCTCCCTCTCCCTCTCCCTCTCCCTCTCTCCTCTCCCTCTCCCTCTCCCTCTCCCCTCCCTCTCCCTCTCCCTCTCCCTCTCCCTCTTCCCTCTCCCTCTCCCTCTCCCTCTCCCTCTCCCTCTCCCTTCTCTCCTCTCTCCCTCTCCCTCTCCTCCCTCTCCCTCCCTCTCCCTCTCCCTCTCCCTCTCCCTCTCCCTCTTCCCTCTCCCTCTCCCTCTCCCTCTCCTCTCCTCTCCCTCTCCCTCTCCCTCTCTCTCTCTCTCTCTCTCTCTCTCTCTCTCTCTCTCTCTCTCCCTCCTCCCCCTCCCTCCCTCCCACGTTATTTCTTTCCTCGTAACTTCCATGGTCAGACATATCTCCTCTCTCCTTCTCTCTTTCTCTCTCTCTCTCCTCCTCTCTCTTCCCTCCTCTCCCTCCCACGCTATTTCTTTCCTTGTACTTCCATGGTCAGACATATGTCCTATCTCTCTTTCTCTTCTTGTCTCAAGTGCTTCGACAAATATCTCCCCGCTCCCTCTCTACCTCTTTTTCTCTTAAATCTAATACATATAAGAGAGGAGCTTACCTATCAACAATTTAAGATTAGCTTACGTAATTGTGTTTTAATTACTTCTTCCGAAAATTTCTAATATTACAAATGGATGTACTGTGTTCGTTTTTGTAAAAAAAATTGCCATATTTTCAATTCAATGCGATTCTTCCACTCTCAGACATAAATAGCTCTCCCTATTTATTTTACTCCTGCACCGCCTTACGCTCTCTCTCTCTCTATCTCTCTCTCTTACCTCCTTCACCTCCTCACGATCTATCTATCTATCTCTCTCTTGCCCCCAAAGACGGAAGGACCTCTGCGAAAATAAATAAATAAATATGTATCCACAGTACTCTCAGTCCGCCGCCACAAGCCAAACTTCCACTTAAAACTTCTCCCTCTCTCTACTGCCTCCTTCTCTGTGTAATATTTTAATATTATATTTTCCATTGTTTCCATTTTCTTTTTTTCAGCAAAAACTAAAATTTACTTCTTCATTTACATTTGGTATTCGCTGTTTCAGTGTATTTTTAGCTCTCTCTCTCCCTCCCCCTCTCTCTCTCTCTCTCTCTCTCTTTCCTCTCTATCTCTCCCTCTCTCTCTCTCTCCTCTCTCCTCTCTCTCTCCCTCTCTCTCTCCCCCTGCCCCTGCCCCTCTCCCTCCTTTCTCCTTTGGCCGTTTCCGGATTGAATACATATTTGAAATGTTGCACGATTTTTCATTGTGGTACCTGACTATAAATGTATATTAATTTGTATTATATCTACGCCTACCTGTCTACGTATATTTGTATAATCTATATGTATTTTTGTATTTACGCCTTTGAGGTAGTACCTAACCTACGTCAATCTTTTTTACTTTCTTTATTCTTCGTAATAAGGAAAGTATTGTATTCGTCGAAAATTTGACCTACACAGTTTTCACATTTCTGGACGAATATCTCGAGAACGGTAAAAGCTAGAGACTTGAAATTTGGTATGAAAAGTAGATCTTATATACGACAGATACAAAAAAGTTAGAGAACAATAATTTTTAGAATAAAAAATAATATGGGTTTACTCCGATCAATATTTTGATATCTTGAACTTTTGAAACCGGCCCCAATTTACCGGTATTTTCGAGGTCCCCGTTAGACCAACTTTTTTTTTATTATTATCCTAAATGGGGGTTTTATTATTTATCCTAAATGGGGTTGTGACATATCAAATCCAATGATTTTGAGGTGCTGATTACGAATTTGACATTCATTTTTAGCTAACTGTTACCTTTGAGTCACCAGTGGCTTTTGATCCTGTTCTTATTCCTAATATGATAAGGAAAGTGGTGTGATGTTTACACCAGATTTTTTTCCTTTCAATATGTATGTATGATTTTATTTGTGTGCTGAAGCACAAGGTCTCTTCACAATTTTTTGTGGGTAGCGCAATACTAAGAGCCTCCCTTCACTTTTCGAATTCTATTACATTAAATTCTTTTTACTCTAGTAACGCCGCCATTGGTCGTTACTCATACAAGTAACTACTCATTTTTCCTCACGAGGGTATGAGTGGACCCCGAACATCCAAGTACAGAGCAGAAAAATTCCTGCCCCACTGCGGATCGAACCCAGGTCACCACGCGTGCAATGCCTAGCGCGCTAACTCACTCGGCAACGGTCTTCTTCTACTTTTTAATTAGGTATTATTTTTCCTACGAACCTATTTTGAGAGGGGGAACAGCCTTCGACAGTCTTAAGTAGGGAACCTGCAAAACCTAGTCGCGTTGTGTGTGTGTGTGTGTGTGCTTTTTAAACGTCGCTAATTCAGAATGGTATGACTCATTTTTCATGTTCCACGCTTGCTACTTACCGACTTTGAAACGCGATGATAATATACGACGCCATAAATTTCCATGTGAAAGTTCAGTTTTTTTAACCCTTTTTCTGTAGATTTTTTTATGCCCTCCAGTTTCTCTATTCGTTTCTCCGTCTTATTCTCTCTCTTTTCCTCTCTTTTTCTCTTCTCTTTCTCTATTCTCATCTCTTTTCCTCTCTCTCTCTTCTCTTTTCTTTCCTTTCATTAGCGTACACTAGATTTCTCCCCTCTTTCTTTCATGACCTACCTCACACTGTAGAGTCGTCTTATTATGGATTTATTTTTTTATATTTGTATTTATTTTAATAAAGGTATTTTTCCTAAGCTTTCTTAAGCTAAGAAATTGAGCTATCATTTGTTTGTGTTGATCACAATCGTGGTCTCGCAAAACTAAAACGGATATACCATACCTGTTCCTTTATTAATGAGGAAAGCTCCTTAAATAATTGGAAGAATTTGAGAGATGAAATTGAAAATTTGAAAACCGTACAGGCCGAATACGAATAAAATAAAAAAAATGTTCAACAGGATTTAAAATAATAACTAATTTCTCTTTTTCTGTTCGAATTGACGGATATGGTGAACAAACGGACTGACAAACGATAAGGCTTTGGATTCACATAAAGTAAATCCATGTGGGGATTTGATTTTACATAAAGTAAATCCATGTTGGGATTTGGATTTACATAAACTAAAGCCATGTGGCAATTTGCAACTATTTTGTGTCATATTTGTTTTCTGTGTTTCAATACTGCGTCCGTTCTGCGGACATGGATTTATTTAATATTTATTCCCGCCCTGTTGGTTTCGTCTGATTGCAGCGCGAACACTATGCCGATTCCTCAAGAGACCGTAGCCGAGACCACCGTAGCCCCCGCCTCCGACATTCCCAAGATCAAGGAGAAGGCCCTGCCCTCCGCCGACAGCGCCGCCACTGACGACAGCAAACCAGTGGAGGAGGAGAAGCAGACGGAGGCGGCAGTGGACGCCAAGTCCGCGCCCGCTGAGGAGGCGAAAGACAAGCCGGCGGCCGAAGACGGTGCGGCGCCCTCAGGACGCAGCGGCGCCCCCCGCTGTGGAGAAGAACGGGAACGGGCAAGCTGCGCCCGCCGAGAAAGCAGCAGAAGTGCTGACAAAACCGCTGAAGTTGCCGAGAAAGTAGCAGAGAAGGAATCGGTCGACGCCGCCGCCGCCAGTGCTGAGAAGACGGAAGCGTCCAACAAAGAAGACACGACTTCGGAGAAACCCGAAGCGGCGGCGGAAAAGACCGAAGCGAGCTCGGCCGAAGCTGCCGCAACGCCGGAGAAGACCGAACCAATGGAGACGAACAATCCCGCCGATCTGACGCCGAAGAAGGCCGAAGCGTTCAACTTGCTGGCGCAAGGGAAGAGGCACTACTTCGTGAAGGACTACGAGAGCGCCGTGGAAACGTTGGGGCAGGTGTGCGAGAAGTTCTCGGCCATCTACGGCGAGACGGGCAGCGAGATGGGAGACGTGTACTACTACTATGGGATCTCGCTGCTGGAGCTCGCGCGCGAGGAGGCGAACCTGCTGAATGTGGACAAGGAGAAGACGGATGGAGAGGACGAGGAGGAGGAGGAGGAGGAAGATGAGGAGATGGAGGAGGAGGATGGGAAGCCTGGCGGAGGTGTGGGCGAGAAGAAAATCGAAGGAGACGTCGTCGCTGAGAAGAAGGAAGAGGAGAAGACAGGTAGGTACCAGTTTATCAATAATTGAATGTGTGTCTCGAAAATTCGATTTATGTTACAAATTTTAAAAATCGGTTTTGCGTGAAAATAATTAACGATCTGAAAGGGTATAATAGAATGCATAGGTAGCTTCATTTTTTTTTTTTTTTTTATGAAAATTTTTACAAAACCCTATCCGGGATGAAATTATTATGTACCATTGTTACCATATAATGCCAGCCTCCGTGGCGTAATGGTTGTGACTACTGCCCGTAGTTCAGAGGTCTCGAGTTCGACTCCCGGTTGGGGCTTGTAAAATTGTAAGGGGTTCACTGAAAACCCTGCAACCAGGTTAGATAATAATAATACCAAATAATGTTTTACCTTTTTATTTTCCTTATCGTAGAATAAGGGAAGTATTGTATTCGTCGAAAATTTGACCTTCCCAGTTTTTTTTTATAATATATTTTCACTTTGATGTATTAATGTACTAGTTTTTTTTTTTCTTAATTTAAAAGGAAAGATATATATAATATGTTTACTCTTTCTTTTTAGCTAAGAATTTAAGACTTATTAATTTGTATATTTTTATGTATTTATGTATGACTTTGTACCACATACAATAATTGTATATTTTGTACAAATAAAACAATAAATTAAATTAATTCATTGTTTAATAGTATTCTAACTCCCTTGTACTGTGTTAACAATTTATTAATTGATGCACATTAAATAAAAATTACTTACTTACTTACTTATCCGTGACTAGGGCCTGGGCGACCATATGTCTGCTCAACAGCTTGCCTCCAAACTAGACGTTGTTGTGCTGCTTCCTCCCAACTGCAGGGATCAATTCCCATCTCTTGGGCATCTTTTCCAATGTTATCCTTCCATCTGAGCTTTGGTCTACCTTGTAATCTCCTTCCTTCAACTTCTTCAACAAGAGCAATTCTGGGAAATCTTTGTTCTTCCATCCTAGCGACATGACCTGCATATTTCATTCTTCGGTTTTTCATAACTTGTACAATATTCGGGTATGCAAATCTCTCATAAACTTCACGGTTTTTCAAAATTTTCCATTGTTGGGTATCGGTATCAAATATGGGCCCAAAAATTTTTCGAAGGATTTTTCTTTCAAAAATCATCAACTTGTTCTCATCTACAGTTCTAAAAGTGAGAGCTTCTAAATAAATATTTAAAAAAAAAAAAATTGATTGTTTGACAGAGGGTGACAAGACAGATGTATTAAATTTTGTGCAAGGTTTTTTTTTTTTTTCAAAAAAAAAAAAAAAAATTGATTGATTGACAGAGGGTGGTGACAAGGCAGAGGCGGCGGCGAGTGACGAGAAAGCGAAGAAGGAGGCTGGTGGCGAGGAGGCGGAGGGGGAGGAGGCGGTGGTGGATGAGACCCTGAAGGAGGAGGAGGCCACCATGGAGGAGGGGGAGGAGGTGAACAACCTGCAGCTTGCCTGGGAGATGCTCGAGCTGGCCCGCTCCATCTACGCGCGGCAGGACAACCAGCTCCGGCTGGCCGACATCTATCTGAAGCTGAGCGAGGTATCCCCTGATGTTTTTCGTTTCACTTTATTTTTACTTTCCTTATCCCATAATAAGGAAAGAATTGTATTCGTCGAAAATTTGACCTACCCAGGTTTTCACATTTCTGGACGAATCCATAGCCTCAGGATACCAAAAAAGTTGTTTTCAGCCATTGGTCCGTGCGTCTGTTTTATTTTATTTATTTATTTATTTACACTTTATTTTTTATACAATACAAACAACAATAAATTATTAACAAAGATAAAAAATTAACAATAGGTATTTACAAAAAAAGATATAGAAAAAAAAATAATAATAAATTTAAATGTACAATGTATTGTAATCCGGGGCGAAGTTAATGCCTTAGGCATTCTCTGCCACTTAACCCCGTCACACACGGTCTGTCCGTGTTCACACACGGTCTGTCCGTGTGTGAACAGGATATCTCAAGAACGGTAAGAGCTAGAGACTTGAAATTTGGTATGGAAACTAATTTTATACACCAGACGAACCACGAAACTTTTGGTTGAAATCGGCCGCAGGGCCGCACATATTAGCCGCAAGCGCAGCTCCTTTGAATTGGTTACAGATACAAAAAAAGTTGGAGAACAACATTTTCTTATATTGAACTTTTTGGACCTCGGCCTCAATTTACCGGTATTTACCGGGGACCCGCATGTACTAACTTTTTTATTATTCACCCTAGGTGGGGGTTGCGACATATCAAATCCAATGATTTTGAGGTAATGATTACGAATTTGGCACTGATTTTTAACTATCTGTTACCGTTGAGTCACCAGTGGCGGAATTCGACTTCTTTTTGGGGGATAAGGAAAGTCGTGTGATGTTTACACCAGATTTTTTTTTTTTACTATCGTTTGGACCATCTATGGGTCACGGATATCTTTATTTCTTTCATGATACAAAGTAAATTTACAGAGTGATTTACATTTTACTATCGTTTGGACCATCTATGGGTCATGGGTATCTTTATTTCTTTCATGATACAAAGTAAATTTACAGAGTAATTACATTTTACTATCGTTTGGACCATCTATGATGGGTCACGGATATCTTTATTTCTTTCATGATACAGAGTAAATTTACAGAGTGATTTACATTTTACTATCGTTTGGACCATCTATGGGTCACGGATATCTTTGTTTCTTTCATGATACAAAGTAAATTTACAGAGTGATTTACAAATTACAAATGGAAAAGCTACACAATAGAGACAGATATTACAAAATAATACAACTAGATATGTACTAGATATTTTCTTCTTATTATTTATTTATTTACACTTTATTTTTTGATACAAAACAATCAACAATAAATTATTAACAGAGATATAAAAAAAAATAACAATACTATTTACAAAATAAAATATAGAAAAAAATATTTAAATTTAAATGTACAATTGTCTGTCTTGTAATCCGGGGCGAAGTTAATGCCTTGGGCATTCTCTGCCACTTAACCTCTTCTTCTTCTTCTTAGTTTCATGTTGCTTTCAACGACAGGGATTTTTACCCTCCTGGGATTTTTATGAATTCCAAGAATTATTCATTCTAAGAGATGTGTGAATTATGGCCGGGTCGAGATTCGACTGCTGGGTCCCAGTTAATAATAATAATAAATCATTTGTTTTATTTTTCATATTTTTTTCTATACAGAGGACCCATCCTAAGCCATTTTTAATTGGCTTCTACTAAAGAGTAATATTATTATTATCTTTACTTCTTAATCTAAATTTCTTTTCTACAAATCTCCTATTCCTTGTCAAATTTTAATTGTTAATGTTGTTTTAATTGTAAATATTTTGTATTATACTTTCCAATTGTTTTTATATCCTGTTATCAAGGGTGGTGCGGAAGAGAATGCCAAAGGCATTATCACCACCCTTGATCAAACTTTGTTTATATTTAATTAATTATACCTTTTGACTGTACCTGTATATAAAAAATTGTAAATAAAGATTGATCTAAATTGTTGAATAATAATATTCCTTGCCACACATTTCTCTTGTGTCTACAACTCGTCTTCGCCTCACCACCAGGTCTCGATGGAATCGGAGAACTACCCGGCCGCAGTGGACGACATAGAGAAGGGCCTCGCTATCTATTCGGCCGCCCTCAGCTCCGACCACCGCAACATAGCAGAGGCCCACTACAAGCTGGGCATGGCACACGCCAACAACGACTCCTACCCCGAGGCCGTCAAGAGCTTCCAGGTAGGGATGTTTCGATATATCGAAATTCGATATATTTTTTCTCGATATATCGATATATTTTTTTCTCTCGATATATCGATATTTTTTCCCCCTTCGATATATCGATATATATCGAAACATAAATATCGATATTTTCATGTATAAATAAAAAAAAAAAAAAAAAGGCAAAATTGTTTGCGTGTTTATCAAAATAAAAAAAATAAACCAAAGAATTTATTTTGTTTCATTAAAATTTAAAACAGATTTTTTTTATACAGGGTGAGCATAAAGTCTCACCCCACCCCCCGTATCTCGAGAATGGCTGAAAATACAAGAAAACACAAAAACCCGTATTCCTTCATTTTTAGGAGGATTAATTTTCAGCCAAAATTTTCTTGCGTACACGGCCGCAGTCAGGCTGGGCATGGACCAACTTTAAAATCTTAAATAGAATAGTATGTCTTGTGGCATATTGTTTTAAAGGTCTCATAGGGAGAATTTCATTACAACAAATTTCAGCGAGCTACAACTTACTGTTCTCGAGATACAGGGTGGAACGTCCTGCGTAATATCCATATATTTTGACCTATCTCGTTAACCGTATATTATAGAAAAATGAAATTTGTTGATAATAACTCCTTATGACAAGCGCTGTCGAAAAAGGTATAACTCGACATACTCTTTTGATATTAGTTTCTGGTCGGTTTCGTCAGCCAGCCGGACGAACAGTCCGAAAAATTTTAACGAAAAAACAAATCAATTTTAATTTGTTCGAAAGTTCTTGCCATGAGGAGTTATTATCAACAAATTTCATTTTTCTGGAATTTACGGTCAACGAGTTATATGTCAAAATATATGGATATTACGCAAGACGTCCGACCCTGTATCTCGAGAACGGTAAGTCGTAGCTCACTGAAATTTGTTGTAATGAAATTTTCTTTATAAGACCTTTAAAACAATATGCCACAAGACATAGGTACTATTCTATTTAAGATTTTAATGTTGGTCCATGCCCAGCCTGACTGGGGCATCTTAATCCCCTCAAAAATTAAGGATTACGGGTTTTTGCGTTTTCTTGTATTTTCAGCCATTCTCGAGATACGGAGGGTGGGGTGAGACTTTATGCTCACCCTGTATAAAATAATTTTATTTATGGTGTTATGTTATAAATTATTGTTCCCAAGAATCCCAAATACAAACTGTACAAAGTTTATTTCCAATATAAGTTGGGCTTGAACCAACAACCTCCAGATTACAAGGCCAATGCTCTACGTATCATATGATCATGGCATTGAAGTTTTTCTTTGTCTGATATTAAAACTGTACTATTTGCCTGTACAGAGACAGAGGGAGCCTTAGTCAAAAAAAAAAAAAAAAAAAAAAAATAGGTACAGACCTAGAGAAAAATTATTTGTTTAATATAATTTAACCAAATGATTAGCTTGTGTGAGTTAAATGTACTAGTTGTTTCAATACAAGAAAAATATCGATATATTTTGGTCGATATATCGATATCGATATTTTATTCATCGTCGATATATCGATATTTTGATAAAAATATGCATCCCTACTTCCAGGCGAGCAAGGACACGCTTCTGGCGCGCGTCGAGAATCTCAAGGCGAGCTCTGCCGCGTCCGACAAGGAGTCTACTAAGGAGGAGTCTAAGGAGAAGGCTGAGATCCAGGAGCTCGAGGCTCTGCTGCCTGAGATCAACGCGCGCATCGAGGAGTGCAACTCGGACAACAAGGAGATCAAGAAGGTATTTTTCTTCTACTTAGAATAGAATAAAAATATCCTCTTCGCGCCCAACACCATTTTTTGTTTTGTAGTACAAAGTGACCGGTGTCCTCACCCGAGGACAAACATTTTATACTACTTGGTAGTATAAAATTTAAGCTTGGGCACTTGGGACTATAAAATAAAATGTCCTCTTACGAGCACATTGGGCGCGAAGAGGATATAATTGTATTTCTCAATAAGAGTTTACAAGTCATTTTTCTTTTGGAAGAGGAAAAATTTCCACTTCCAAAGTTAATCAAAATGGAAGTAGAAAATTATTGCTTCCAGTTCTTTTATAGGTTAAGTCCATTGTTTATCTTTAAAAGTACCGAATCGCATTTTTCTTTTACGAATGTGGCGAAGTTGACCTTGGAATAAAATGGAAATATTTGGAAATATCGAACCTGGTTTTTTTTTTTTTTTTAATCCAAAAGAAAAATAGGCCTATACATTGATTAACCGTGTGAGCCTGTTGTATTTTTTAACTAAAACCCAACGAGGGGGGTATGGAATGAAAGAACTCGATGAACTCGTGCTTGGTCTACTAGTCTAGTAATTCCGCCCTTATAATTATTATTATTAAACATATTGGATCAAGTTTTAAAAGATATAAACATAGAAAATGAAATTAATAGAACAAAACTTGATCAAGGGCGGTGATAATGCCAACGGCATTCTCTTCCGCACCACCATTTACTATTTTACTTCTGATAGTGAGTAAGACAGTAGTCACCGTGGCCGAGTGACTTATTGCGCCAGGCATTCGATGAGAAATGAGAAACTGTGTGACGTTCACAGTTCACAGAACTACTCGTAACTTTCAATGTAACTTGATGCACTGAACTGTTTCTGCCTCCCCACCAGGTGATCTCCAACTTTATCAGCGGCAAGCGTCCAGTGTCGGATGACGGGGCGGGGCCCTCCAGTGGCGGCGGCGAGGTGGAGCCTGAGGCCGCCAGTGCGGGCGCCAGCAGCAAGGCCGCCGCCAGTGACATCAGCCACCTGGTGAAGAAGAAGAGGAAGCCGGAGGAGGAGGAGAAGACTGAGGTAATGAATAATTGTGATAAGTATTGTGAATAAGTACGAAGTTTTTGTTTAATTCAAAACAAGGTGCCTGGCTCCCCAGGTACCTTAGTGTGACAGTATAAGTGCATACTCATAAGTATTTTATTTGATTCATTTTAATTACTTATATATTTATTATATTATTCAAAATATTGTAATGAAATGATGTACAAAAATAAAGCACAAATCTTGTTTAAAAAAAAAAATTGGGACTTGAGCAACCGACCTTCAGATTACAAATCCGCCGCCTTAACGGTCAAGCTACTGAGGGTGGTGGTAATTGATAATATATTATTTTTTTTTCCCCCCTGGTTAAAACATATAGAACTTGTTTTAATACCTCCATAAGTAAAAATTAAACGAATAAACTGTAAAATTTAAAAAAAAATGTCGCTACCAAATAGTGATGGTAATTACCTATTATTCAAACACTGAAAGGACCATTGTCAATCTTTTTAAGAACTTCAAATATATTTTAAAAATCGCCGTTTTATGTAATGCAAACTGTTGTGTCTGTGTTCTGAATGAAGTATTCATACTTGATTAGTCATATCATTCATACCGTGTTCCTCGATTCCCGCTCCTCAGGTGGAAGGCAAGAAGATCAAGCTGGACGAGGCCAGCAAGCCAGAGGAGGCCGCGTCCACACCCGCCGCGCCACCGCAGACACTGACGTGGAAATGAAAGACGCCGCCGTCGAGAAATCCGCCACCGGTGAAGCGAAAGTCGAGACCACGCCCGCCGCCACTGCCGAAGAAAAGCCCAGCGCTGAGAAATCCACCCCCGAATCCACCGATAAGGCAGCTTCCGACGAAAAATCCACCCCCGAATCCACCGATAAGGCAGCTTCCGACGAAAAATCCACCCCCGAATCCACCGATGACAAAGCTTCCGAATGAGGATGCGACACTCTCTCTCCCGCGTCGATTGCCTTGGTTGCCGTCTTCTTCTTCGTCGTGCTGCGCATTCTGACCTGAAGAGGAAGACTGGTGGGAGGCGAAACCATAAAATTCCTGCGAGGTGAAACCAGCAAATTCACTTGGCTCTTGATTTTGCAGGCGTTTTTTTCCTCGAAAATCTTCCAAAACTCGTCTCATAATTAAACACAAAATTCCATTCCTCCTTGTAAACATGGTTTTTTTTTTCTCGAAAATATTTCAAAGTTCGTTTCATTATTTAATCATAAAATTACATTTCTACCCCCTGGTTTTGAGAAGGGTTTTTCTCTAATTTTTTCCACAATTCGTTTTCTTAATAAAAAAAAAAATAGTTTCATTTAAAAAAAAATCCTTTTGGCTTTGAGATGTGTTTTTTTCGTCCAAAATCTTTCAAAGATTGTTTCATTATTTTTTGACATTTGATTGTGGATTTTTGTTTTAGAGATAAAATCATTTCCCTCTATGTTTCTGTGTGGATTTTCTTTTCAGAAAAATACTATCATGTTTTTCTTTTTAGATTTCTTTCAAGTGATACCTCAACTTATGTTTCTGAAAGAATTTGCTTCGATAATAGTATCCTATTCTTCTTTAACTCCAAGAATTCATTCAAAGAGATGTGTGAATTGGTCTTTTTATCCATCACAACAGATTAATCGAACAAATATCAGTTTTTAAATGCCGGCTTTTATTCATTTCATAAAAATTTAACTGTACTGCAGATCACAGGAGTGCTTCACAATTTCGTTCTAAAATAATTAAATTCTATCCTCTAATTATGATGAAAATTCATTTTACTTTGTTGCTCTGGTGAAATGTCGAATTTGGTCCTTTCTTGCTGTAGAATATTTATAAATCTTTTTAGACACACTTCTGAAAAACTACCTTAATTCTCATATATGTTTATTTGAAATTCATCGTACAAAAAAACCTGGCCGTTAAAACTTTCGTGTTTTGTAAAACGAATTAATGTCACGAAATAATTCCATCAGTGTGTCAAAAAGGCTGAAATCCAATTGATTTCAAAGTTTCTTTTTTTTAATTTTACTTTCCCGCCCCATCACCCAAACCAAGACGAGAGAGAGTATTGCGCTGTGCTCTATACGTGATTTATTTTATACTCTATTAATTTCTACTATTTTTTTGTATTTATTTTAATTATTGTATTAGGTGTAATTTCGTTTAGTTCTTTTCCCTCCCTCTCTTCTCTACATACTTGTATGTTTGGAAAGATCTTGCTGGTGAAGTTTGTGTGGATTCAGTGTTGGACGTTGGATCATTTGATAATCTTTTCTGTGGTATTAAGCTGACTTTTAAAATATTCTGTAATTTCAGAAAGTAAATAAACCGATCCTGGATATAAGAGTGCTGATGTCACTGATGATATTTTAAAGAGAAAAAAAAGGCAATTCAGTTTGCGAAATAATAATAAAAATAAATATAAGAGAGCTCAAGGGACCAGAATTTTTTTTTCTTATTAAGAGGTTATTTGCCCTTATAGAGATAAATTTGACTGTAAATTTCGTTCTCTTATATCCAGGTTTCTTTTGTATCCAGTTGTCGTATGTCCAGGGTTGACTGTAATTTATAATATTTCACTTTTCTTTCAATTTATTCTTAAGTCTCATGAAAAATGTAAGAATGTGAAAAAATAGTTTAAAAGCTTAGCCTATTAATATGTAATAATCTTATTGAAAAGTAAGTCAAACCTTGAGAATGATTTGATTTGAGGAAAGTTTCTATCTGATTGTATCTTAATAGGTTTGGTCTCAATAGATCTTACTAGGTCGCAGTGTCAATTGTATGGTGTTGCATGTGAAACCCTGCAACCAGGTGTCATAATAATAATCTTAGTAGGTTTTCCAGCCACAGGAAAAGGTGCTTAGTCTTTTCACTTTTTCTATACATAATCTTTTGACATTGACAATTACCATTTGTGTTTGGTCATTGTAAAATTAAATGGTTCCTTATCTAATTAAGGGTCGGTCCTAGTTTTATTTATAAAGAGCTCCGAGTCTACAACAGAAACTGTGATTTTGAAAAAAAAATATGGTGATCAGGCTTTGTACTATCCAGTAAGTGTCGTACTGTCGTAGTAGCTTGGAGTGAAGATTGCAGGTTCAAACCTTGGCAGGTGCACTTTTTTTCCGAAAAAAATTGATCTGATGTCGTCTGAGCAATTTATTTAATTTCCGAGTAATATTCAAGTGAGTTAAAATTATGTTCTTAGTTGGTATATGTTCGATTTTTGGTGACTAAATTTGTACAACCCACCTGAGAATTCAGTTAACCATTAAACAGCATTTCATGTTATCTTCGTGGTGTCTTTATTAGTAGCGCACTATGTGTTGGTTTGTAGTTACTAGTTATTTATTAATTAATTTAGTTTTGTAAAACTTAATTTTGGTCAATTGTGTTTAAAATAAAGAAAACGTTACTTTGATTTGATGTTCCTTGATTCTAGTTCGGCATTGGTCAAACTATGGTGTGATTTAAAAGATTTGATATGTGCGAAAGCTATGAAAATAATTGATTTTAATCATTAAAATAATTGATTTTAATAATTAAAATAAAATGATTAATTTTAATATTTTTTAACTATTAAAATCAATTGTTTTAATAATTAAAATGGTTAATTTTATTAATTAAGATATGTTTATTTTAATTATTAAAACGTGAGTCTTACGAAATGCTACAAGTATTATCACTCACCCTCCCCTACTCCCTTACCTTATGTTCTATTTTCTGTTCAAACTCATTTTTTATACTTTGATATTCCATTATAAGTTTAAGAAATAAAAAGGATTTCCTCGCATATTCATGGAAAAATATGTTTCTAGTTGATTTATTTTTCTTAGAAAATGAAGGAATGCCGTTGACATTAGCGCTACCCTCAAGTTTTCTCTAATTGTAAATATTCCTTGTATGTATATTATCTTACTGCCAGCCTCCGTGGCGTAACGGTTGTGACTACTGTCCGTAGTCCAGAGATCCTGAGATCGATCACCGGTCGGAGCAGATTTTTCACACAGAAAATTCTGTTCCCTCCGTACATTTGAGGCTAGCATTTCCGGCCCTACCCAGGCTGGGTGAGGTTAATGTGGGTAGCTGGTACGATTCCCAGCGAATGGAGGGTAAAACCCCTCATCCAGGACATTAAATCAAATAGAATCGTTGGCGTTAGGAAGGGCATCCAGCCGTAAAAAATGTGCCAAAACCAACCAACCTCAACCATGAGGTTGAGGTTGGTTGGTTCAGATGTACACGTATCAGATGTACATGAAAAACAGAACAGATTAAAAGAGTATATTATCGTACTGGAAATAAAACTTGATCGAATTTGTATAATAAGGAGTTATATGTATAATGCAGGTGGTAACCCGGGTTCGATTCCCGGCTTGTTGGAGAGAAAAAAGAGCCCTCGACCAGAGACCCTGGTACCTCTACCTACATAGACAATTTTTCGAAACTTCGTTGAGGCCGCTTACAGTCAATATTTTTATTTTTTAAGGTAACTGTGCCCCGGAACCGCTTTCGCATTACTTCAGGGCACTTTACCTTTACATCCATGCCATTCCGGAAACGGAAAACTCTGTTAGAATTTTCCGCTCCGGCCGGTATTCGAACCCGCAACCTCCGGTTCAGCAACCAATGCTCTTAACCACTGAGCCACGGAGGTCTGCTAGTCATAATTGTTAGATTATTTTAACTGGTACTGGCGCTACCCTACGGTATAGGACTCCGTTGTGTTCGCACACACAGGGTCAATTCAAGTATTCATACCTTGCGAAAAGAAAAGAAAATATTAGTTAGGTACTTAGCATGATAAACGACAGTAATACCAGAGTAAAACTAGAGGGTGAAAACGTTTAAGATTTGGAAAAGTAGGGTCTATCCCGGTAGCTCAGTGGTAAAGGCACTATGAATCCAGAGATCATGGGTTCAAAACCCAGCCGAACATGACAATTTATCCTCCCATTTGGGATTTTTACCACATAATATGTCTTGGGCTTACTGGTGGAATAATGGGACTTAACGATTGGAGTTGCCGTTTTCTAGTGACGGGCGTAAGAAAAAAAAAAATCCTCGACTCTAGGGAAAAAAACAAAAGGTAGCCCATAGTGTCTAGGAATAAGTTTTCCTTCCATATAAAAAATTGTATACCTAAATGGTGAAAAACAAAACCAAGTGCCAAAAATTTGAGGTTTTTCGCCGGTTCTCCCCATTTCCGTGCTTCTCCGGTTTTGGCAAAGTTGAAATTCATGATAAATAACAGCCACCCAAATAACACTTGGAAACCAATTTGCAAACAATCTTTCTCACATAAAACCTAACGGGATTTGACCAACGAGATTTTAACACGTTCAGCGCCGTAAACCCAAATGGGGGCTTTTTTAGAAATAGAGCTGGTACTGAAAATCCACATGGGGGCTTTATTGATTTTATTGACTGGTACCGTGAACCTTCCTGCGGGTTTTGAAAGATGTGAAGAGTTTCTGTACACTAAACCCATGAGGGGTTTTTATTTCAATGTATGGGATTATGATTGTCCTGGAACAGAGTTACAACTTGATGCTTGTCAATTTGTAAAAACATGGCACAGAACAATATTTCATATAAAATATTGCGGCGATGAACGTGTTAAGTAAAAAGTTAGAGGTCAGGTGGACGGTCTTCATTTCCAAGAACCATTATAGTGGTAAAGGTATCTGTCCCGGTAGCTCAGTGGCAAAGGCGGCACTCTATGAATTCAAAAATTCCAGAGGTCGCGGGTTTGAAACCCAGCCGGGACATGACAAGTTTTCCTCCCATTTGGGATTTTTACCACATAAAAATATGTCTTTGGCTTACTGCTGGAATAATGGGACTTTAATAGTCCCAATCGGGCAGTATAAATAAGGCGATATTATTATTAGTTTGAAATTGATTAATTTAATTTGATTCCATCTACAGTACGTGATCAACAAATCGTTGAAATA
This sequence comes from Bactericera cockerelli, assembly GCA_024516035.1. Taxonomy (NCBI): domain Eukaryota; kingdom Metazoa; phylum Arthropoda; class Insecta; order Hemiptera; family Triozidae; genus Bactericera; species Bactericera cockerelli. Next base: position 3,890,452 of record CM044961.1, on the reverse strand, counting down.
TGTTCAGTTTCTGACATTTGTCAGTTCCAGACTCAAAATCTAAGTTGCTTTGGGCTCTATGACACGTCCACAAAAAAACTATATAATAATAATAACACTCTTTAGTGGAAGGTAAGAATAGTCACCGTGGCCGAGTGAGTTAGTGCGCTAGGCTTTGCACACACGGTGACCTGGGTTCGATCCCCAGCGGGGCAGCATTTTTTCTGTTCTGTACTTGGGTGTTTCGGGGTCCTCGTGAGGAAAAATGAGTTGTTGCTTTAATGTTACCAGCAACCAGTGGCGGAATTATAGGCAAATGTAAGATATTGGGATATTATAAGATATAGAAAAGTCCTATAATTCTGCGCTACCCACTAAAATTGTGAAAAATAACACAAAGAAATATATTTATTATAGTGGAAGGTAACCACTAGGCGAGGTTAATGCTCAAAGCATTTTCCACCACTTAACCCTCAAAGTCTTATTATTATGTGGTCACAAACTCAAATTAATGAGGAAATATGTCAAGCTTAAACTTTGAACCTGATATGATCATGATATCTCTAGATGTGGACATGGACAGTGGAGGTACTAATATACATTTTGTACAAATTATAAGACATGTCTAAAAACTAGATAAAAAATTCCTGCCCGCTGGGAATCGAACCAGGTCACCATGCGTACAATGCCTAGCGCGCTAACTCACTCTGCCACGGAGACTACTGATATGACCTTGCAGTTGAAAGCAATGTTAAATTTTTGTTTAAAAAAACGCTTGCATACGAGTCTGCAACCATTGGGACATTTTCATCTTTACTATTCAAGGTCCAAAACCCAACTGACCAAATTTCGTATTGTGCGCATGACACATACCTTCTCTCTTCTCTCCCTCTACAATTCAATACTTCGCCATTGTGCGCATGACACACACTTTCCCTCTTCTCTCCCTTTACAATCAATATTTCGTTACATAATTTCGTCACATAATTTTGGTTATGTGCCAGAGTAAAGACATGAAAATGTCAAAAATCATGCACTGGCCGGGGGGGATTCTAACCAACGGATCCCTGCGCTACGTGGATTACCAGAATAGCACGTTAACCACTTGACTACCAGTGGATTTTAATTTCAAAAATAAACACACTACTGTCTTGCAATGTCTAATATTAGATTTTCTCTGAAGTAATCAAGCCGGCCTCAATGGCGTGACGGTTGTGACTATTGCCAGTAGTCCAGAGATCCCGAGTTCGATCCCCGGTTGGGGCAGACTTTTCCAAGGAAATTCTGTTACTTCCAAACACGAGACGCTGGCATTTCCGGCCCTACCCAGGCTGGGTGAGGTTAATGTGGGTAGCTGGTACGATTTCCAGCGAATGGAGGGTAAAACCCCCGTCCTGGCTATCTATCTCAATCGGGGCGTTAAAACCAAAAAGTATCAACGGGTCACAATAGATCTAATTAGGTCGCAGTAAGAATTTCACTAAAACGCTACAGCCAGGTCAGGTAATAATAATATTCCAGGCATTCGAATTCGGCGAGCAAGACATCCAAAACTTGGTTTTGTACCTGTGTGATATTTTTTTGGTAAACGCGAGCACTGAACTCATGGTTGCCCTCAGGCTCTACCAATTTTGTGGCGATCGCTCACCTTTAGGAAGACCGGTATTTTAGTTGTCTCTCTTGTCTTGGTGCTTGCCTCTTCAAACCGGATATCTAGTGTTTCTGACAGAAAAAGAGAGTTTCATTGGTTCAATTGATCGTCTGATGTAGCCAGGAACAGATATTAAAAATAAATAATAACCTGAGTTCCATAAATAATTAAGTTCCAGTGTATTCAGTGTATCCAAATCACGATTTTCACCCTTAATCCAACCGGATGATTTGGGAGATTTCGATTCAGCTCCCGTCATTGTAATAACTTCGGATGAGGAAGATTAGATTTTTTTTTAATTTCACGATCGATTAGACCTCCTCGCTTCTTCGCTTTTGTGATGGACACTTTTCGGCCATCCCGTTTTACAAATCCACAAGAGTCCACATGTGTCTCCTAAATGCTTTCTACATCCGCGTTTTTAGTTCAGTGAGATTGATCTAATAAATGGTAAGTTTTTGTATGATGAATCTTTAATATTATTCTACTTTTACATTTTGTTTTAAGTCATCCACTAAAAGTTTATTTTTGTACTACGAGTGTTGACAATTAATAAGAGTTTTCACAATATGTCAAAGATAATTGAGTTGAAACCTCTTTTAGGGGTGTTGGTCCAATTTCTCCACGTATTCCTGTCTCGGTAGCTCAGTGGTAAAGGCGGCACTCTGTGAATCCAGAGATTCCTGAAACCGCGGGTTCAAAACCCAGCGGGACATGACAAGGGACATTTGGGGTTTTTACCACATGATAATACGTCTTGGGCTTACTGCTGTATAATGGGACTTAATTGTCCTATCGGGCAGTATAAATAAGGCAATATTATTATTATTCCTTCTTTCCAAAGGGGGGTTAGTACCTCCCCGACGTCTACCCTCTTTTCAAAGGCCTACTAAAGCCAATATCCTTGAGTGCGTCATGCAGCTAACCAAGATGGCCGCTGTTTTGGTGGCTGCGGGTCAGACTGTGCAGACGGCTGATCGCAATACTTCCCATTTAGGTGCTGGGTCAAAACAATTGTACTGGAAGGTATCTCTTACAAACAACTGTAACTAAATTTTTAACGTATTTTTTTTTTTTGCTTTGGGGTTTAAAAATATAGTGATTATGGAAAGTTAATTTAAAAAAATTACCAAGTGTAGACAATGTGAACCAATCAAGAGTATGTATTGTGTCCATAATGTATTTATTTTTTTTTTTAAATTGGGTTTAACGTCATCACATTCAACTTCATGGTTGGGAATTTCACTACGGGAATGTTACCCTTCATTTTCGGGAAACTCACAAACCTTCTATGTTGCTTTACTTTGGTGATCCTACAAGTTCTGAGTAGTTGTGAAATCACAAAAGTGATTAACACAAGTATGATAACTTTTTTTTTTTAACTATGTTGCTTATCTTCAGTGATCGTACAAGAACCGATGCATTCAATGTTGTATTATTTTTATTTCTTGAAAACAAAATTGAACAAATACAAGCCAAAATTTCAATGGAACATTTTTTGTTTTTGTTCTAGGATCTGAGAGTGTTAAGTTGCTTGGTACTACATGCTGCACTACTACCAACTACACTATGGTCGTAGTAACAAAGGGGTTTCGTAGCCGATAGCCCTACCTATACCAATACCAACTAATCTATGGACTACTATTGTAGTATGCTACAGTGTTGCTACGACTATTAACGAGAAGCTTTTCTCCACTGGAACCACTCATCCCAACAGTCAACAGAAGCTGTAAGAATAGCCCTCTTTGAATTTTGAAGCTATCAGCATTATGTGGAAATACCAGGTATTCCATATAGATGTTAGGAAATCTAAATCTGCAAAAATGAGTCCTAAAAATGTATGCTCTCTTCGTGTCTTTGTTTTGCTATTGTTACTTATTACTATTGATGTTGTATAGCCACCATTACAATCGTTATCTATTCTATTGTGTAAATATTAATTAATGCAAATAAATTACAAATTACAACAACAAATAATCCTGAACGGTGAACAAAGTCCTTGTATTACCATTATGCCAGAACCTGGTAAAAATATTTTACCAGGTTCTGGTAAAATATTTTTGTTTGATAACTTTCAACATGAACAAAAAATTCCTTTTGTTTTGTTTTATTTATTAAGTTATATTGTATATATTAAAAGTAAGGAATGACTACTATTGGTTCTTAGAGTTTCTAAATAAATAAAAAATAAATTAATAAATCCTGCAAAGGTTTCTTTTGCAATATATTTTTTTAAGAAACCTTTAGAGTCTTTAGACGAACACCGCCCCAGGTTGGTAGTTAACAGTGTGGGATATATTTGTGCTGATTTTTTTTTTCTTCTTTTTCTTCTTCTTTACCTATTTGTTACATTACTTACTACATTCTCAAATATAACTATGGCAAAAAATGTATTTTTAGATTACAGTGCACTCTCAACCACAACCACTAAAACCACCTCTTCCTCTAACATCTGTACCCCGGAACCGTTACATTAACATTACATAGTTTTTTTAAATGTAATTTATAATTTTGTACAAAAAAACCATTTTTGTAAATTTAAATATAAAAATAAAAGTCTTCGGTTCGTGATGTGATAATTTCGTGATGTGTTCGTGATGTGAAATGAGTGATAATTCGAGAATTCCACCAGGGAAAAAAAATTGTATAGTTCGACCAAACAGTAGAGCTTCTTCTACAGTTTTCATGAACTATTGGTAATGGGCAACAGTAAGGTTTATAATGTTCGCCCCATACAAAAAGGGTTAGCCCCATAAATGAAGGGTTCATTCAATAAATAAAGGGTTAGCCCCAGAAAAAAAGAGTTTGTCCCGTAAATGAAGGGGTAGCCCCATAAATGAAGGATTAGCCCCATTAATAATGGGTTAACCCCATAAATAGTCCCCTAAATAAAGGGTTTGTCCCGTAAATAAAGGTTAAGCCCTATACATAAAGGGTTCATTTAATAAATAAAGGGTTCGCCCCATACATCAAGGGTAAGCCCCGTACATAAAGGGTTCATTAAAAAAAAGGTTTCGCCCCATAAATAAAGGGCTCGCCCTATACACAAAGGGTTTGTCCCATACATAAATAAAGGCTTCGTCCCATATATAAAGGGTTCACCAGACATTGATGAAACTCCTTTTTCAGAATTGTATGGGAATGAAATTTTCAACATAAATATTTTAGGGTATGATGCTCTAAATCAGAATCCTCCGGTGTTTGGAGCATCACCGTATGGGGAAGATGCTCCAAATTCATTCTCCTGGGTTTGGAATATCACCACATGATTTTTTTGGTTCTTTTACTATTCCGCATGTCTTTGAATCTTATAATCGAGTTGATCCAATTCGTGATTCTCCCGCGTTTGGAGCATCACCGTATGGGGGAGAAGGTCCAAATTATCAAGTTCCAGTGTTAGCACCATACTTAAAGGGTGCGCCCCATACATAAAGGGTTCATCCCATACATAAAGGGTTTGTCCCATAAATAAAGGATTTGTCCCGTAAATAAAGGGTTTGTCCTGTAATTAAAGGGTGCGCCCCATTAGGGTTTGTCCCATAAATAAAGGGCTGGCCCCATACATAAAGGGTTAGCCCCATAAATAAGAGGTTCGCCCCATAAATAAAGGGTTAGTCCCGTAAATAAAGGGTTAGTCCCGTAAATAAAGGGCTAGCCCCATAAATAAAGGGTAAGTTCAATACATAAAGGGTTCATTTAATAAATAAAAGGTTAGCCCCATAAAAAAAAGGGTTTGTCCCGTAGATAAAAGTTTAGCCCCATAAATAAAAGGTTAGCCCCATAAATAAAAGGTTAGCCCCATAAATAAAAGGTTAGCCCCATAAATAAAGGGTTAGCCCCCATAAATAAGAGGTTCGTCACATAAATAAAGGGTTTGCCCCATAAAGAAAGGGTTCGCCCCGTAATTTTTTTATATATAGATTTACTGATATTTAAAGTGAATTTTATTATACTATTGGTAAAATTTTATTTGAATTTGTACATGTACGTATGGGGTTTGTACCATTAGGTATCTAGTAAAAGGTTGTGAAGAATATGGTTTTCGTGTTTACCATAAGAACAATATTTTTTTACCAAGTAGTTTCCATTTGTTATTTGTACATCAGATCTATTTTGGTCCGCCCCCTTAGTAAAGTGTTTGAATCTTGAATAAAACCAAGTTGTTTCCATTTGTGGCCACCTTTTCTGAAACATACTGTATATCAAAAGAGGAATATTAAAAGAAAGAAATGTGTAGATTAGAAATATGAAGAGAAGGAAAAACTTTTCATAACTTAATACTACTCTCAAATTCCATTACTTTTCTTTCTATAGGACAAGGAAAGTAAAAAAATTGACTTTGTTTTAATTCATCTCGAGTTTTAGCAGGAATTAAAAGGTCTGAATAAATCTCTTTGTATTCTTATTTAAGATGATATTAAATAATTATAGTAATAAAATGATATTAATTATTGAACCTTATTATTCTTCATCGTATTTTCAATTTTCTTCATTATCTAATTTTATTAATAAAATGATATTAAATATTGAACCTTATTATTCTTCATCGTGTTTTCAAAATTAGTTTTCCTACACCATACACTCTTCAGACACTATTTTGAAATGTAACTAAAACCACTTTGCATGTTCTCATCGTGTCAGTGCAGATAGCATACTCGGGTCGCACACCAGTAACCCAGGTTCGAATCCCGGCGGAGTCAGAGTTTTTAGTCTCATTATATTGAGGGCGAAATTAATAGACACAATCGAGGTCTTAAGTTATGACTTAGCATTAGTTTCCCTTATCTAAGACAATACGCAAAATCGAAACCAAGGGATAAATTAATAAATAATAACTCAAGTCATTGCATAGCATCGGTTTTCCTGATCTAAGACAGTACGTACCCCGAGCACCACAGAGGCAGGGTCTCCAATTCACAATTTAAAATAGGGCTAGATTCGAGGAAAAAAAGGGCTAGATTTGGAGGCAAAAGGGCTAGATTTTAAAAAGGTCCTTTAATACTAATAATAACTGTGTTTTTGTATGTATTCACTAAGGTAATATTTACCTGTCCGTTTTATTAACAATTTATTTATTAATTAGGTACTTTTGAGTCGATATAAACGTGTTATTTTTGGTTTATTATTTATTCTTCACTTGATTTGTAGTAGACCGAGTCGCACTCTAGCGGGATAGTTAGTGTTTAGCTAATTCTTCATCATTTCCTGTTTCTTGTGTATCAAAATGTAGGAAAAATAAATGCAAAAAGAACTTACCAAATCACGCCTCTTTTTTTTTTTTTTTTTTTTTTTTTAAGTGGGGTTTAACGTCGCTTTCAACTGCCATGGTCATATCACGACGGGGGTTTTACCCTCCATTCGCAGGAAACTCACAAACCTGCCACTCACATTGACCTCACCCAGCCTGAGTGGGGCCGGGAAAAGCCAGCGTCACGAGAATTAGAATTTGAATGGTCACCCATCCAAGTCTTAACCTCGCTGGATGTCGCTTAACTTCGGTGTTCTGAAGGGAACCGGTGTATTCAACATGCCATCGACGCTGGCCATCACGCCTCTACTTGAGTACGTTTTGAATGTAGATTTATTAATTTTTACTTACCTACGTATTAATTGTTTTTGTTTGATATTTTTTTCTTTAGTTCTTTGTTAGTAATAATGTGATTATTTAGTTATTCGCTATGATAATGTGCCAATGGGTAAACTGCCATAAGCTGCCACTTCAGGAGTCAGGATACTCAGTAAAAATGAGTTTGGCTTGTTGCAGTAAAAATGAATAGTAGGCGTTACAAAAAATAAAAAAAATTGGATTTTTTTTTTCGAGAGAAGCTAACTTTAGAATTAAACTCATTTGTTAGCTTTTGGCGGATTCTAATAAAAGGGCTAGATTTGAGGGAAAAGGGCTAGATTTGAGAAAAAAGGGCTAGATTTGAGTAAAAAGGGCTAGGGGGCTAGATTTTTCTCAAAAGGGCTAGATCTAGCACTATAGGGCTAGCATTGGAGACCCTGCACAGAGGTATAACAAAAACGTCTATTAATTGCGCCCTAAATGTTCCGATGTCCACCTGTGAATCGTAATATAAAATGAGAAGATTTTTTTTTAAGATGAGTGTTTCACAGCCTTTTTTTTCGTAGCCATCAAACAGGAGCTAATGTTGACGCTTGTGTTCTGTGTTGTAGTCTACCCATCCCGTAGTATGCCTCTCCTCTGATGGGCGAGAAGTGACACAATAGTTCCCATTTAGGTGCTGGGTCAACACGAGCGCACCGGAAGGTATCCCTTACAAACAACTATAACCAAGTTTTAATTACATTTTTTTGTCGGCGCGGGGGTTCGAACCCAGGACCTTCCGCATGGCAAGCGAGTGCTTAACCACTGAGCTAATCGCGCCCTCAGTGGTTACGCATAGCAACCAGTGACAGAATTACGAACAAGCAATGTGTTGTCTGAGCAAATTATTTTAAAAAGTAATTTTTCTTTCAGACTGGTCATTCATTTCATATATGTGACGACCATCTGACTATTAAAATAAAATAAAAAACGAACACTACATAAATACTGTGCATTGGTAGTCAAGTGGTTAACGTGCTAGTCTGGTAATCTAGGTAGCGTAGGGATCCGTTAATTCGAATCCCACCCTGCGCATGAATTTTTCCTCATTAATTTGAGTTTGTTACCACATAATAATATAACTCTCAGGGTTAGGTGATAGAAAATAATTTGAGAATTAGCCTCGCCTGGTGGTTACCTTCCACTAGAGTGTTATTATTATTAATACTTCCGATTTCTAATATTAGAAATTCATCGGAATTAAAATAAGGAGTCTCGTACCAGGAGAAGCATAGGAACACGATCAGTTCCATCCCGTCGTATAAGGCCACACTGTTAACCAGCCTAGCTTATTTTTTTTTTTTTTTTTTTTTTTAGTTATTTAGAAACTCTTTATTAGTAGGAAGAACATATATACAGACAAATAATGGTATATATAATAGAAAATATTAATAATATAAACAAGGAAAAAAAAGCACAAAAAAAAAAAAAAAAAAAAAACAAAATATATACATATGTCCTAGCTAAAGGGCGGGGTTATTGCCTATGGCAATCTCTTCCACCCAAACCTTGAGGTGGAAGAGATAATAGAGACTCAACACTTTCTTGCGCACTTGTTCTACTGAATTTATAACTAATAGAAAACAATTTTAGAAGCATTTTATCTACACTTTTGTATATAGTATTATTTTATTCATTTAATTTATGCTAGTGCTTTTTTTCCCATTATTAGGCACTTTAACCAATTATTGTATGATTGCTCGTGCCGATCCTCTCAAGGTCTACATGAGGTGAAGAGGGTTGATACTTCTTAGAAAAGTCATTAGTGAGTGTTGATTGTTTATGTTTTTTTTTTTTTTTAAGAAAAAGTATTCGGACAAAATAAATAAATGTATTCTCATTAGAATACGATAGGAATGAAAAATGCTCAGTCTTGAATTTGTACGAGTTGTAAAGATATCTTTTTCATTGATTTAATTTTTATAATATCAATCTATGTATAAACAATCAAAGTATTTAAAAATATTTGAACAAGGATAGGACAGAATAAATATTTACAAATTTAGGAGGACAAGATTCTTTTACAATTAAATATGAGAACTAGATTCTTACATAATTATCTTAATATTTACAAATATTTTATTGGAAGTCAGAACAAAACTTTGAAAATAATTCTGACACGGAAAATTAAATAATAATAGTAGTGTTGAAATAGAACAAACAAACATAACACACAGAAAATTGAGCATAATTTAGGAGAAAAAAAATTAAAAAGGAGAAAAAAAAATGTTTAATTTGGGTTTGCATTACTACATCACGACGGCGATTTTTCCCTCCATTCGCTGGAAACTTACAAACCAGCTACACAAAATAAACTCACCGCGCCTGAGTGGAGCCGGGAACAGCCAGCATCACGAGGGTTCGAATTTAAATCGTCACCCAACTTCCCTAGACATTGCTTAACTCTAAGTGACGGAACAAGAACTGGTGTAGTCAACGTATCAACGACGCGAGCTTTCTCTTTTTTGTTTTTGAAAATAATTATATATTTATTTAATATTTAATATCGTTTGTGTTTGTGTCTGTAGAACAAAGAAAAAAAATCTTATCGTATATTTTGTTAATATTGTAAATTGGTTATGTACCGTAAAATATACAATACCTAACGGTATTATTATTATTATTAATATTCGATAACTCGAAAAGTTAAAATAAATTAACAAGAACTTTCTCAAATATACAATTCAGGGCGGAATTAATAGACGTTTTTGTAATACCTCTGTGGCGCCAAGTCACGGATTGCGTACTGTGTAAGATAGGGAAATCCGACCGCTTAGAAATGACTTGAGTGATAGAATTTGTCTATTAATTTCGCCCTCAGTCTTCAATGAATTGTATATCTCTTTTTTTTTTAAATTGATACTTTGGGAGGTATTTCAACTGTTTGTGTCTTTTGTGTCTTACATTCTGAGCCGGAGAAAAGTATTGAATATATCAGGACAGAGGGAAGTCAAATCATGAATAAATATTTTTGGCACAAAATAAATAGTAGTCACCATGGTCTTTGTGTTGTTCTTGTTGTAGCCAGCTTGGCTACAGCTGGAGGGGTGAGTGATGATCTCCAGCCAAATTGATTTCAAAGTTGGCTCGTCCTGAACCACATATTTCTGTGTGCGATCAACTATCATGAGGACTTGGACTTTTCTTTATAAGCCATTAAACCCTTAGGAAACTGAAAGCTAGCCGGGCTTGTAAGGTTTGGCTAGTCAGTTCTCTGTTTATAGTCCTCTAGCGAGACACTGGTCTTCTCCCTGTTTAACGTCCCCAGCCAGACTCTATTTGTGTAGAGTACTGCAGAGCAATGTATGGTCACCGGGGATCGAATCCCGGCTGGGGTGAAAATTTTCCGCTCTGTACATTGTATGTTCGGGATCCACTTGCACCTTGTCTGGAAAAATCAATAATAATATTTTTTATTAAATTAAAAAAAAAGACCAACTTCAGTAGCTTAATCGATAAAGCGGTGGACTTGTAACCTGGAGGTCGGTGGTTCAAGTCCCGGTTTCAGCGTAGATTCAGTAAAGCGAGTGTGAGTAGTTATGATATCACAAATGTGATTAACACAAATATGATAAACTTATTAAATTTAAAAAAGTTATATTTGTGTTAATCATATTTGTGATATCACAACTACTCAAACTTGCTCTACTAAATCTATGCTAAAACTTGGTCTTGAACCACCAACCTCCAGTTTACAAGTCCCCCATCTTATCGATCAAGTTACAGAGGTTGGTGGCAATATTTTTAGTAATTTTTAAACATAAAATAAATTGTCTCATTACGTACTTTTCAAGAAGATACAGGAAGTTACATGACCAGTTACTAGAATCAGTGACGGCATTACCAGGGTAAAAATAAGTTTAAGTTTTTTTTTTAAAGTGATGGAGGCTCTTAGTAATGCTGTGCTAACCACAAAAATTGTCAAGATGCTTTTGTTTTACTAAAAAATTTAAACTGAAGAACTCAATTATTTGGCAATTTTTTTGCCCATGGTGGGAATCGAACTCGCGACCCATAATGTTAAGATACTTCTTATCTTCTTACATCAGTGTAACATAATTTCAGTCTATTTCAAGAAAATAAATAAATAATAATAATAGTCAAATCTGGATGTAAGTTAATAGAGTATTCTGTTCATAAATACAATACTAAAACCAGTATTTTTGAGATTTTAACTCTGAAATCTGTCTTGAACAATCTCAATGTATGACATCAGCTTCACTATCCAGAGGGGCAATGCTGCCAGTGTGTTGTCAGCATTGTCATCAGTAAAATTTCAGTCTTTGTTTTATTTATAAATAAATACGTATGTACCTCCTCTTTTTTCACTTCTAATAACATAAAAAAAACCTCAATGTCAAAGAGACGCTGCGAAAACACAAATAAATAAACTAACCAAGTTCTAACATTCTTTGAAGTTTTGTCATTTCTAAATTGTGTCGATCTACTTTTTGCCGCTGTTCTAGTTCACTATTTTCTTTTAAGATTTGAATTTCCAACTCGAGTTTTTTTCGCTTCAAATTGTGTTCAATTCTTCTCAGTTCTGTTTCCTGTTTGGTTTGAATGACTAGCTCCTTGTAATATTCCTGCTGCAGGTCAACAGCTTCAACTATTGAACTTACATCTTGAACGGGTGAAATAGATTCAGGAGCTATAAGTTAAGAAGAACAAAAATTATACATTTTGAAACACTCAGTGCATGATTAGATCAGTAATTAGATAATCGCTTGCCATGCAGAAAGGTATCAAGTTTGAAGTTCAGGCCCAACTAAAATTGTAATCAAAATTTGAGTATCCAAGTGCAGAGCAAAAAAATTCTACTCTGTTGAGGATCAAACCTAGTTGGATACACCACTTGGCCACAGTGAATACAACCTACATAGCTCAGTGGTAAAGGCGGCACTCTGTGAATCCAGAACTTCCAGAGGTCGTGGGTTCGAAACCCAGCTGGGACATGACAAGTTACTCTCCCATTTGGGATTTTTACCACATAATAATATGTCTTGGGCTTACTGCTGGAATAATGGGACTTTAATAGTCCTTATCGGGTAGTATAAAAAAGGCGATATTATTATTATTACATACTATAGGAGAAAAAACTTACTATATTTTTCAAGATTATAATTCTTGCCATTAGAAACTGTCACACTTCTCTTGGGTCGGTGCTCCATTTTCCGCCGAGTTTTTAGATTTTCCCAGCACTTTTGAAGTTGACCGGTAGTTTTCTGAAAAATAGCAAACAAAGAGATGGCTTGAAATATAATAACAAATTTTTATTGGTACCTCTTACTAAACTCTAGATATTAATAAGGCTTAGATATTTTGCAGTAATCTCATATAAAAATGACAAAAAATACTAGTGCAGGACAAACTGAAAATATTTTTCTTAGAAATTCTTCAAAATGTTTAAATTAATAAGGAGGCATAACATGCTGAAATTATTGCATGTCTACTAACTCAGTTAAATATCATCAAAAACTTGTCATAACCTATGTATTTTGTACCTAGCGATGACTCTCTGTATCATAGATAAACAACCTGTTCCCAAGATAAAAAGGACTTTACATGTTTGAAACAAAACTGATTCAACCAACCATCTTAAACTGTGGAACACTGTTAAATTCTTCTGTAATATTTTCCCATGCCCTCCTCTTGGATGCTCGAGAGCATTCATCAGATTTCTTGCAGTTAATTAGGGATGCGTGGTCATTTACTAATGATTCAAGATATCCCAGTTCCTCTTCTGTGCTTCTTGTCATGGTTTACTCACTAATGGGAGAACAGGAAATCTGAAATGGTAAATATATTTAAAGGCTATTTTGTAATAATAATAATAATAATATCACCTTATTTATACTGCCGGATTAGGACTATTCAGTCCCATTATTCTAGCAGTAAGTCCAAGACATATTATTATGTTGTAAAAATCCCAAATAAGAGGATAACTTGTCATGCCCCGGCTGGCTTTCAAACCCACAATCTCTGGATTGAAAGAGTACTGCCTTTACTACTGAGCTAACAGGATAGACTTGCAAGTTCAAGACTCATCCTTTAAATCAATTGGAAATATAAATAGCACATGCCTGTTTGTGACATGGACCACATCACTACCAACATTTCGGGAATGTCAGTAAATAACTAGTACATATATCAACTTTTAAAGTTTTTTTTTTATTTATTTGGATTAAATATCTTTTTCAACTACACACTATTACTTCCTTATAACTATATTTAATAAGCAATCAATATGGTTCAAACCTTCCTGATGTTTTTTAAACACTTACCTCTTAAACTAGTGTCTCAAAATTGCTCTGCTAAATTATTTTTTTTTGGGTGAATTTCATATAAGGGTCGACTAGCAGCTCAGGACACCAAGGCAGCCATATATTCTATGCATATTGGTTTTAAGTGTAAACTTGAGATCCTTTTCAAACTTTCAGTGTCAACTGAAGATTCTTGAAACTCTTGAAATAATCTGGTTAGGAAAATGACTTAATTTCCTAAGGTAAAGATAAGAAATGACTTAATTTCCTAAGGTAAAGATAAGAATAATATGATTAAAGATAAAAAGAGAATTCTGCTACAGTAAAGTCCATAAACCATTGGCTAAATTAGTTTATCAATAAAAGCAAGCTTATCAAAGCTATGAAAAATGCAAAATGAAAGCCCACCCCCCCCGAGGTCGCCACTGATAAAAATTTGAAATTTAATGAGCAGGCGCGCCAAATTTTCATGCTTCACTTTTTTGGTCCTTCTTTCTTGTCCACTGTTTCTACGTCCTTTTCATGTATCTGTGTCAAAGTTCTTGTAAACGGATTTTAATGAAGTAAACAATTTTTTTTATCAAATTTGCATTGCATACCTATTTTAAATTTGCAATGCACAATTGCTTATTCAAATATAAAAGCATTAATACAATAAACTAGTTTAATCTTTTTAATAGTGATATAAATTGATACATACCTCGTTATTTATTCTGTAGGTAACTAAAGTGTCCTAATCCCAACCACTAACATGAGAATTAATCCTCGAACTTTTCAACTTTGATAGGAGGGGGACAGGCAATAGCTGCATCCTATGGTTTCCTGTACATATTCTCTGGCTCACAAATTTCATTCATTAGATTCTACTTCCCGAGAGTGGTCTTGACAGTTGTTCTGCAAATTTTCGTGAATTTCGCGATCAGTTTTTAATCAATTTTATTTAGGTTAGGTGGCAATTTTGCCAAAAAATTAAAAGTGTCCGATAGCTGTGAACTCGAATGGATCTCCCACTATTGATTTTTCTTGTTGTTTTCAACAGGATGGCCTCTTCAGCAGGAGCAGGATTTAAATTAGCAAAGGTAGGTTACTAATTTTGTTTACACTGATTATTTTACAAAACCTTCACTCATTATTTTATGCAACCTTTCATGTAGAGTCTTTTGGTTTGATTTACTGTGGAACATTTACTTAGAGCTCTCGGGAAGTTTCAGGAACACATTTCATTGCATGAAATCATAGGAAGCACTCTCTGTTCACTTCTTATTCTGTACCCATCCAAAGAGTAACCTTGAGGAATGATATTTTGTTTCCTTGAAGTTACTTACCATTTGTATTGCACTATTTCCTGTCTCCCTTAAGACCATCATGGGTTTTCTTTAATCACTTTGAAAACTGATTTATACCTTAAATTTATTTTTGAAATGAGACAATTCTTTGTCATTGGGTTGGTACCATATTTTGGAAGTTAACTTCTTGAGAAATTCAACAGTGGGTAGTTGTTTTAAATCAAATAAATAACAAATTCATTCTAAATTTTCCCTAAGATGAAAAAAAGTGATTAAAATACCTTGGTTTAATAATTTCTTGTTATACGAAAGAACTTGAAAAATAAAAATGAGTAAAAATAAGAGTAACTATCACCCTTACAAGAAACAAAATTATAATAAATCAAAGAACAGTTACAGTGGGACACTACCACTTGGTGTCAAAGGCTTTTTGTGTACGTTCAACACAATGAAGAAAAATGGAGAAAATCTATGCATGAAAGAAGCATTCAATATTCTTGATGAATATTTAGAAAAATCCAACAAAGATGTAGAGTACTCTAATATCAAAACAGAAAATGTTGTCTCAAATTCTAGTGAACTTGACATTGAAGATGAATTGAAATCTGAATTGAACGAGCTAAAAAATAATGATGTGAAGAAACATAAATTTCAAAAACAAGACACAGGTGCTCAAGGAAACATGTTTTTAAAAATAAATGATAGAAGCATTGATCCTGTAACTCTTGGAACATCAATTGTTGAAAATTTATATGAAACTAAAAAACAGAAGACAGTTCACCTTTTACGACTTATTCCTGTGGAAGTTACGTGTAAATCTTACATAGATGACATATCTAAAGCTATAGTACCCCTACTGGATAAATACTTTTCAGGAGAACCTGTCACTTATTGCATTGTTGTGAATAAAAGGAACAACAACAATCTTGATAAAATGAATGTTATTGAGTTTGTTGCTCTGCTTATTAAAGAGAAAAATATGTTTCACAGTGTTGATTTGAAACAGGCAGCTCTAACTGTAGTGGTTGAAATAATCAAAAGTGTTTGCTGTCTTTCTGTACTTCCTCACTATTACAAGTACAAGAAATATAATCTGTGTGAAATTACATATCCTGAAGACAAAAAAGATGATGTTTCCAATGAGAAAGATGCAAAATCAGAATCAAATACAAATGAAAAAGAAGTCAAGGAAGAATTGGCTTCAAAAGAAGATGTCAATGAAGAAGCTGTTGAAGAGAAGAGACCCAATGTAGAAAACAGAGATGATACTGAAACCAAAGACATAGAAGATGTTAGTTGCAGTGCTGATACAAAAGAGACAGGTGATGCAGAAACAACTTGATTTTATGTCTTCATTTGGAATGAACCATTCCCATTGTTTTGGTAATATTTTGTTTTATATTCTGGAATCTAGAAAATTAGGTACAAACAGTTTCTACTACATTATATACTTATATTGGCTTAGTTGTCTAAATAATGAATCAATGCAAATATCTCCAGTAAAGAAATAGGTACAAAATTGAGATAGGTACAAAATATTATAATAAATACACAATTTTATTATATTTGCTAGTCCAGCCACTATACATTAAAAATGCTTCTATTACCTACATTACACAAGTACATAATATAGGAGAATAAATGAGTTTAAGCATGACTTGGCAGGTTGGAAAGATGCCCAAGGATCAGTAGGTCAAGAACCCAAACTCATCCTTTTTATATAAAAAAAAAATATTTCACAATTAACTGGGTACTAATTATAATTTCTGGCAAACTCTAAGTTCTCATTATAGTATAATATAATGTACATTTTGTACAACCTATGTTCATTATTTCACAACTAACTTAGCAGCACTTTCTGATTAATTATTCATTAATGACTGATTGACGATTTGTGTACATAATGAGATGCAAAAACTTTCCATTATGGTGCTTCAGGTTATCTTCACAAAGATATGATAGAATCTGAAATGGGGGTTTTGCTTATAAACATGTTCATTGATTGAGCACCTCTCTTGGTTTTATACCTAATGTCATTACTCATAAATATGTAATAAAATAAATAGAATGTGACATATATAAAAAATAGAGGTGTTGTTTTTTTAATGTATTAAAATTTGTCTCCATAGAAGTGGTGAATAAAAAAAATGAGTTAGAAAACATTGTGAGGACTTTTTCAAGACCATTTCTCATTATTTCATTGCGCTTAGCTCAGTGGGAAGGTACTCGCTTACCATGAAAGGTCCCGGGTTCGAATCCCATTGCTGACACTAAAACGTTTATTAAAAAAATGGTAACAATAATATTGTTTGTAAGGAATACCTTCGGATGCGCTCGTGTAGAACCATCAGAGGGGAAGCATACTACGGGATGGGCTAGCTACAACACACATGAAAAGCGACTACAGTAGCTGCTGTTTCATGGTGACGAAATAAAACAGGGTGGTGAAACACTCACCTTAATTCTTTTTGTACAGAATGTACATGTAAAATTATTACAGTTGTAGGGTAGGTTAGTTTTTTTTTCTATTAAGAAATGTAGGTAGGTACTCAGGAGCAATAATTTATTCCAACTCTGTACCGAGAATATGAAATCTGTTTATTATGAGAAAAAAAGAAGGAAAATGCATTGAAAAATCAGAGTGGGTTTTCTTTAAGTACGTTAATACTTGAAGCAATTTCCCGTGAGAATATGCTAAGTCGTCCTCCCGTCTTGAGATTTTACAATGAATAAAATATATTTCTCAGTAAGGCGGTACTTTTCAATGCAATGAAAGTGGGTACTTTAACTATGTACTTAAATACCCACGTACTTCTACTGAGAAGTACCTACTGTAAAATGAGAAATAGAAAACTGAAAAAATAGGCAGAGCGAGACATTCTAAAATATACCAATATATTTTTCTCTCAATTATTTTACTATCCTACAATTTCTCAGATTTATATATGTATTTATGTGCAATGGTAGTCAAGAGGTTAACGCGCTAGTCTAATAATCCAGTTAGCGTAGAGATCCGTTGGTTCGAATCCCACCCAGTGCATGAATTTTTCCTCATTCATTTGAGTTTGTGACCACATAATAATAAGACTCGGAGGGTTAGGTGGTTGAAAATGCTTTGAGCTTTAACCTCGCCTGGTGGTTACCTTCCACTAAAGAGTATTATTATTATTAATCAAAATATTGTTCAGATATAAAAAAAAATGTTCGTTTTACTATCCTTATTACCGACCTCAGTAGCTGGATTTATTAGGCGTCAGACTCGATGTATTTGTTTTCATCATATTTGTGTTAATCACAAAATATTGCGGTATTAGAGTTACTCAAACTAGATTTACTAAATTCTTGCCTAACTTGGGGACTTGAACCACCGGCCTTCAGATTACCAGTCCGCCCCTTATCTATTAAACCACTGAGGATGGCCAGTATATTAATAAGTACGTACAATGAACACATATTGTGGGCAACCCTCCATTCGCAGGAAACTCAAAAACCTGCTACCCACATTAACTTCACCCAGCCTGGGTTGGGCCGAAATGCCAGCATCACGAAATCATCACCTCGCTGGACGTTGCTTATCTTCGGTGATCCTAAGAGAACCGCGGTGCATTCAACGCGCCATCAGAACTGGCAAAAGTCAAGTTTTAAAAACCTTCGAAAGTTCGAACAGTTTTCTTAAAATGTCTCAGAAAACATGGACGTGTATAACAACCCTCATTCTCTGAGTAGGGAAATGCGTTCTCTTTTGTTATGTTTTTTTTTTTTTTTTTGTGTTTTCTCTTTTTAATCTTGTAAATGTAAAGACCAGCATCAGCATCCTACGCAATAAAAAGTTTCAGTGAAAACTTTTATCGATATTTCCAATTTTATTTGTGTTTTTTCCCCCCTCTCTTTTAGTAGAAACTTGTTTTTCATGTATGTAGTTTTAGGACGAAATTAATAGACAAAATCGATAACTTAAGTCATTGCTAAGCGTCGGTTTTTCCTATCTTACAACAATTTGTCTTTTGGTCTGACATGGCTGGTGCCCCAGTGATACCCTTTGGTAGTTAAAATTACAATTAGTTCCTATTTATATATCACAATTTTTAGTGGGTAGCGCAGAGTTATAGGACTTTTTTATATCTTTTAATATCGCCTAATATACTATTTTTGCCTATAATTCCGCTACTGGTCGCTGCTCACATTGAAGCAGCTACTCATTTTTCCTCACGAGGTATGAGGGGACCCCGAACACCCAAGAACAGAGCAGAAAAAATCCTGCCCCGCTGGGGATCGAACCCAGGTCACCGTGCGTGCAATGCCTAACGCGCTAACTCACTTGGCCACGGTGACTTCTTTTGTTCCTATTTGTACATTTGCATGATAGAACATCGTTTATCTCTCCTCTGAAAAGAGAATGTTTGATACACTATTTAATCTATTAGGTCATATTTTTTCTGATAGAAAACAAATAAGAGAATGGAATTTTTTGCAGTCAAATGGAAGAACAACAAAAACTGTTCTGTTAATTCTGCCTTTGAGTATTATATTCCTATTTTTTTTCATTTTATTCGCACTTGAACCACCGTCCTCCAGGTTAGAAGTCCGCCGCCTTATCGATCGAGCTACCGAGTTCGGTGAATATTCCTAATTATTTTCATGTGTATTTTTAGAAAACAATTATTTTCTTGTTTATTTTTCATCCTTGAGCGTTGAATGCAGAAAGGAAATCTTGAAAAACATCATCCATCCCCTCTCTGCTATTTTTAGTGTTCCCGTTAGAGCGTAGGCAGAGTAGTCGCATCTCTATGCTATTAATTTATTTTAGAATGGAGGAGAGTAAAGGGTTTCCAGATTTTGAAGAGCAAATATTTGCAATGCAGAATGTTTAGTTAAACACTCACTTTAATTAGGTACTGCCGGCGTCGATGGAAAGCAGGCACTCTAAAGCACCGGTTCTCGTAGGATCACCGAAGTTGAGGAACGTCCAGCGAGATGAAGACTTCGTGATGCTTGCACTCCGGCCCAATCCAGGCTGGGTGAGGTCAGTGTGGGTAGTCAATGTTTCTTACGAATGGAGCGTCTCGAGATGACCTAGCTGTTGAAAGGGACGTAAAACAGGAAAAAAAAAATAGGTACTCCCAATAAATTTCTAAATGATAACGGCGGGGCTCTGTGAATCCAGAGGTGGTTTCCATGACAAGTTATCCTCCCATTTGGGATTTTCACCACATGATAATTAGTCTTGGGCTTACTGCTGGAATAATAAGACTTGATAGGCCTATAATCGGGCAGTATAAATAAGGCGATATTATTATTATTATTTTAGAGAATAGTCAATTAGTCAACCTCATATCATAATGAACCTCCCCCAGCATGGGTTGAGCCGGAAATAGTCAACATCATAGTATACCTAACCTCACCCAACAAGGGTTGGGCCGAGAACAGGCAACATCTTCAATTTGCCTCACCAAGCGTGGGTTGACCCGGGAATAGCCAACATCATTAAGGTTTGAACCTAAGTGCGCCAACACAACGGAGGCCTATAACCTGAACCCTGGGGTAGGGACGCCAAAAAAAATCCAAGCATGCTATTGAATGTAAGCGGCCACAACGGAGTCCCGAAAATCGTCTAAATCAAGCTGTAGGTACCATTGTCTGGAGTCGAGGGTCTCTAGTCTAGGGTATAGGCCAGGGTCCCGCAAACATAAAGGACCCTAGACCCTAGGTTCTAGGGTATCCCCGATACACGCAAAATAATGTAACCATGTTATTTAATGTAAGCGGTCTCAACGGAGTATAGGTATAGGATCTTGGCCCAGGGTCCTCATTGTGACAGTGTGACACACACGTCACACGCGCCAAATCTTACCTACTCTCTGAACTTTGTGCACTGGTAGTCAAGTGGTTAACGCGCTAGTCTGGTAATCCAGGTAGCGTAGGGATCCGTTGGTTCGAATCCCACCCAGAGCATGAATTTTTCCTCACTAATTTGTGTTTGTGACCACAGAATAACAAGACTTGCAGGGTTAGGTGGTAGAAAATGCTTTTGAGCATTAACCTCGCCTGGTGGTTACCTTCCACTAGAGAGTTTTATTATTATAACTTTGCTTAACTACTGCGATCTTATACGAGAGCTTGTGGTTTGGTGGTCGCAGTGGCGATGGCGGTTGGTAATCCAGGGAGAGTAGCTATCCGTTGGTTCGAATCCCACTTAGCGCATTCATTTTTTTGCAAGAGTTACATTACCTCCTAAGAAGTTTGCATAAGTTTATGAGATAATATTATGAAATCAAATTTACTAAATTGTTCATATAAAGAATTATTCAATTCAATTCAATTCATTGACTTTTAAAAAATTGAGTACATTTCACTGTCATCGATAAAGTGAATTCTATGCGAAATTTATCAAAAGTAATGTTTCTCTCAGAAATTTAGCAAAAAGGCACATCAAAAGTAAAACATTACTTACGTCTGAACATTGAGCTGCAAAAAGATCACCCCTGCTGGGATTTGAACCCAGGATCCTCGGATTAGAAGTCCGATGCCTTATCCGCTAGGCCACAAGGGCTTGTGTTCGGTCGCGCGCAGATGGTATTACATCAAACTGGTTATTTATAAAAAAAGTGAAAGTTGAATGTTTTCGTGTTCTGTTTATCTCTCTGTGTAGGCATGGCTAGATTGGCTGGCATGGGATTCGTTCTTCAGAATATTTTATTGGAATTCTATCTTGATTAATTTATTTTTTTGGCATATTTTTTATGTCTCAAAATAATTAATTATGCATAATATAAAAGAAGCTGAAATGTCAGTACAATTAAATAGCGAAAAAACTTGTTTAATTGAAAAAAGGAGAAAATTTCAGTGTTTATTAGCTGGTAAAAGGGTTTTTTTTCTTTTTTTAAGTATAAAACCGAGAGTTTTCATATTTCTGAAAATTATTATTATTATTAAATGCTTTTTTAGATACAAAGACATACAGGGTGCGGCAAAAGTCCGGCCAAGGTCAAATATCTCCCGTTTGGCTTTAGGTACGAAATTGAAATTTTGTATGGTGTAATGGTTTATGGTAAGGTACTTGGAAAGTACATTAAAATTTCAGGGGCGGATACCGTGTAGGGGCCAGGGGGTCGAGGTCGATTTTTTTAAATTGGACCCCCCCCCCTTTGCGATACATTTTTGGAAAGCCCTTTCAATTCTGCGTTCTAAAATATAAAAAAATAAACCATCTAGCATTTGTCTTTTTTAAATGGCGGCCGTTTTTATCAATTGTGTTCATGTCGAGTGCGGACTTGTTCTCGATAGGTTTTGCACTTTAAGGGCGAAATTAATAGACGTTTTTGTAATACCTCTGTGGCGCTAAGTCTCGGATTGCGTATTATGTAAGATAAGGAAAATCGACACTTACCAACGACTTAAGTGTTATTGATGTTGTCTATTAATTCCGCCCTAATAGACGTTTTTGTAATACCTCTGTGGCGCTAAGTCTTGAATTGTGTACTGTCTTAGATAGGAAAAAACCGATACTAGGCGATGACTACTGGGCGTTATCGATTTTGTCTATAAGGGCGAAATTAATAGACGTTTTTGTAATACCTCTGTGGCGCTAAGTCACGGATTGCGTACTGTGTAAGATAGGGAAAACCGACACTTACCAACGACTTAAGTTATTGATGTTGTCTATTAATTTCGCCCTAAGTCTCTGTCCGACCTCAGTAGGTAGCTTGTTCGATAAGGCGGCGGACTTGTAACGTGGAGGTCGGTGGTTCAAGTCCCAATTTCAGTTAAAAAAATAGAGTGTGAGTTTGAGTAGTCTGTTGTGATATCACAAAAGTGATTAAGGGCGGAATTAATAGACGTTTTTGTAATACCTCTGTGGCGCTAAGTCACGGATTGCGTACTATGTAAGGTAGGGAAAACCGACGCTTAGCAATGACTTGTGATATACTCGTAGTATTTGTCTATTAATTTCGCCCCACATTTCAGTAAAAAATTCGCAGTCTGAGTTTGAGTAGTTCTGGTATCACAAAAGTGATTAAGACAAAACTTTTCTTTAATTTTTTTTCTTCAACTTTTAAATCTCTGTTCTCTATTCCCAGACATGTAACCTGGAGGTCGGTGGTTCAAGTCCCAATTTCAGTAAAAAATTAGCAGTGTGAGTTTGAGTAGTTCTGGTATCACAAAAGTCATTAAGACGAAACTTTTCTTTAATTTTTTTTTCGACTTTTAAATTTCTGTTGTTGTTCTTGTTGTAGCCAGCTTGGCTACAGCTAGAGTCTCCAGTCAACTTTATTTCAAAGTTGGCTTGTCCTGAAGAACATATTTCTATGTGCGATCAACCATCAAGAGGACTTGGACTTTTCTTTATAAGCCATTACATCCTTAGGAAACTGCAAACTAGCCTGGCTTGTAAGGGTTGGCTAGTCTGTTCTCTGTTTATAGTCCTTCAGCGAGACACTGGTCTTCTCCCTGTTTAACGTCCCCCAGCCAGACTAAGGGCGGAATTAATAGACGTTTTTGTAATACCTCTGTGGCGCTAATTCTCGGATTGCGTACTGTGTAAGATAGGGAAAACCGACGCTTAGCAGTGACTTGTGATATAGTATTTGTCGATTAATTTTGCCCTAAATTTCAGTAAAAAATTAGCAGTGTGAGTTGTGATATCACAAAAATGATTCAGACAAAACTTTTCTTTAATTTTTTTTTTTTCTTCAACTTTTAAGTCTCTGTTCTCTATTCCCAGACTTGTAACCTGGAGGTCGGTGATTCAAGTCCCAATTTCAGTAAAAAATAAGCAGTGTGAGTTTGAGTAGTTGTGATATCACAAAAGTGATTAAGACAAAACTTTTCTTCAATTTTTTTTCTTCGACTTTTAAATTTCTGTTGTTGTTCTTGTTGTAGCGAACTTGGTTACAGCTAGAGCCATTACACCCTTAGGAAACTGTATTATAAGCCATTACACCCTTAGGAAACTGCAAGCTAGCCTGGCTTGTAAGGTTTGGCTAGTCTGTTCCCTGTTTATAGTCCTTCAGCGAGACACTGGTCTTCTGCCTGTTTATAGTCCTTCAGCGAGACACTGGTCTTCTCCCTGTTTATAGTCCTTCAGCGAGACACTGGTCTTCTCCCTGTTTATAGTCCTTCAGCGAGACACTGGTCTTCTCCCTGTTTAACGTCCCCCCCCCCCAGACTAAGTCTCTGTTCTCCTCCTCTGTTCCCACAGGCTCAGCACAGCGCCCGCCCTCTATCGCCCGCAGACATCGCAGATCTGACCAGCAGACTAGACATGGAGGAGTTCACCTCAGTGCTGGATCCCATCCTGGTGGAGCGGGGGGTGGGGTCGGAGAACCACGAGACTGTGAAACAGGTGAGAGACTGTGAAACAGGTGAGAGACTGTGAAACAGGTGAGAGACTGTGAAACAGGTGAGAGACTGTGAAACAGGTGAGAGACTGTGAAACAGGTGAGAGACTGTGAAACAGGTGAGAGACTGTGAAACAGGTGAGAGACTGTGAAACAGGTGAGAGACTGTGAAACAGGCGAGAGACTGTGAAACAGGTGAGAGACTGTGAAACAGGTGAGAGACTGTGAAACAGGTGAGAGACTGTGAAACAGGTGAGAGACTGTGAAACAGGTGAGAGACTGTGAAACAGGCGAGAGACTGTGAAACAGGTGAGAGACTGTGAAACAGGTGAGAGACTGTGAAACAGGTGAGAGACTGTGAAACAGGTGAGAGACTGTGAAACAGGCGAGAGACTGTGAAACAGGTGAGAGACTGTGAAACAGGCGAGAGACTGTGAAACAGGTGAGAGACTGTGAAACAGGTGAGAGACTGTGAAACAGGTGAGTGTTATAATAATAATTCCGTGTCCGTGAGATAGGTATTGCTACCTAAATCACGGTGGTGAGAGGATTATTTGGACGCCCAGATCCAATGTCTAGGCTCCTTTCATGTCCAAGATGAGTGTGTTGCGTGGCAGAGAATGCCTGAGGCCGGAATTACCATTACCAACAGCCCGGGGTGGGCTTTGGCCTCCTCTACATTCTCTACATTCTACAATACGCCTCCATACAATACGGTCCTGAACCTGGTTCCCCCATCCAGTCACTTGCATGATAATAATAATAACCCCACCCTCTAGTTCTGTATATGTTTTATCTATGTTGTTTATCTTCTTTTTTTCTTGTTTATATTGTTCTCAATTTTGTTTTTTTATAATAATAATAATACAAGCACGAATACTCTAAAAATAGAAATAAGTTACCACCACGATAGCATGTTCTCTGAAGTCTGGCGAACTTTTAAAAGTTTAGCTCATGTGTGGGAGGGTCTTCTTTATTTTCGCTTTTCCATTATCTTCTCCCACACTCTTTCTATTTCTCATTCTTTCTCCCCCTTCTATCTTTCTCTCTTTTCCTACCTTACCCCTTTTTTTCTCTCTTTCTCTCCCTCTCCCTCTCTTTCTATTTCTCCTTTTTTTTCTCCCCCTTCTATCTCTCTCTCTCTCTCTTTTTCTACCTTCCCCCTTTTTTCTCTCTCTCCCTCTTTTTCTCTCTCCCTCTCTTTCTATTTCTCTCTCTCTACCTCTCTTTCTATTTCTCTCTCTCCCTCTCTTTCTATTTCTCTCTCTCCCTCTCTTTCTATATCTCTTTCTCTCCCACTCTTTTTATTTCTCTCTCTCTCCCTCTCTTTCTATTTCTCTCTCTCTACCTCTCTTTCTATTTCTCTCTCTCCCTCTCTTTCTATTTCTCTCTCTCCCTCTCTTTCTATATCTCTTTCTCTCCCACTCTTTTTATTTCTCTCTCTCTACTTCTCTCTTTCTATATCTCTCTCTCTTTCCTCCCTTCTCTCTTTTCTCTCTCTTCCTCCCCCTCCCCCTCCTCTTTCTCCCCCCTCTTCTCTTTTCTATCAACATAACCCATTAATTATCACTCCTTCTACACTTACTCTTCACTGAACTTGCTGACAAAAGTCCGCAGTTCATTGACTTAACCAATCTTCTTCACTTGTGTTTCCCCCTCGCTTCCGTCCAAACTCTGCCCCTCAAAATGATGCCCCTGCCTCATTCAATGTGCGTCATCTTAATAACCAGGGTGGTTTTTTTTGTATATAAACTTACCACCCTAAAGAACTCGATCGGGTTTTGTTCTGCTAGCAGTAGTAAGCCCAAATCGTAGTATGTAGTCAAACTTACCATACATTGATGCCTCGGCTGGGTTTCGAACCCGCGACCCCTGGATTACCACACGGTCGCTGTCACCACTCACCACTGAGCAACCGGGGCTTGTGTATATAGTAATGTTTTAGCTTTTCATAAATTTGCACTCTGACCCAGATCCACCCCCTCACGCCTGCATCTGCCCCTGTACCCATCCCTCTCTCTCACTTTTAATTTTGTCCTTTATTTATTATTATCTGACCTGGTTGCAGGGTTTTCCGTGAAACCCTTGCAATTAACACTGCGACCTAATTAGATCTATTGTGATCAGTTGATTCTATTTGCTTTTAACGTCCTGATTAGGGAATCGTACCAGTTACCCACATTAAAAACACCCAGCCTGGGTAGGGCCGGAAATGCCAGCCTCACGTGTTTGGAGGGAACAGAATTTTCTTCGAAAAGTCTGCCCCAACCGGGGATCGAACTCGGGATCTCTGGACTACGGGCAGTAGTCTGAACCGTTACGCCACGGAGGCTGGCGTAACGCTTTGTCCTTATCTCCCCACAAATTAAATCCCATCTCCCTCCTCTTGTGCCTCCCGTTTTCTCTTCATTAAGAGAAGCTTCTTCCTAATGAAATGGAACTGAAACCATTGATTGCGAAAACAATATTCTCAATTGAAATTGGGAACGCAATAATTATACAGTTCATTGTTTGTCTCTTGTATTTTATAATTATTTATCTCTTATATTTTTTAATTATTTATAATTATTTATCGATCATTTTCGGCCCTACCCAGGCTGGATGAGATTCCCAATTGACTGAGTGAGATAGGCAGCATCACGAGGGTTCGAATTAAAATGGAAAGCCATCCAAAGTCCTAACCTCGCTGGTCGTTGCTTAACTTCAGTGACTGAACGAGAACTGGTATATTTAACGTGTCATCGACGCTGGCTAACCTCTTGGTTTTGCTGCCAAATTTTGCAATATTTCCTCTTGTAAACATTTTTTTCTCTCTAAATATAATAACACTTTTATATCTATAACAAAAACCGATCGCCACCAGGCGAGGTTTATGCTCGACGCATTTTCTACCACCTAATCCTCAGAGTCTTATATTTATGTGGTCGTAAACTCAAATAAATGAGGAAAAATTCGTGCATTGGGTGGGATTCGAACCAACGGATCCCTACGCTACCTGGATTACCAGACTAGCGCGTTAACCACTTGACTACCAGTGCACAAGTAAAATATGTATGTATGTGAGGATGGATCTACAATTTGAAAATTTGTTAGAGGATTGTTGGAAAAAATATCAGTGTACTTGACGTCATATAATTACTCATAGTATCTAGGTATGTATTTAATTATTATTTATCTATAGATATGACGTATTTGAGTATTATTTGGTTTAGAAATTAACGCCCGATCATGAAATTTTATATTATGTCAAATAAAAATAATGTGTTTCTTTGTGTTATTATATCACAATTTTAGTGGGTAGCGCAGAATTATAGGACTTTTCCGTATCTTTAATATCCCAATATCTATTTTCTGCCTATAATTCCGCCAATGGTCGCTGCAAACATTAAAGCAGCCACTCATTTTTCCTCACGAGGTATAAGTGTACCCCGAACACCCAAGTATAGAACAGAAAAAATCCTGTCCCGCTGGGGATCGAACCCAGGTCACCGTGTGTACAATGCCTAGAGCGCTAACTCACTCTGCCACGGTGACTTCGTATCTAGGTATTATGTATATATTTGATTATTATTTACCTCGGTATGACGTATTTGAGTATTATATGATTTAGAAATTAACGCCCGATCATGAGATTGGTATTATGTCAAATAAAATGCCAAGATTTTCAAGGATATCATATCATCAAGTGCCTCTCGACACCCTTTCACGATTTCACCTCTAACCTCCACCTTACCAGCAAGTCATAATATACAAGGTATCCAAGGTGAGAGCGCGATAGGCACTCGCTTGCCATGCGGAAGGACCGGGGTTCAAACTCCCGCGCCGACAAAAAAAAAACTGTATTCAA
The DNA here is from genome assembly GCA_024516035.1 of Bactericera cockerelli. Lineage (NCBI taxonomy): Eukaryota > Metazoa > Arthropoda > Insecta > Hemiptera > Triozidae > Bactericera > Bactericera cockerelli. Next base: position 3,862,480 of record CM044961.1, on the reverse strand, counting down.
AATTTGGTTACAGTGGTTTGTAAGGGATTCCTTCCGGTGCGCTCGTGTTGACCCAGCATCTAAATGGGAAGTATTGTGTTACTTCTCGCCCAACAGAGGGGAAGCATACTACGGGATGAGCAGGCTACAACACAGACCACAAGCGTCTACAGTAGCTCCTTTTTCATAGCTACGAAATAAAAAAGGCTGTGAAACACTCATCTTTAAAAAGAAAAAAAATAATTGTTTGTTGTTGTTGCAATCAGCTTGGCTACAGCTAGAGGGGGAATGATGGTCTCCATCCTACTTTATTTTAAAGTTGGCTCGTCCTGAACCACATATTTCTATGTGCGATTAACCATCATGAGGACTTGGACTTTTTCTTTATAATCCATTAAGCCCTCAGGAAACTGCAAACTAGCCTGGCTTGTAAGGGTTGTCTAGTCTGTTCTCTGTTTATAGTCCACTAGCGAGACACTGGTCGTCTCCCTGTTTAACGTCCCCCCAGCTAGACCTTGAAATTTATCAAGCGTAATGTTTTAGTCGTTAGTCACGGGATAGTCGATTTTTATTCTTAAATGCTTTTGAATGTATTAACGGTAGCCATATTGAATAGTTTTTTCTGAAGACAAGTATATTTTTTTTTTATCTGACCTGGTTGCAGGGTTTTCAGTGAAACCCCTACAATTAACACCGCGACCTAATTAGATCTATTGTGACCAGTTGATTCTATTTGGTTTTAAGGTCTATTCGCTGGGAATCGTGCCAGCTACCCATATTAACCTCACCCAGCCTGGATAGGGCTGCAAATAACAGCCTCGCGTGTTCGGAGAGAACAGCATTTTCTGTGTGAAAAGTCTGCTCCAACCGGGGACCGAACTCGGGACCTCCGAAATACCAAACTCGGCTGTAGCCTAAACCGTTACGCCACGGAGTCTTTTCCAGGTTCATGATGTGGCCCTTAATCTTTATACTCAATAAATAAGAAAAAAATATTATATATAAGAAAATATATATAAAAAATGATTATATATGAGGCTTCTACGACATGTTATCAAACAGATAAACACTAGTATGCAATTATTGAAGTTGGAAAACACGTTTCTTGTGGAAAAGCACTAACGCGAAATTGACCACGTTATGATAAATCACGCTCGCCTTGTTTTTCTGTTTATATATTTGTCTGAATTCCAGGATTCAATTATACCTTGTTTTCTTATATTCAAGTTTCTTATTTTCCTTTATAGAGAGATAAATTTGAGCTAGGAATTCTTTTATTATATTCAGGTTTCTCTTATAAAGAGGTTATTTTCCCTTATAGAGAGGTTTTTTTTTTATCTAGAAATTGTTCTCTTTTAGCCAGTTCTCTTATAAAGATGTTATTTTCCCAAAGGTGATTTTGAGCTAAAAATTGTTCTCTTTTAGCCAGTTTTCTTATAAAGATGTTCTCTTCCCTTATAGAAAGGTGAATTTGAGCTAGAAATTGTTCTCTTTTAGCCAGTTCTCTTATATTCAGGTTTGACTTTATTACCTGCTATCAGGCGCGGCCGGTGCTAAGGAGCTGCGGAACTGCAGCACCCCCGGACAAAAGAGAAAAAGAGAGGACTTTCTCAAGTCCTAGCTCGTACACAATGAAAATCATCACACATTTCTAGAATTATACTTCACGTATAATTATTATATGATTGGCATAGTATACAAACTCGAACTCTTTTGATACTGAAAGAACGACTCTATAAATCCCATTTTAGTTCGGTTTGTGTGGTAGCACCCCCAAAACATTTTCCCATCGGCCGCGCCTGCCTGCTATTATTATTCTTGTCCTTTTCCCACAGTACATCATCTCCCACCTCAAAGCCAGCGGACTGTCGATCGAGCTGGACACGTTCTCGGAGAAGGTGCCCAACTTCGGCACCCTTCAATTCACCAACATCATCGCCCACCTGAACCCAGAAGCGCCGAGGGTCCTATCTTTGGCGTGTCACTACGACTCGAAAATCATGTCAGAGCCGTTCATAGGCGCAACAGACTCGGCTGTCCCGTGCGCTATGCTGATGTACATCGTGCGCACTCTAGCGCCTGAGCTGAGTCAGCTGAAGAGCCAGGTGAGAGGGGCGCGCGCCGCCCATTAGGCAGCGAGACTTTTTTTTTTAAAGTTTAATAATATTCAAACTGTTTTTTTTTTTTTTTTTTTTTTTACATACATCTACACTGATATATCCTTTGGGAGGATATATCAGCAATAACTGATGTGTACTTATATAAAACTATACAAATGAGTGTCGGCCTATGAACAGTGTTGTTATACCTGTCCATGGCGCGGACTATAGGGGATTGTAAATTGTAACTGTTTGTAAATTGTACTTTTAATTGGTTGTATTTGTATAGAGCAGGGGTGCCCAACCTTTACAGGAGAAGATCTAATAGAACGTCTCAGATTTATCAACGCGATCGACCCCCCCCCCCCCCCTTAAGGAAGGAGATCTCGGATTTTCACTTGTGTGAGATGTCAGAAAACCTCGTTCACAATAATTTTGCACTTTAGAGATCTACACTTTTAGAACGTCATCTCACCTCTCCTGTGGACGTGATCGACCCAAAATCACTCCGCGATATCGACTGGTTGGGCAGCCCTGGTATAGAGTGTATAGTGTGAGTGATGCTTATTTTCATTCCCTATCTATTCAATGCTATGTAATTTTAACAAAGTTCTTCCAACGTAAGTACAGGTACGATAGGAACATGCGTTGAGTAGTACTGTAGCATTACATCATTAAAGTTAATAATATTATTAGATGAGGCCTCCTCGCTACCACAAGCCCTTGTGGCCTAGCGGATAAGGCATCGGACTTCTAATCCGAGGATCCTGGGTTCAAATCCCAGCAGGGGTGAACTTTTTTACCATCGACATTTTCTATTCGACCAGGACTAAGGAATTAATAATAATAATACAGGCCAACCTGGATATAAGAGAATTTAAGGGATCGGAAATTTTGTCTTCTATATCCAGCTTTTTCCCTTATAGAGACGTAAACTGGACCTTGAAATCGTTCTCTTATGAGAAACCCCAACAGAAAGCTCATTAGATATAAAAATATGGAAAGCCAGCGTTGCCGTCGATGGTACGTTGAATACACCAGTTCTCGTTATGTCGCTGAAGTTAAGCAACGTCCATCATCATCATAGGGTGGCGTCATCGTGAATGATGGTAGCCAGACAGTGGAGGAATGACTCAGCATTTCTACCACTGTCTTTACAAGGAGGCTAATAATTGACAAGGGCCCTCAGAACCAAGCCAATATACTAAAAAAAACTTGATGTGAATATCTTCTGGTTTTAGAACGTGGGTCTGGACCTCATCTTTTTCGATGGCGAGGAGGCGTTCAATGAGTGGTCAGACGAAGACTCCATATGGGGGGCCCGCCATCTTGCCGCCAAATGGGAGGGTAGCACCTACAAGTATCAGGGACAAAAGTTGAACAAGCTGGACAAAATGGTGAGCTCATTTTTTATTAATGAATTAAAAAATCACAGAAGTTAAATTCCTCAGAAGTTTGCATAAGCTTAGGAGGTAATATTAAGAAATATTACTACTGTACAAATAAAAAGAACCATATTTTTTTTAACAATTTTTATAGATGACCATTGACCATATTATTCAGTTCAATTCAGAATTTTAAGAAAGATTAAAAAAAAAAAAAAAAAAAAAAATTAAAAAAGTTTTTAGTGATAGATGTAGCCAAACTCTTTTCATAGCAACACTTCAAGCTGTACTGACTGTTTCCATAGCAACGATTTTAGTTGCGTTGTTTCCATAGCAACACTTCAAGCTGTACTGTTTCCATAACAACGACTTTAGTTGAGTTGTTTCCATAGTAACGACTCTCGAGTCCAGAAGTGCAGATGCTTTGATTTCATAGCAATTGGTTATTGTTTCCATAGCAACACTTCAAGCTCTACTGTTACCATAGCAACGACTTCAGTTGAGTTGTTTCCATAGCAACACTTCAAGCTGTACTGTTTCCATAGCAACAACTTTAGATGAGTTGTTTCCATAGTAACGAGTCCAGAACTGCAGATGCTTTGATTTCATAGCAATTATTGGTTAATGTTTCCATTAAAATTTGTGTATAAATTGAACTTTTTTTACATGTGTCACTGTATGTAAACCTAACTTATACTGCAGGTTTTATTATTATTATCACTATTATTGTTAATAGTGATAATATTTTATCTATTATTTTTATCACTATTAATGTTAATAGTGATAATAAAGTTAATAATAATAATATATTATTATTATAATAAAATTATTGTTGTTGTCATTATTATTATCCCTCCTTTCAGGACATGCTTGTACTCCTGGACCTGATAGGAACCCCAAACCCCCGGTTCTACAGCTACTATCCGCCCACCCAGAAGTGGTACAAACAGTTGGTCTCGATAGAGTCTCGCCTCACAGCTCAGGGGTCGCTCCATCTGCTCAATTCCAACCGGAGCAAGAAATCCACCTACTTCAGAGAAAAGTCGTCGTTTCCCGTGGCGGAGGATGACCACTTGCCTTTCCTTTATCGAGGTAAGGAGGAACAAAAATCGACAGTGTTTTAAAAAATAAATAAAGCATGACGAGCGATTATTATTAAATATGTTCCATCAAGTTTTATTTACAATAGATTACATAGAATATTTACATAGAAATTAAAATAAATAAAACAAAACTTAATCAAGGGGGGTGCTAATGCCAACGGTATTCTTATTCAGAGAATCACCCATTCAAGTCCGAACCTCAGTAGACGTATAAAAATTTAATTATATAATTGCGTTTTTTTTGATTTTTTTTTCTGAGTGTTTCACAGCCTTTTTTATTTCGTAGCCACGAAACAGCAGCTGCTGTAGACGCTTGTGGTCTGTGTTGTAGCTTACCCATGCGGTAGTTTGCCTCCCCTCTGATGTGCGAGAAGTGACTCTCTAATCGGACGACACTACGAGTATTTTATTGATGCAAATAAATTTCTCTAAGAGGGATACTTTGTCAAGTAGTGTCGTAACTAGAGAGGAAAGGAATAACTAGTCTTCACTTGACACTTGGATCCAAGTCACGTGAAGACTGGTTTATTCCTTTCCACTGTAGCAAATAAAGTTGCCATATTTTCATTTTTTTTTTTTTTTTTTTTTAATAATTCTCTATTAGTCTATAAAATTAGTGATAAAAATTGGACTAAATGTGCTAAAAAAATATAGATTTGACTTTATTTTTGTTAAGAACATTAACAAACTAATTCAATTCGTGTTTTCAATATTTCAGATGTTCCAGTCCTCCATTGCATCCCCTATCCCTTTCCTTCCGTGTGGCATAAACCTAGCGACAACAAGGCCGCACTCGACATGAACACGATTGAAAACTTGCTCAAAATATACCAGGTAAAATAATAATAATATCGCCTTATTTATACTGCCCGATTAAGACAATTAAAGTCCCATTATTCCAGCAATAAGCCCAAGACATATTATTCTGTGGAAAAAATCCCAAAATGCGAGGATAACTTGTCATGTCCCGTCTGGGTTTCGAACCCGCGACCTCTGGAACCTCTGGATTCACAGAGTGCCGCCTTTACCACTGAGCTACCGGGACAAACAAAATAGTGAAGTTCGGCGCGAACGACCTGTCCCAGCAGAGTTAAAGCGCCTAAAATGAAAAAAAAAATGAAAAAAAAAAAATATATAGTTAAGTCATCGTATTTGTGTTCATCACTTTCGTGTTATCACAACCACTGAAACTCATTTTACTAACTCTATGCTGAAACCGGGACTTGAACCACCGACCTCCAGGTTGTACAAGTCCGCTAGTCTGGTAATCCAGGTAGCGTAGGGATCCGTTGGTTCGAATCCCACTCAGTGCATGAACTTTTCCTCATTCATTTGAGTTTGTGACCACGTAATAATCAGACTCTGAGGGTTAGGTGGTAAAAAATGCTTTGAGCATTAACCTCGCCTGGTAGTTAGTTACCTTCCACTAAAAGAGTGTTATCATTGTAATTTTATATGTGAGATATTTGTAAATTGTGCTTTATGTTTCATGAACTGCATAACAATAAAAAGTATAATAAGTATCTTTGTTTTTTTTCTTATACATTTCAATTCCTATTACATCTCCATGAAGTACTGTTGTACTTTTCGGGATGATAATAAAACACATTATACCTATTATTATATTATCTCTAGATACTAATTCACCTTTTCCTGTTCGTCTCTGTGTTCTCAGATATTTGTTCTGGAGTACATGTATGGTGACAGCGAGAATTGAATCATCAGAGAAACCACAACATTCACTGGTGGTCGAGTGGTTAACGCGCTAGTCTGGTGATCCAGGTGTCGGAGGGATCCGTTGGTTCGATTCCTACCCAATGCATGATTTTTTCCTCATCCATTTGAGACTTTGACCACATAATAATAATAATAATGACACCAAAACAAGTGCTGGAATAATGGAACTCTTTGGTCCTAATCGGGCAGGATAAAAAAGTGTTAAATAGCCGAATTATGAAACAGGATTAAATTTGATCTTAGTGGACACTATCCCTTAACACGCCCTCTAGTGGGAATTTAGTACGCTGTGATTGGTTGAAATTCCCTGTAGAGGGCTTGTTAAGGGCAAAACAGGATTAGATTTATCTTCTTTTTTAAATTAACCGGAATGGCCCAATATACATGAGTACAATGAAATAAAACAGTCATTATATATAATTAAATAAAAAAAAATCATGAAAAGAAAGCATAACTATTAAAACTCAAATTTTGTGTCCCGGTAGCTCAGTGGTCAAGGCGTCTGACTGGTAATCCCGAGGTCGCGGGTTCAAAAACCCAACCGGGACATGACAAGTTATCCTCCCATTTGGGATTTTGAGCACATAATAATACGTCTTGGGCTTACTGCTGGAATTGTCTCAATAGTCCTAATCGGTCAGTGCAAATAAGGCGATATTATTATTATTTTGAAATCAAAACTTATTTCTTTAATTAGATTAATCTTATCCTGTTTCATAATTCGGACATAACAGACTAGAAACACAGAAAAAGGAAAGAGTTTCAGAGCGTTGTTGTTGTTGTGCCCAGCATGGCTACAGCTGTGATGGTCTACACTCTACAGCCAACTTTAGTTGCTTCGTCTCAAATCCCGAACCACATATCTCATTGTGCACTGGTAGTCAAGTGGTTAACGCGCTAGTCTGGTAATCCAGGTAGCGTGGGGATCCGTTGCTTCGAATCCCACCCAGTGCATGAATTTTTCCTCATTAATTTGAGATTGTGACAACATAATAATGAGACTCTGAGGGTTAGGTGGTAGAAAATGCTTTGAGCATTAACCTCGCCTAATGGTTACATTCCACCAAAGAGTATTATTATTATCTCATCTGTGGTCAACCATCGTGAGAGCTTGGGCATTTTCAAGTCCTTTTATATGTATGTACTTAATTCGATGTTTATATTTTGATCGGCCTATCTTTGTTAGTTTGATTTTACCTTTTCTAGTTCCATTTTACAGCCTTTTTTTCTACGCCCAAAAGATTTTGAAATATTTGATGTTCTGAATAGTCGATTTTCATTGACCTTCATATTGGTGAACCTATGAGCTATTTGATTTTAGTGATTTAGGGCGGAAATAATAGACGTTTTTGTAATACCTCTGTGGCGATAAGTCACGGATACGCTGTTACTAAAAAATATTTTCTAACATCTTTTCTAGTTCTTTCTTTAAAGAACTAGAAAAGAACTGTCTTTGTTCTTTCTGGTAAGTCTTCAGTATTTTTGTACATCATGATAATAATCTACCTACACTGCACGCAATACCTATGTTTTACCAACTACCTAAAAACCTATTTGACTGTCCTACGTAATACCTATTAAGCAAATATGCACGATCACACCCATATACCTACAATATTTATTTAGTATATTTTCCTCTTAGTACTGTACCTAAGATTGATTTGATGGAATTTATTTATATTAGAATTGCTAAATTTTAACAAAAGGCATAAAAATAGATTTGTTTTCTGATAGGTAATTTCAAAGAAAAGCATTTTTTTATTAATTTAATATGTAAAAGCATAACTTTATGTATCTAAGATTTTGAAAATTTCATGTTAAATTGAAAAGCATTTTTTATTCAGTTGTTTTATTTATAAAAGTTCAGTGTTGTTAATAAAGTTGTAAAATAAGTAGAAAAGTCAATGAAAAGCATTTTTTGTTCATTTGTAATGTAAAAGCATAACTTTTATTCTATGACCTTGAGACATGACATTTTTAAATTGAAAAGCATTTTCATTTGTTCTATAAAAGCATTAAAAATAATCTGTTTTGTGGAAAGCTCATGTAAATTACAATGAAAGCCATTTTTTTTAAATTGTTATGTAAAAGCATAACTTTAAGACGTCAGTCAGCATGTACATTAGTACATGCACATTTTGTTTGTGTTTCGAGAATATAAAACATTTTATATCCCTTTGTTTTATAAAAGCATTAAAATTAATTTGTTTTGTAGAAATAGCTACAGTTACTAAGATGAAAAGCATTTTTTATACCTCAAGTATTTTTTATACGAATGTGTGTGTCTACCTGATAAATAAATATAGGTACCTACCTAATTAATTGTTTATACAAGAAAAAGTATTTATTGAAAAAGTATTTTCTACAAGACAATACCCACCTCTACCTAGTAAATAAATATAGGCACCTACCTAATTTATTATTTAAACAAGAAAAAGTATTTATTGAAAAAGTATTTTCTACAGGACAATCCGCACGTCTACTTAGTAAATAAATACAGGCACCTACCTAATTTATTGTTTCTACAAGAAAAAGTATTTATTAAAAAAGTATTTTCTACAAGACAATACTCCACCTCTACCTAGTAAATAAATATAGGCACCTACCTAATTTATTATTTCTGCAATAATAAGTATTTTCTACAAGACAATACTCACGTCTACCTAGTTAACCTAGTAAATAAATAGAGGCACCTACCTAATTTATTGTTTCTACAAGAAAAAGTATTTTCTACAGGACAATACTCATGTCTACCTAGTAAATAAATATAGGCACCTACCTAATTTATTATTTATACAAGAAAAAGTTTTTCTACAAGACAATACCCATGAATTTGTCTACTTAGTTATTAAATTAAACCTACCTTATTTATTGTTAATTGTTTATTACATTTATGTTCACCTCTTATCATCTCTGTGTTTACCTAAGTATAGAAATATATATAAATCATTGATCGGTTGTTCTTGTTATATTGCCCGAGTTTTTATTCATCAAATTATTTACTTATTATTTTAGATTCTACAAATCCATGTAAAGTATATAAGTGGTCTTTATATTAAATTAAACCTATGTACGGAGCCAGTAGAGCCAGCCAAGTGATACTGTTACTGAGATGACATGAACCGGCTCTCTCTGAGATGAGATGTACCGGCTCATTTCTATTCTGACAGAGCTGGCTCACTGAACTGGCTCCAATCAGTTCTACCCATCCCTTATCAAAAGGTCCCATTACAGGAAGAATTTTTTATAGTTTTGATTTAACTCGCTCTTAACTGACGATAGTATATTTAAAAGATTCAATTACAATAAAATTGATTTGTTAGATGTTATTATTATTTAATTATTTATTAATAACAAAAATAATAATAATAAGCCCGGTAAACGGGTGTTTATTAACGGAGCTAGTCCTATTTACAAATGTCAAAATATAAACACAACAATAAAGGTAAAAATATGTCAAATAAATTTAATGTACGTATAAATAATTATTAAACAATAAAATACAAAATTTAGAACAGTATAAACAAGAAAAGAAAAGATAAACAACATAGATAAAACATATACAAACGTCCTAAGCTGGTGAAGACTTCGTGATGCTGGCATTCCGGCCCAACCCAGGCTGGGTGAGGTTAATGTGGGTAGCAGGTTTGTGAGTTTCCTGCGAATGGAGGGTAACACCCCCGTCGTGATATTATGACCATGCAGTTGAAAGCGACGTTAAAACCAAAAAAAAAGGGCTGGGTTATTGCCTATCGCAATCTCTTCCACCCAACCCTTATTTATTTTTATTATATTTATCTATCCATCAACAATGTTTGTGTCACGGACAATTATTTTTTTAGTAAACAGTCTCTAAAACACGAAGTGCATAACAAATCAATTATATTGAGTGGGCTGTAAAAGGCAAAATGTTTGCGAAATAATAAATTGAGTGTGTAACGAAATCTACTGTAGAAGAGGACAGTTTGATCAGTTTAATGTGTTATGGGTTTATTTGAGGGAAAAAAAACAGTGTACTCTGATTATTAATTAGTTAGGACATATGTTTATATATATTTTTCTATTATTTTTCCTTTTTATTGTATAGATTGTTTCCATTTTTGAATTGTTGTAATAATTATTTGTACTGTACTAATAATTATTTGTACTAATTATATGTCTTCTTCTATCTAATAAAGTGTTTAACTGTTTAATAATAATAATAATTAATGCACCTAGTGTATGATAATAATATAAACTGGTGTGAATAGCACACGACTTTATCGAGGGAAAAATTGCCCCACTGATGACTATATTTACGACATTTTTAATTTGGGTTAACATCGCTTCCAACTGCATGGTCATATCACGACGGGGTTTTTACTCTCCATTTGCAGGAAACTCACAAACCAGCTACTTAAATTCACCTCACCCAGCCTGAGTGGGGCCGAGAATAGCCAGCATTATACGAGGGTTCGAATTTGAATGGTTCGAATTCGAATGGATCCAAGTCCTAGCCTCCTAGCCTCCTCAGCTTCAGTGATTGAATGAGAACTGGTGTCATCGACGCTGGCTTTTACGTCTTTAAATTTTCATTTTAGGAGTCTTACGAAATAGCCCAGGGACATGAATTCTATTTTTTTTTTTTTTTTTTTTTTTTTTTTTTTTCGATACCGCTAATTATTTAGCTAGGACGGATTAATAAACTATGGAAGATATTGCCATGGGCAATAACCCCGCCCTTTAGTTAGGACATATGAGGAGGTGTTTGGAAGAAGGTAAATATGGCGAGATTCTCCTTTTTCGGGAGATTACATTTTTGAAATCCCCATTTTGTTTATTTCTTCTTTTTACTTCCGAACATTTCTAATATTAGAAATCGGAAGTATTGTATTCGTTTTTGCAAAAAAAAATTGTTTTCTCTTAACACCCACAATAAAAGCACCCTTGAACAATGAATGCATGTTCACCAAATATACTTATAGATAATCGCGTGAATTACTAGAAAAACAGTGTATAATTATCATTATTTTAATCATTAAATGACACTATATTAAACGTTCGGAGGAAATCAAAACAGATCGGCCAAGCTTACGCGGCTATACGCCATAAACAACAACGCACTTTGTTACTATAACGTTTTTAATTTGGTTTAAGTTTTCTTCGACAGTAAACGAGAAAAAATCGATTGATAAGACATTTCTGGGATGCGTTTTTGAATTTCCCAAAAAAGCATTTGATTTAAGTATCTAAGTGCGGTCTACAGTTCATTGACCTTTCGTGCCTACAAAAGTGATTTATAAATATTAAACCTACTTGTGGATTCTTTGTTTTGGCTTCATGAAGGTGGGAAGAATGGATACACACTTTGGGCGCCTGATTTCAATAGTTGCCATACTGGTTCTACTTTTTGGACAGCAATGCAAGGTATGTATTTGCAAGGTTTTTCGCAACAGATGCATTAAGTTTGATCGAATTTGTACCTAATAAATAGCGTCGATGGCGCGTTGAATGCACCGGTTCTCGTACTATCACCGAAGCTAAGCAACGTCCAGCGAGGTGATGACTTCGTGATGGGCCCAACCCAGGCTGGGTGAGGTTAATGTGGGTAGCAGGTTTGTGAGTTTCCTGCGAATGGAGGGTAAAGCCCCGGTGTGGTATGACGATGCAGTTGAAGGAAACATTGAACCCAAATTTTAAAAAATGAATACATGAACAACACACAACCTTCCTTATCCCTCAACTAGAAGTCAGACTCACACTTAACTTTGTACCAAACCTGGGACTCGAACCACCGACCTCCAGGTTACAAGTCCACTGGCTTATCAATCAATCTACTGCGGTTGGTAGATTTTGATTGTTTATTTGGTTTAACGTCGCTTTCAATTACATACATGATCATATCACGACGGGGCTATTACCCTCCATTCGCTGGAAACTCACAAACTGCTACCCACATTAACCTGACCTAGCCTGGGTTGGACCGGTGTGCCAGCATCACGAAGTTTTCACCTCGCTATAGAGTCTATAGACGTTGCTTAACTTTGGCGATCCTACGAGAACCGCTGCATTCAACGCACAAAACCGCTTTTTTTTCCCGATCAGGCAAATTTAATAGGTTTTTTAAGGTCTTTGTTGCTCGTTTTTCGTGGTTTTGATGGCGAAAATGTCTTTTACTGGTATATATTTACACTTTCTTTAGAAAAAGACATTTTCTAATTATTTTTCCAAGAGAGATACTGTGCTATCAAGCAGTGTCATAACTAGTGAGAAAAAGAATAACTAGTATTCACTTCACTCGGATTAGGTAGTCATTCATAATATCACCTTATTTATAATGAACGATTAGGACTAATGGACTATTAAGTCCCATTATTCCAGCAGTAAGCCCAAGACATATTAAAATGTGGTAAAAATCCCAAATGGGAGGATAACTTGTCATGTACTTCCGACTAGTTATGATAACTAGTCATGAGGATAACAGGGGAGTACTTGCGACAAAGAGTGAGTTTCGCGGTACAAAGAGGAAATGTGGCATCTGTGTTGAGCACACTGAAGAAAGAAGATGTTTTTAATGAAATATATTATATCAATCAACACTAGTCATGTCCCGCTTGGGTTTCGAACCCGCGATCTCTTTATTCACAGAGTGCCGCCTTTACCACTGAGCTACCTGGACAGTCAAGGGGAGACTAGTTTTTCTTTTCCTCTCCAGTTATTTTCTCATTATTTTTTTCCGTTTCAAGTGCTTTATTTAGACCGTCGGCTCGAGACAGGAAGTCCCAAGTGACCCATTTTTTGTTTCAGTCCGTCTCCTGGACTCCACTCCTCACTGAAGAAGCCCAGATGGGCAAATACCACCCCACCCACAATAACGCCACGGTAGAGATCCTGTCACAGATACAGATGGCGGGCACTAGGAAACCACCTAAGTTTACAGCATCCATCTAGGACATCAAACATCTTTGTGCCCTGTTATGTTTGTACATTTTATATACAGGGTGGGGCAAAAGTCTGGAAACCCCTGAATAACTTTCGAATGGCTTCTTCGGTAAAATTAAAATTTTGTACGGTAAACCGGGGTGATAATACCTTCTTTTAGAGTGGGGTCGATTTTTGTTACCGGCCCCCATGTCGGGGCCAGGGGGGCAACATCATTTTTTTAAATACGAACCCCCACCTTGCGATACATTTTTGGAAAGGGTTTCAAACAAGAAATACTTTCGTGCAAATTTTATTTTTTTAGAATTAAGTGTTTGCATATGGCGTCCAACTTTGTGTATGCAGTAAAGTCTGGAAACCCCTTAATATCTTTCGATAGGGCTTTCTCAGTAAATTTAAAGTTGTGTACGGTAATGTGGGGTAATTAGACCTTTCCAAAAATGTATCGCAAGGTGGGGTTTCGTATTAAAAAAAAATGATGTTGGCCTCCTTGGCCCCGACATGGGAGCCGGTAAAAAAATTCGGTCTCATTCTAAAATAAGGTCTAAGTACCAAGGATTACCGTACACAATTTTAAATTTACTGAGAAGGCCCTTTCGAAAGACATTCCAGACTTTACACTGCCTACACAAAGTTGGACGCCATTTGCAAACAGTTAATACTAAAAAAATAAATTTGCACCCATGTATTTCTTAATTAAAGACTTTTCCAAAAATGTATCGCAAGATGGGGGTTCGTATTTAAAAAAATGAAGTTGCCCCCCCTGGCCCCGACATGGGGGCCGGTAACAAAAATCGAACCCACTCTAAAAGAAGGTCTTATTACCCCGGTTTACCGTACAAAATTTTAATTTTATCGAAGAAGCCATTCGAAAGTTATTCAGGGGTTTCCAGACTTTTGCCCCACCCTGTACTTATCTATTATTTAAACTATTACCTCTTCATATCATTGCCCATAATGTAAAATAATCAAATTTCTTTGTCCAATTATATTACTAAATTCTGTACACCTAATACTTTTTAAACTTACTTCATGGGTTGCAAATTGCAACTAACAATATTAGAGGAGCAAGGACTCTGATTGTTAAGTCTCCTCTGTAAATAAATATCTTTTAAAAAAACATTGGACTTACACCCTCATGAGATATTTTTTTTAATTTGAGTTTAACGTCCCTTTCAAATGCATGGTCATATCACGACGGGGATGTTACCTTTCATTCGCTGGAAACTCACAAACCTGCTACCCACATTAACCTCACCTAGCCTGGATTGGGCCGACCTCCGTGGCTAAGAGCATTGGTTGCTGACCCGGAGATTGAGGGTTCGAATACCGGCCGGATCGGAAAATTGTTAGAATTTTCAAGTTTCCGGAATGGCATGGATGTAAAGTATTTCGTAAAGAAAAGTAAAGTGCCCTGAAGTAATGCGAAAGCGGTTCCGGGGCACAACTAACTTTTTCCCCCCTTTTTTTAACACGTTGAAAAGTACTGATGTTCCGTGAAAGTCACCGGTGGGTTTCATCTAGATTTTTCAGAGCACACAATGATACTCAGTCATGAAACCCACCGGTGACCTAAAGGGGACATAAACAAAAATCCCAATTTTGTCCCATGTACCTGGGAAAGAAATAGAAAAAAGCCTGGTTTGGGTCGGAATGCCAGCATCACGAAATCTTCACCTCACTGGACATTGCATAACTTCGGTGATCCTTTTTTTTTTTTTTTTTTTTAATTTGAGTTGAACGTCGATTTTCAACAGCATGGTCATATCACGACGAGGATTTTACACTCCATACGCTGGAAACTCACAAACCAGCTACTCAAAAATTATCCTCACCCAGCCTGAGTGAGAGCGGTAATAGCCAACATCACGAGGGTTCGAATTTGAATGGTCACCCATCCAAGTCCAAGCCTCGTTGGACGTTCAGTAACTGAATGAGAACTGGTGTATTCAACGTACCATCGACGCTGGCTAATTTAAAAGAAATCAAAAGCCGGTGTCTTACCTGTTTACCACTAAGCTGATCGTGAAATAATAATAATATATAATAATAATCATCTCGCCTTATTTATACTGCCCGATTAAGACTATTAAAGTCCCATTATTCCAGCAGTAAGCCCAAGACATATTATTATGTGGTAAAAATCCTAAATGGGAGGATAACTTGCCATGTCCCGGCTAGGTTTCGAACCCACGACCTCTGGAATCTCTGGATTCACAGAGTGCCGCCTTTACCACTGAGCTACCGAGACAGAAATCAAAGTTTGAACTCTAAATTTCATATCTATACATTAAAATAATTTACACATTAAATTGTTTGGAGTTTCCAACCCTACAACCAGGTCAGAAAATAATAGGTAAATATGTTTCTTTTCTCGAAGCAATAATATTGATCTATAAATATAACAAAAAAACATAGTCTATGATATGTAGGTATAAAAATATAAATCATTAATTGATTGATGTATTTGTGTATAAATAAAATAGAACATTTTATTTGTTTAAAGTTTGGTACTATCACAGAATAAACATTTAAAATAAATAAATTTGAAGATAGAGCTGTTTCTGTGAAGAAATTTTGGCAAAAACTCAATATAAACTTTTTCTTAAATCTTTGTTGATTAAACTTAAGAACTGGGGAAACGTTTTTGTCCATGATTTATCCAAGTATAATATTATGAGAAGAGAAAAAAAAAGACATTGAATTGAATAACAATAATATTGCCTTATTTATACTGCCTAATTAGGAGTATTAAGTCTCATTATTCCAACAGTACGCCCAAGACGTATTATTATGTGGTAAAAATCCCAAATGGGAGGATAACTTGTCATGTCCCGGCTGGGTGTCGAACCCGCGACCTCTGGAATCGCCTTTACCACTCTGCTACCGGGACAGACCTTTTTGTCTGTCTAAACGGTAGATTTTGTAGGGACATACTAAATGGCAGTGATTTTTGCTTAACGAAAGAAAAGTTAAGTCTAAAATAAGAATCGAACCGTTATCTTCTTATTAGTGACCACCATCATACAGGGTGTCCCACCAAACTTGGACACCTCAAATTACTCGGCCCCTGAAAGAGTTTTTGAAAAATAAAAAATCCTAGGGTACATGGTCTAAATATGCGGTTTCAGTCATGAAATTTTTTTTATACAGGGTGGTTCAAAAGTCAGAAATTGAGGTGTCAACTTTCGATTTTTAACTAGATCGACCTGAATTTTATTTGATAATTTTACTTCTAAATGGTTCCTGAGTATTTTTTTAAACAAAAATTTTACATACAGGGTGGTTTTTTTTCGACCAATTTTTTTTCTAAATCTCGAATAACTCAAGTTTGTTTAATATTTTCGATAACAAGAATAGAGAGTGTTTGTGCAATGAAAACACGCACTTTCAAATGGCATCAAATTTTTTTATACAGGGTGGTTCACAAGTGAAATAATGACTTGATTTTTTTTAAAACTGAGTTTTTTTTAATTTTTTATTTGGGATTAATAATTCTAACCTAATTTTACACATTTTTTGTTAGTCATATCAAAAAACAAAACTAAAGTGTTGTACAGGGTGAGACATAATTTTTTTGTTACACCCTGTATATGGGCAGTCAAAGAGACGTAAAATTAAATATAAAAACTAAATGTGCAAGAAAAACTTTGATTTTTAATGATATCAAAAAGTTATGGTGTTTTAACTAATATTGTCGCATGGACCACCCTGTAGATATTCTCTTAAACTATCATGTGGGTACTCGAGGTTGTATAAAATTCAACGAAGACTTCAAATTGTGGGGAAAAACAAGTAAAAAACACGAATTTTGAAGCCATTTTCAATTAGGTGTACACACTGGATGATTTTAAAACTAGAAATAAAAAGTAGGTAGGTGTAGACACAAAATTGAAAATGGCTTTTTGAATTCATTTTTTTCTTTCAGATTTGGACTCCTCGTTGAATTTTAGACAATTTCGACTACCCATATGATGTTTTAAGAAAATATCTACAGGGTGGTCCATGTGACAATATTAGTTAAAACATCATAACTTTTTTTTATAATTAAAAATCGAAGTTTTTCTTGCACATTTAGTTTTTATATTTAATTTTACGTCTTTTTGACTGCCCATATACAGGGTGTAACAAAAAAATTATGTCTCAACCTGTACAACACTTTAGTTTTGTTTTTCGATATGACTAACAAAAAATGTGTAAAATTAGGTTAGAATTATTAATCCCAAATAAAAAATTAAAAAAACTCAGTTTTAAAAAAAATCAAGTCATTATTTCACTTGTGAACCACCCTGTATAAAATAATTTGATGCCAATTGAAAGTGCATGTTTTCATTGCACAAACACTCTCTATTCTTGTTATCGAAAAAATTAAACAAACTTGAGTTATTCGAGATTTAGAAAAAAAATTGGTCGAAAAAAAACCACCCTGTATATAAAAATTTTGTTTATAAAAGTACTCAGGAACCATTTAGAAGTAAAATTATCAAATAAAATTCAGGTCAATTTATTTAAAAATCGAAAGTTGACACCTCAATTTCTGACTTTTGAACCACTCTGTATAAAAAAAATTTCATGACTGAAACCGCATATTTAGACCATGTACCCTAGGATTTTTTATTTTTCAAAAACTCTTTCAGGGGCCGAGTAATTTGAGGTGTCCAAGTTTGGTGGGACACCCTGTATATTGTTCGGAATTGTTTTTCCACTCTTGTTAAGTTGTTTTTAACCACTTAGTGATAACACGACGGGGCTTTCATTTGCGGGACAAACAACCCAGCTACTCAAATTACCCTCACCCAGCCTAAGTGGGTCAGGAATACCCGGCAGATTATTTTTTTAATTGAATATATTTCATTATTCACCAAATGATAGTTGAAACTATCTACAAGGACCGCCCACTATAATTATCTTAAGTGGAATGTAACCACCAGGCGAGGTTAATTCTCAAAGCATTTTACCACCTAACCCTCAGAGTCTTATTATGTGGTCACAAAGTCAAATTAATGAGGAAAAATTCATGCACTGGGTGGGATTCGAATCAACGGATCCCTACGCTACCTGGATTACCAGATTAGCGCGTTAACCACTTGACTACCAGTACACATTGATAATTGGATGAGGTCAGATTTCCAAAATTTCTCCACAGTGACAACAGATTTATATGAAAAGAAAATGGAAGAGTTGAGAAATATTTAGGTCATAGGTAGGTTCTACGAATTCAATAACGGTAACGGTAGTGTAAACAACGCATAATAAGAAATTTGAATATTCAGATAATCTGATTTTTTTTTAGATTTTTTTCCATTTTTCAATAATTAACTAGTCA
Organism: Bactericera cockerelli; assembly: GCA_024516035.1. NCBI lineage: Eukaryota > Metazoa > Arthropoda > Insecta > Hemiptera > Triozidae > Bactericera > Bactericera cockerelli. The sequence goes on along the minus strand of CM044961.1, from coordinate 3,843,930 downwards.
AACCATGGATACAATGAATTCGGATATAATAGAAACCTCTTTATAATAGAGAAAATCTCAGGTCCCTGCGTCACCTTTTTATGTGTAATAGAGAACTGACTAATAAGAAACCTCTTTATAATAGAATATTTGTTCTGTCCCTTGGGTTCTTATTATACCCAGGTTTGACTGTAATAAAAATACTCCTTAGTGGAAGGCAACCACCAGGCGAGGTTAATGCTCAAAGCATTCTACCACCTAACCCTCAGAGTCTTATTATGTGGTCACAAAGTCAAATAAATAAAGAAAAATTCATGCACTGGGTGGGATTCGAACTAATGGATCCCCCTACACTACCTGGATTACCAGACTAGCGGCTTAACCACTTGACTACCAATAATTCAACTCAAACCGAAAACTTTTATTGTAAAGAGTACCACACAAGATAAATCGATAGATAAAATTGACATACATATAATAAACACTTTGAACATGATACAGTTAATAAAAATAATAAACATTGAGAATGAGTTTATCAATCAAATTAAAACGGGGTGATATTTAAAAAAAAACCCCCCACTGAAAACAATACTTTCTATACATATATTGATCGTAAATTTAAGCGTTGATTTAAAAAAGTGCGACCGTTGATTTTATTTAATCAACACTTAATTATAGTAAATGGTGAACTCCAAATAGTGATTTTACTATCGTAAATCATGTCATTAATAATCTAATGTGATTGATAAAAGCACATTTATACTTCCTGAAAAGAAAGGACAAGTCCAATTACTTTAGCATTTTCTTTGAGTATGTTAACTATATAGTTCAGTAGGTAACTAACATAGATTAAAATAAACATTATTTCAATCATTGTATTAAAAAAAATAATTAATAAGGCAAAATTACATCACCTGTTCTCATTTGTTAAATGGACCTTCACAAAATTACTGAGTCATCCGTCCAGAAATTAGCAACAATAAAATAATAATAATATCGCCTAATTTATACTGCCCGATTAGGACTATCCAGCAGTAAGCCCAAGACGTATTATTACGTGGTAAAAATCACAAATGGGAAGAAAACTTGTCATGTCCCGGCTGGGTTTCGAACCCGCGACCTCTGGAATCTATGGATTCACAGATTGCCGCCTTTAACACTGAGCTACCGGGACAGACTGCAAAATGTGCCATGTTTGGAAATCGAACCACGGATTCAGGTTGCGAGTCTGCTAGTTGAGCTACTAAATTCGACATTATAATTGTGTGGTAAATAATAATTATAACACTCCTTAGTGGAATGTAACCACCAGGCGAAGTTAATGCTCAAAGCACCTTTCTACCACCCAACTCTTAGTCTTATTTTTATGTGTTCAGTTGGTCACAAATTTAAATTAATGAGGAAAAATTCATGCACTCGGTAGGATTCGAACCAACGGATCCCTACGCTACCTGGATTAGCAGACTAGCGCGTTAACCATTTGACAACCAATGCATGTAATTATATTTAGAGATTCAATTCTTTTTAACACTAGGTGGTTATCCGTGTTAACCACCTATCAAGAGTAGGCTATGTTGAGTTTCTCCAGCCTCATACGTCCGCCCTGTCGTCTTTCGTGATACCTGGCCAGGTCCTTCCTGGTGATCATCCCCACTAGGTGGTCATCCGTGTTGACCACCTATCAAGAGTAGGATATCTTGAGTTCCTCAAGCCCCATACGTCCGCCTTGTCTCCTCACACGGCACCTGGCCAAGTCCTTCCTGGTGATCATCCCCACTAGGTGGTCATCCGTGTTGACCACCTATCAAGAGTAGGATATCTTGAGTTCCTCAAGCCCCATACGTCCGCCTTGTCTCCTCACACGGCACCTGGCCAAGTCCTTCCTGGTGATCATCCCCACTAGGTGGTCATCCGTGTTGACCACCTATCAAGAGTAGGGTATCTTGAGTTCCTCCAGACCCATACGTCCACCCTGTCTCCTCACACGGTACCTGGCCAAGTCCTTCCTCGTGATCATCCCCACTAGTTGGTCATCCGTGTTGACCACCTATCAAGAGTAGGATATCTTGAGTTCCTCAAGCCCCATACGTCCGCCCTGTCTCCTCACACGGTACCTGGCCAAGTCCTTCCTGGTGATCATCCCCACTAGGTGGTCATCCGTGTTGACCACCTATCAAGAGTAGGATATCTTGAGTTCCTCAAGCCCCATACGTCCGCCCTGTCTCCTCACACGGTACCTGGCCAAGTCCTTCCTGGTGATCATCCCCACTAGGTGGTCATCCGTGTTGACCACCTATCAAGAGTAGGATATCTTGAGTTCCTCAAGCCCCATACGTCCACCCTGTCTCCTCACACGGTACCTGGCCAAGTCCTTCCTGGTGATCATCCCCACCACGTGGTTATCCGTGTTGACCACCACCACGTGTCGTAGACCCAGCGCGCGGAACAGCTTGAACACGCGAGGCAGAGACGTGACGTCCTGTACGGCGAATGGGGAGACGTTCATGAACATGCCGAGGTTCACGGTGAACGTGTGATCCCGGGGCGGCACGTTCAGGTCTGACACGCTGGGGTACCTGACGAACAAATAATAAGTAATTAAGAATAATAATAATAATAATACTTTTTCTTTGTGTTATTATGTCACAATTTTAGTGGGTAGCGCAGAATCATAGGACTTTACCACTTTAATTTACAATATCTTGTATTTTTTTTTTTGCCTATGATTCTGCCACTTGTCGCTGCTTCACATCAAAGCAGCTACTCATTTTTCCTCACGAGGTATGAGTGGACCCCGAACATCCAAGTACAGAGCAGTAAAAATCCTCCACCGCTGGGAATCGAACCCAGGTCACCATGTGTGCAATGCTTAGCGCGCTAACTCACTCTGCCACAGTGACTACTAAAATTAGTAATTAGTTTTTTCTTTACATTGGGTGGAAGAGTTGGGTGGAAGAGATTGCCATAGGCAATAACCCCGCCCTTTAGTTAGGACATATGTTTCTATATATTTTTCTATTCTTTTTCATTTTTATTGTACAATATTTTTCCATTTTTTTTATTGTTAAATAATTATTTGTATTGTACATATGTCCATTTATATCTAAAAAACATTTTTTTTCAATTTTCTCCAAAATGGCTGTGCAAGATTCATCTGTAAAAGAAACCCCAATGGGCAAGGACTCTGAATGTTACAGCTTTAAATAAATATTAAATAATTTTTATTTAATTTAAATAAATTAAAAAGAAAAAAAAAAAAAAAACCCAATACCTGGGGTACTCGTTGTGGAATATATCGGCGGTGATGCGGTCCACAGGCCAGTTCTGGTTCTCAGTGTACACCTGGTTCTTGATCAGGATGATGAGCTGGGAGCGGAGGATGAGGCCCACCAGCCGCCCTGGGGACCCCTCGGGGGGCGCCTCCTCGCCCTCTTGTGAAGGCTCTCTTGTCAGGGAACCTGAAAAACAAAAAACAAATGGATAGTGTTAAAAATTCACAAAACTTGGCTGGGTGACCATTCAAATTCGAACCCTCGTGATGCTTACTATTCATGGACCCACTCAGACTGGGTAGGAATAATAATAACACTCTTTAGTGGAGGGTAACCACCAGTCGAGGTCAGTGCTCAGAGGATTTAGAAAAGAAAACATGGAAACAATGTAAACAATAAAAAGGAATAAATAAATAGATAAATAAACACACATAAATATGTCCTAACTAAAGGGCGGGTTTATTGCCTATGACAATCTCTTCTACCCAACCCTTAAAGTTTCCTATTTAGATCAACAATAAATGTTAAACCTCCCCCTCCCAAAAAAATAATAATAGCGACGTTAACCCCCCCCCCCCCCCCCCACCCAAATAATAATACCAATTACCTTTGGAGTACCTCAGCAAATAAGCTCAATTGGAATCACTTGTTCTGATGTATGTTTATTTTATTTAATACATGACAAGTAAATGGTTCAAATATATGGGTCATTTTCATTTATCTTGGGCATATCAAGTCCGCAACCTTTCTCCTTTAATAAATGTGAAAATAATAGGGATATATGACTAAAATCTATTTGATCACATAGGAAACAATTTTTTTTATAAATTACAATAATAAATTGTCTTTTAAACTAATGTGGAGACTCAAAATTGCCAGTTATGTAAGTAACGTTCATGATATTTTAGGTGTCCCTTAGTCTAAGATTTTACTGTGTCTGATAGAAAAAAATGCATTTCTCCCCATTATTTTCACCAAAATCCAATATAAATGAGAAAAATACAGTTAATTTAGGATGTGACCATTAGTTTTTATAAAAATAATAATGTTCATCTCATTCTACAGACGTGTAAAGTTGTGTCCCTACGAAGAAAAAAAAATCTCCGTCATGAATGTTACCCCCAAAAAAATGTAAACCATTTGGAAAAACCCTTAGAATGAGAAGCTAGTAGCTGCCGCCATTTTGCTTCTTACAGATGACATTGTTTTTGTTTTGAAATTTCCTGTCAGTTGGATGTTGGATGCAGTACAGTGAGGGACAATGGTGGGTCTAATTTTTTTTTTGACAAGAACGTTACGCGGTTTTTTTAATAAATTGTAATGATTCTTTAATATATAATGTATTTCTTTAATTCTTCTGCATGTCCTCTTTCCAATCAAATATTTTTTTTTGTAAAGTGAATATTCTTTTATTGAGAAAAGATTGTTTTAGTGGCGTGTTACTCATAAACGTTACCGTCATGAACGTTACCCGTGGACATGAATCTTACCTGGTACGTTAAGTTTTTGTAATTTTGTGTGAAGAGGTAGCTGCTAGAAATATTCTAAATGAAAGCTTTTGCTCAAAGGTATTTGTCTTAGTCTTCTGAGCCTAAAAAATGTTTAGGAAAAAGGTAACGTTCATGACTTGAAAAAATCCAATTGCCCAAGATAAATGAAAATGACCCATATATAACAATGACAGTTTACATAATTCATAATATTTTTAACTGAACTTATGCTAGTTTCTTTTGGCTGTCGTCATCTCACACTAAGGGCCACACATATAAAGTATGGTCCCTGTATTTTGTTCCAAATAAAGGTTTATTTATTTATTTACCTTTGGAAGTTTTTTTTCGACGACGACTCCTTACTGAGGAGGGAGGAGCCGCCTTTCGACGTCTTTTTCGACTTCCACGCGTTCAGGGCGGCGGCAGAGTTACTCGACGAAGGTTTCCTACTACTGGGGGGGGTGTTGTCGCCCGCGTGGGTGTGGGTGTCCACGATGGGAAACCCGTTGTGGGTGGTGGACCGCAACACGGCTAGGATGTTGCCCACCGACTCCAGAGGGCGGAGGCAGATCACCGGGTGGCTCTTGACGTTGCGGGCGGTGATGTTGGAGGAGAGGGGCGGCGGCTCCCACGCCAGCAGCGGGATGCCTGGGGGATGATTATTATTATTATTAAAAGTTACTTTCGTAGTTAAAATTTTCAAGGTATTTTTGTTTTGACAGAAAAGTAACAGTATGCAGATTAATACTGAACAGAGAAAACATTTTTGTTAAAATTTCAAATTCAATAATAATAAACTCTTTATTAGAAGAACATATCGTCGGCTGGATGGTAAAACTGACCATCTGCATCTGAACCATCTCCATTTGGTCATTGAAATCTCCACCAGTCTTTCAGGTGAAAATTGTTTTTTCGCTTTTTCCCGCGCATATGTCATAATGTTTTTAGCCAATAGTTAGGTTAATTTCCGACCAGAGTAACGAAAAATCGAGAAATGACCAACTGTCAATTGGTCAGTTTTACCTTCTAGCCGACGATATATACAAACAAATAATGGCAAAAATTAAAATACAAAAATTGACAAAATTAATATGAACAGAATAAAAATAAAGAAAATATATACAGTAAAACCTCCCTTAACGGACACCTCCGAATAGCGGACACCTCCCAATAGCGGACAATTTTCAGGGAACCGGGACATTTTTCATCTGTTATTATATGAAAACCTCCGAATAGCGGACCCTCCTAATAGCGGACACTTTTTCCCCATAGCTAGAATACAAAATTGAAGATTTCGAAGGAGGAAATGAAAAAAATTAAAAATTATCGTAAACTCAAAGACATTTCATGCGTAAGTTATCTAGGAAAGGAGATTTATGACTCTACCCTCTCTCCTACCAATGACTCTGAGGGTGAGGAAGAAACTGAACCAGAAGGAGATATTACAGTTCCGGATCCTATCAAAAGTTTGGAGGAAGCTTTAGTTGCCATCAGGAATGTCTCTGATTTCCTATCTTCAAACCCAAGTGCAAACACCAAAAAACGTCTTTGACGACCCCCCCTTCCCCCACCGCTTAATTTTCAACCCCTCCATGGGATCTAATTCTACCTCCGAATAGCGGACACCTCCCAATAGCGGACAAAACATGGTCGACCGAGGTTGTCCGCTATTGGGAGGTTTTACTGTACATATGTCCTAATTAAGCGGCGGGGTAATTGCCTATGGCAATCTCTGATAATGTATATACATTAATAATTCATGATATCAGTTATCGTACTTGTGTTAATCACTTTCGTGATGTCACAACTACTCAAACTCACGCTGCTAAACTTTTACCGAAATTAGGACTTGAACCACCGACCTACAGGTTTCAAGTCAGCCGCCTTATCGATCAAGCTACCGAGATCGATTATACATTAATACATTTATAATTTATATATAAAGGTACCTAAAAATCTCAACTTAAATAAAATAAAGAAATGTGTTTTTTTTTATATTTAATCAAACATGAGGAAGAGGTTGAACAATGACGACCCTAAGTAGGTTTGGGAAAAGGCAAAGTGAAAGAAGAAGAAGAACAATAATTGATTAGTAAGTACAACAATAATAATATATAAGAGAAAAGTACGACTCAACCTCATTGACCATAAAAAAATGTACCTACATATTGTTTTGTAAACCTACGTATAGGTGTGAACAAACTGTCTAGTAACAGTGTTATATTGTTCAAGCGCCTAATGGAAAAAAACCTATCTATGTTATATTATTATTATTAAGCTTTATTACTTTATTAGATACAAAGACATACATATATGTACAATACAATAATTATTATAAAAAAATTGAAACAATTATAAATGATAAAATGAAGAAAAAAAAATAGATAAATACATATGTCCTAACTAAAGGGCGGGGTTATTGCCTATGGCAATTTCTTCCACCCAACCCTTGAGGTATACGTTCGTGTACCTCAAATCTCTATAAATACAACAGAAAAAAGGACTACCTACCTATGTTTGTTTGTTTGTCCGGAGTTGTTTAGCCAAAACGGTAAGAGATATCGAAAAATGTCTCAGAATTGACCCCCCCAAAACCATTATCGCTTTGTCCAGAAAAATTATAAAAAGTTCAAAAAGGCATTGCTGTCCAGCAGTACGGCCATGCCTTAGTAAATTTAAATCTGGACAAAGCGATAATGGTCGCTTTGTCCAGAAAAATTATAAAAAGTTCAAAAAGGCATTGCTGTCCAGCAGTACGGCCATGACTTAGTAAATTTGAAATTTAGTCCCGTTGCAAAGCACGGGCAAACGGCTAGTAAACGAGTAAAATTCATCATAATACCTGACAACTGGATGTGAATATCATACAGTCCTTCATTGAACAGATCGGCGACCCACTTGGCGGTGATCAGCGTCACCATGAGCGGCAGACCGAAGGAAATGTTCCCGGTGGCCTCGATGAGAATCACGGTGAGACTGATGGTCATGCGCACCACGCCTCCGAGTTGCGCCGCTGCGCCGATCAGCGCATACTTTCCCGGGTCAATCCACGCGCCCTGCGGGTAGTGTCGGCAAGTTCAGTTCAGTCCGATGATCGGATCATTTAGTTCTGAGTCACTTCGAAGAACTAGTTCTTTTAAGTCGTTCATTTAGTTCAGTCTGATGATCGGATCATTTAGTTCTTAGTCACTTAGAAGAACTAGATGATCGGATCATTTAGTTCTTAGTATAAACAGAAAATCAGTATAATCAGTATAAACAGAAAAGTGAGAAGCTGTACTAGATGTACATGAATATCAGAACATACCTGGACAGCTGTTTCGAGCTTATTTGCTCGAAACTAGCAGGTTCGAGCAAATAAGCTCGAACCTGCTAGTTTCGAGCAGGTAATAGTTCTGAATATCTATGTCACCAACTAACCTCTCTATTTTAATCAGTAACAGTATAAAGAGAAAAGTGAGAAGCAATTAGAAGAACTAGTTCTTTTCAGTCGTTCATTAAGTTCAGTGGTAGTTTAGTCAAAGAGTTTATTGTATTAAGTTTCAAATGTTTTAAATTCGGAGACCCTAGCATGTTCGCGTAACCAATCAGATCGCTTACTTTCAGTTGACTTTATTCTCGTTCAGAACTAATCCTAGGTACCTCGTTCGGAATTTCAGAACGATATTCCTTGCTCGTTCATGTATTGTGTGAATGGAACTGCTAGGGAACTAAATGAACGAATCGTTCGCTAAGTTTAGTTCAATAGTTCAATTTATTTATTTAGAAACTCTTTATTAGCAGAACATATATACAGACAAACAATGGTAAAAATTAAATATAAAATTGACAGTATTAACAATATAAACAAGAAAAAAATAAATAAAATATATACATATGTCCTAACTAAAGGGCGGGGTTATTGCCTATGGCAATCTCTTCCACCCAACCCTTTCAATCGTTCAGCAGAATGACCTAGTTCATTCGAGTCAGTCGTTCAGTCTTCATACATATCACTACCTGCGGGAACACCGACTGGAGGAACAAGGAGAAGAGCCGCCCCCACGCCGCCCCTGTGAGGAGACACGGGATGAAGACCCCGCCCGACACACTCACACCGTAGGTCCACACAGCAAGGATGAAGTAGGTCACCACGAATACGGCGAGCGGGAAGACACCGAACGCACCTTTGGGGTCGTGGAATAGCGTTCGGACGCTTTTCTCGGGGACCTGTGGAATAAAATATTTTGGGATGGAGTCTATAATAATAATAATAATATCATCGCCTCATTTATACTGCCCGATTAAGACTAATATGGTCCCATTATTCCAGTAGTAAGCCCAAGACATATTATTATGTGGTAAAAATCCCAATTGGGAGGATAACATGTCATGTCATGTATAGTCACTAACAGCCTGATTAAGCGTGGCCATTAGATTGTTTAAAAGGTTTTTTTTTCAGGAATATATCACAACTACTTTTTATTTTCGAACATTAATAAAATTAATAAAACATGTAACAATATTTTAAAAAGGTACGTGAAATCACAACTACTCAAACTCGACTCAAATTTATGTTTCACCATTAGCCATTTGATTTTGTTAAAAGGTTTTTTTTTTTTCAGGAATATATCACGACTACTTTTTATTTTCAAACATTAATAAAATTAGTAAAACATGTAACAATATTTTAAAAAGGTACGTGAAATCATAACTACTCAAACTCGACTCAAATTTATGCTTCAAACTTGGGACATGAACCACCGACCTCCGGATTATAAGTCCGCCACCTTATCGATCAAGATAGGTACTGAGGTCGGTAGTAACAATTACAAAAAAATAAAATTACATAAACCTACAATAAATAAATTTATATTCACAAAAAGAGCGCGCGATTAGCTCAGTGGTTAAGCACTCGCTTGCCATGCGGAAGGTCCCGGGTTCGATCCCCCGTGCCGACAAAAATTTGTATTCTTAATTTGGTTACAATTGTTTGTAAGGGATACCTTCCGGTGCGCTCGTGTTGACCCAGCACCTAATTGGGAAGTATTGTGTCACTTCTCGCCCATCGGAGGGAAGGCATACTACGGGATGGGTAGGCTACAACACAGACCACAAGCGTCTACAGTAGCTCCTGTTTCATGGCTACGAAATAAAAACGGCTGTGAAACACTTATCTTTAAAAAAAAAAAAGTACAATTACCTGTAGCCACAGGGCGGCCAGCGTGTTGTACTCCCCGTCTCCGCAATACATCTGCACCGGGTGCTCGGTCGGGTCCTCCCCTAGCGGGCGACAGTCGCTCAGTGCATACACCATCAGCAGCGGAGCCGCGGCACTCACCGCCGCCACTATCACCGCCTCCAGAACCTTCACGGGTCTCGCCGCCATGTATCTGATGCGGAACACGGTGAGCTTGTGGTTGAGCGCGTTGTACAACGCACCGGTGAGGCCACCGAACACACCGAGGCGCGACGAAGAAAACCAGCTCGAACAGATCGTAGCGTAAGTCGTAGAACTTGCCGAAGTTGAGCAACCCGGGCGACGTCAGCTCCCCCGGGTGTCCGTAGTACGCGCTGAGCACAACGTTGAGCGTGAACGTCGAAACCATCGTTGCGAAAAAAATCCGCCACGTCAGACTTTGGTTCCAGAAACTGGCTCCCTCTTCCAGCGAGAACAGCACGCCGCCCACAGGGGCGCCGAAAGCGGCCGCCACGCCCGCCGCCGCCCCTCCCGACACGAAGTCCCGCTTCTCATGGTCCTCGCGGAAGTACTTCAGGATGTGAAAGTCCCGCCCGAACGTCGTCGACTTTCCCTGGGAGATGCCGGCAGCCACCACGGCGCCCGCGTGAATCATAGGCCCCTCCTTCCCCCCCGCGAGCCCGCCCACCACTGTGGTAATGACCCCTATCGTCTTCACCACGAGCGTGCGAATCCGAACGAGCCGGGGCATCTTGATCCCGTTCAGATAGCACTTGACTTGCGGGATGCCACTACCTAGCGCGACCGGCTCTATATACACGACTAACATGGATCCAATCAGCACGGGAACAATATTAAACCCGAGCCAGACGGCTAACGGTAGCGTCATCCCGGTGCTGAAGCTATCGTCCAGGTATTTCTTCAGCTGCCCGTACTTGATGGTGGCTATGTATTCGATGCTGATGTCGATGAAGATGCCAATGCAAGCGGTGCACAGGCCGATGAGAAAGAAGATGACCCAGCGCGCGAAGTTCTTGTAGATGAAGAAGTTGTAGCTCTTCCAGGTCTGAGTCTGGGTGAGATAGTTCTCCATCAGGTCATAGTCGAGACTCTCGAACTTGGAGGAGATGATGTTGGAAGATCCTGGAAAAAAAATTGATAGTATAAAACAATAGTAAAAAATACTTGGGATTTTTTGTTTTTTTTTTTTTGTTTGGTTTTTTTTTTAATGAATATTTATTTGAAGAGAGGTTTGTAACACTCAGAGCTCTTACCTCTATTATAGAAGGTAATAATAATAATAAATATCTTTATTACTTTTAACATTACATATTTTATTCCTATACATATAAGTTTAGTACTAGTGTACTTTTCAGGAACTTACTCGTAACATTTCATTATTCATGTTTGACTTCTTTCTTGTTTTTAAATTAATTTCTTATTTAATTTCTTCATTTGATATAGTTTGTAATATATACATACTATTTTCTATTTGTCATTTTCATTCTAACTTATATTTTTTTTTTTATTATTCCCGTCAGGCTAAGGGAGGTTAATATGCCCAGTATTGCCCAGTGAAGGATAAGAAAATCTATCATAATATGACTATAAAGACCAAAAAAAAGTTGTTATTAATGATACTACATTTATATTAATCCTGGGTTCGATTCCCAGCGGGGGAGGATTTTTTCTGCTCTGTACTTGGATGTTCGGGGTCCACTCATACCTCGTGAGGAAAAATGAGTAGTTACTTGTATGAGTAACGTCCAGTGGCAGCATTACCAGAGTAAAAAGAAATTAATGTAATAGAATAATTCGAAATGTAAAGGAGGCTCTTAGTAATGCTGCGCTACCCACAAAAATTGTGAAGAGGCCTTGTGCTTCACCACAAAGAAATTCGAACAACAACAACAACAACATTTATGTTAATCACAATCCTGATGTCATGATAACTCAAACTCAATTTAAAAAATGTTTGCCGTACTAGAAAGTCCACCGGTTTATCAATCATCACTACTGAGTTAAGTTTACCTTTTTTAGTTGTTTCAATGATAGTGCTGATTTTTGGGAGAAAATTAAACTTGTTAGTCTGACGACCAGGCAGGATGGACACTTCACTGTCCTGCTGTAACAGTGAGTGATGACCCTCATGCTGGTCCTCGTCTTCCTCAGAGGTGACTGACTCCTCCGATATTGAATACTTGTTGGGCTCCGACATCTGGAAGTGAAATACAATCAATTATTTTGCATTGGTAGTCGATTGCTGAATTCAATTTGCAGGAACACAAATCAAACTGCAGGCTCTTTGGTGTTTCAGTTGGAAATTTTGGCCATAAAGAGATTACACTTTTAGGAAAATGGCAAAAAATTACCAAAACCATCAACAGATATAATCATAAGCAATTGCTTATGGCATAAAAATTAGATCAAACACTTGAATTATTATAAGATAATGAATGTACCTACCATGAAATCCATGAGATTTCAAAACATTTAAATTGAGTAAATAAAATTGATATTTATCATTTTCTCAATTTGAATGATCTTTGATTTTATTGATTAAATGAGATTTTTTTTTTTTTACAACCAAGTTATAAGTAATAATACATTGTACAATAGTAACGTTACTTAAGTCTAAATTATTACTGACTAAAAAGACCTGAATATTTTCCTATGATATAGTTTCTTATTCGAGTTTCATTCTCTTGTATCTTTCTCATTTTCTTTCATTTGGTTGACATTCCACACTAAGATTCACAAAATATTGTGGACCTTGTTTTGTGGAAAGCAGTTGTGTTATTAGATTATACTCTTTGGTTGTTTCTTTTGCTGTTAATGTATTTCTTCTCTCTCTCTCTTTCTCTCTCTTTCTATCTCTCTTTCTCTCTCTCTCTCTCTCTCTTTCTTTCTTTCTCTCTCTCTCTCTCTTTTCTCTCTCTCTCTCTTTCTCTCTCTCTCTCTCTCTCTCTCTTTCTTTCTTTCTTTCTTTCTTTCTTATTGTGGGGACTTTCTGTATGAAGAAAATACAAATTGTCTAAAGGGCAAAATAAAGAAAAGTATTTTATCCAAGAGACACACGTAACAATGGTTGGGATATACATAAGATCTAATATTAATTAATTGAATAGATTTCTTATTTTATTATGATGAAGGATTTTTCTTTTCGTTCTTTTCTTTTTATATTTTTATATTTTTTTTTTTTTTTTCATATCTTTTCAAATTGTTTATTTTTCATGAAGTATTTTTTCCCTTTTTATTTATATTTTTACTGTATCTGTAAATAATATTTACGTATCTATTTAGCTACCTTATCTAGTACTAGCTGATTAAAATGTCACCTAAACATAGTTCGGTACAATTATAGCCTTCCTATCATATAAAAGTTTGCTTAACTAGAGTGTCACTCGGTCGCTACAATAAAATATTATTTTGTATTCTCACAATAAATTTACATTTATAAATAAGCTATATAGCGATATTTAGGGCATGAGAGCAAATCTCCATCAAAAGTTAGACTTAGCTTAGGAGATTCCTTTTATTGTAAAAATCTTTAAACCAAATAAATGTATTATTCAATTCAATTCAATTCAATTCTCTCTCTCTCTCTCTTTCTCTTTCTCTTCTCTCTCTCTCTCTCTCTCTCTCTCTCTCTCTCTCTCTCTCTCTCTCTCTCTCTCTCTCTCTCTCTCTCTCTCTCTCTTCACAAATAATTTTTACTTGAAATAGAAATAAATGAATTAATTAATGAACTTAACTTAAATAGTTACATAATGTGGGTGTTCAATAATTAACTTACAAGATAAAAGGTAAGTATCTGTATTGTATTATATTCTATTATAATATGTTCAAAGACCAAGTTAGAATTTGTTATTGATGTAAAGAACTTTTCTAACACTGAAGATTTTCAACAGTCAACAGAAAAAAATATGATAAGAAAAGGGGGCAGACAATGCAGGCAAGGTCATTTAGGTAGGTACCTACATAATTAAATAATTATAATACTCATGTGCCTGGACACAATAGGCTCAAGAGACTTGAAACACTATCTGTCAATAGATGGCAGACAAGTTTCTTTATGGCTTGAGTACATAAAATAATAATGTATTGATAAAAAAAAAATTGTCTGCAAAATTGTGTTTTTATAGTTTGGCAATACAGAGGGGAAATCCCCAAAACACTGCCACCATTTGAGGAGCCTGTGTGATGAGCAAACCGTCATTTTTCTCTGACTTACTATATTTATAATGTTATTTTTGTTTTAAATAAATGAAAAGCTTTTTTTAGATGAGACTGAGCATAAAAATAATAATAATGATCTTACTATGGTAAAAAAATTGTTAGATATTTCAGGATCAATTGTAATAGCAGGAACTAATTACATTTTTTTGTAATTTGATCATTTGACTTTTGTATACAATTTATTTCTAAGAACACAAATGACTGACTGTACATTGAATGAATGAATAGAATTCCGAGAATCTGATCTGTCATCAAGTTTATCATAAGAGATGAGTAATGTGAGGAATATTCTAATTTAAATAAATGATACATGATGTGTATATACACATCTACTACTGAAACATGTAAAAAACACTGTGAAGGACATGCTATGGTGATATACACACATCTTGAATTTGAAGAAAAGATCTTCTATTTCATTATTGTTAATTGTTGTTGATGTTGTAGCCAACTTGGTTACTGCTGGAAGGAGAATGATGGTCTCCAGCCAACTTTATTTCAAAGTTGGCTTGTCCTAATACTTCTGAGAAATTTCTAAGATTAGAAATCAGAAGTATTGCTGTCCAAGTTCTCACATATTTTTAAGCGTGATCAACCATTGAGGACTTGGACCTTTTCTTTATAAAGTCATTAGACCCTTAAGAAGCTGCAAGCTAATCCGGCTTGTAAGGGGTGGGGCTAGTCAGTTCCCTGTTTATAGTCCTCCAGCAAGACACTGGTCTTCGCCTTGTGTAACGTACCCCAATTGGACAAGTAGCAAACTAGTTTGTAAAAAAGTTAGGATTACATACTATTGACACAGATTTTTATTAGTGTAGCAGAATATTTCAATGAGGATCCATTTATCATACCTTTCAGACTATATTTGTTAACAAAATATTTTCCCTGATGCATAAAACAAGACCATATTAAACTAGCCTTATTGATTGAACTTGTTATTCCTCCGTAGATTTTGACATTTTCATGTCTTTGCTCTGGCACATAACCAAAATTATGTGACGAAATTATGTAACGAAATTATGTAACGATATTATGTAACGATATTATGTAACGAAATATCGAATTGTAAAGGTAGAGAAGTCTTCTTCTAATATCGGATATCGATATTATGGTTTCGATATTATCAATATACCTAATATCGATATTTTCGTTTCGATATTGCAACCCTAAGAGAAGAGGGAAAGTGTGTGTCATGCGCACAATACGAAATTTGGTCAGTTGGGTTTTGGACCTTGAATAGTAAAGATGAAAATGTCAAAATGGTTGCAGACTCGTATGCAAGCGTTTTTTTAAACAAAAATTTAACATCGCTTTCAACTGCATGGTCATATCTGTTGTCACCGTGGCAGAGTGAGTTAGCGCGCTAGGCATAGTACGCATGGTGACCTGGGTTCGATTCTCAGCGGGGCAGGAATTTTTTCCTTAGTCCTTTAATTTTTTATACATATTATTTTTAATTTTTTCAACATTTTAAGGCCAAATCTCCATAGTAGCAAATGAACAGATTAAATCAATTAACAATTTACACAATCAAATGGACAATTGTCTTGCTTAATCAGGCTTTGTGTGACACTCTTTGTGACTATGCACTCCGGCCTGAAGATTTTAAACATTCGAACACATCAGATACAAATCTATGAAAAATACCTCCAAAGCATCTCTGCTTTACATTGAATTGTTTAAATACAAGACTCACCTTAACTATGGGAAGAAATGAGTACTGAAAGACACGGAGTAGCCCTGTTGAGCACTGGAATAAAAAAAATCAACTAAATAAATTATTTTTCAAAGGGAGATAAGGTAACAGCAGGAGATTATCAGGAGAATTGATTGTTTAACAAATTAATCTTTAATGTATACACTTATTCCTCTATTTACAACAGTGCTACCGTTATTTTATTGTTTAATTAAACAGTAACTAGAAGAATACAGATTATATTATTTTATTCATATTTCATATCAAGGAATGATAAAAAAATCCACTCATGTAATTTAAATTTTAAATGATAACAAAAGGCTGTAATCAGTCTAATCAGCAAATCAGCACAAACAAGTCAGCAATTAACTTGTTGATATCAATCAGTGGCGTCGCTGTAAATTTTTAAATATTCCAGAGTCAAAAGTAGTGTAAACAGTTCTTAACTTATCACGATTTGAGCGCACTCTGTTGGGAGGTTTAGATTGGACGAATTTTGCAGTGTTGCCGCCCAATAAATTGTCTTGTGCAATATTTCTTCAAAGATGAAGCATTTTTTGATGTATTCGAGAAACACCTACCACATTGTTGCGTGCGAGAGAAATATTCAAGACTGAGATGTCTAGTGTTTAACTTGCGCTTGCGACAGTGTTCAAACGGAAACAAAAAATAGTTTTAATGTAATAATAATAATAATAATAATATCGCCTTATTTATACTGCCCGATTAGGACTGTAAAAGTCCCATTATTCCAGCAGTAAGCCCAAGACATATTATTACGTGGTAAAAATCCCAAATGGGAGGACAACTTGTCATGTCCCGGCTGGTTTCGAGCCCACGACCTCTGGAATCTCTGGATTCACAGAGTGCCGCCTTTACCACTGAGCTACCGGGACAGACAATGTACCCCCAGAAATTATGCCACTTCTGTGAGACTAGGTACGGTGTTGAATACTTCAGTAGTGCGTCACCACTGCAGACTACATAGTGATGTTAGTCATTCTTTTATGTGACTACGTATCATGCTGCGCACAATATGCTAATAGAAAGTGCGCTGTGGCATACTCTAGCTAGAGTACGACGTGGCAAACAATATCTATGGGCACACACAAACATGCACGCATGTGTTAAAGCAGGGGTTCCCAAACTTCCTGAAGCCGCACGGACCACTTTTGAATTTCATAATTTTCCACGGACCACTAGCTTTAAGATTTTTAAGATTCACACAGAACAGAAGTGCAAACTGTACAAAACAAAATAGTTTTTTGACATCACTAGCTGCATACATCACTCAGAAGTCAGAGGTTTTTTCGAAAAGGATTTTCATATAAAGAGGTTTTTTTCGTAGTGAAACGTGACATGACAACACTGATTTAGAAAAAAATAATTTGGCAAAATAAAAAATTAAAATTAATTAATTTTACTTTACACTTTTGATCTAACTTTTGATAAGATAAAGGGAGAATGAGATTATATTAATCAAATTTAAACCAACCTTGTCTGTTAATAATTTGTGATTTCAAGTCATAGTTTTAGGTTTCTTTAATTTAAGTTTAAAACTCACCTACCTAAACCAAAATGCCTAGAGGTAAGTAAAAAAAATTGACAACTCAATTCACACAACCCAAAATCCATGTAGAGCTTTGTCTTATTTTATTAACACACTGCAGTTAATGGGTATTTTGTATTTGGATCATGGATGATTTGTTTCGAACTAACTATCTCAGAATATTGACAATGGTTCATTTCAAGTGACCAGTAATTGTTCCAAGGATTAAGTTTATAGGTTACACACTGTCAAAGGCTGATGCAAAACCTTGGAATTGTTTCAAAGCTCAAGCAGCAATTATCTCTAAAGAGTCTCACATGTCAGTGCCATGTGAAACCATCTATTGGGTAGTTGCCCATAGGCAGCCAAGGCTGCTTTGCAAATATTAAAATACTGCACTGAGCCAAGTGCTGTTGCACTTCAAAGCTTGCTTGCATGGTGAACTGAGTTTGTGTGGTGAAATTCAGTCAAACTTTCAGCACTGTATTTCGGCCAGCTCTAAACGAACTACTTTTCCTCCTCAGTTTAGAACCTAATCAAATCATTCATCACTCTGCTAATTTCTGTTGAATAAAACTTACCCTAAAGTTGTCTTTGTTAAAATGAAAGTCTTTTTCATTCTACAATTTATTCAACAGTTTATTTTCTATGTTTCAATTTAGTTTTCTTCCACCAAATTCTTCTTCGCCTGCTCCCACTAAAATGGACAAATACTTACGTCCTGAACGCTTCGATGTAGAACCGACCTCTTCATCAGCAGACAAAGAGTGGACTCACTGGAAGAAAACGTTTGAAAATTTCTTGTCTCATGTGAAAGACGCAAAGGCCGAAGACAAGTTACAACTCCTTACGAACTACATCGCGCCTAACGTCTTCACTCTTCTTGATGGTAATACGACCTACGATGCCGCCATTCAAGCTCTAGAAACCTTGTATGTCAAGCCTAAGAATGTTATTTATGCACGACATTGCTTAGCATCACGTCAACAGAATGCTGGTGAAACCGTCGACCAGTATCTACAAGCTCTGGAACAACTAAGCAAGGACTGCAAGTTCACATCTGTTTCAGCAATAGAACACAAAAATGAATATATCAGAGACGCTTTCATTGGAGGACTCTCAAGCTCTCATATAAGACAGAGGCTTTTGGAGAATACTACACTTACACTTGAACAAGCATTTGACCAGGCCAGATCCCTTGAGTTAGCTCAACATCATTCTGCTACATATGTAACTCAAGCTTCTTACACTGAAGTTGCTTCTACACAGCCGCATACGGATACCGTGGCCTCATCGTCTGGAAAACCCTGCTTCTTCTGTGGAAAATCGTGGCATTCAAGAACTGCATGTCCAGCTAAGGAAGCTGAATGTACAAATTGCAATAAACTTGGACACTATGCACGGGTGTGTAGATCCAAAAAGCAACTCAGGAAAACGACTGCAACAACAAACCATGATTACACAGCAATCATAAATAAAAAGATTGAACCAGCTACAACTGCTGCTTCTCCAAACAGTCTGAACAAATCAATAACACCTATTCGAGTCAATGATATACTTCTTAATGGTTTGGTGGATACTGGATCATCTCTGAGTTTTATTAATGAAGCTTTAGTCAAGAAGTGCAGATTGAAAATTCTACCATATGAAGGATCAATTTCTATGGCAAACTCTTCTCTATGTACTCAAATTAAAGGACAATGCAAGGTTGATTTAAAAGTTGCTGAACATTCATACAATAATATTTACTTACTCATAATGAAGAACCTTTGCTCAGATGTAATAATTGGTCATGATGTACTCAACAATCATTCTACTTTGGAAATTGCATTTGATGGATCCAATCCACCACTCAAAATATGTAATTTGGCAACATTAAAAGTGAAACCTGTCTCTCTGTTTACAAATTTAACAGAAAATTGCAAACCGATCATCACAAAGTCAAGGAAGTACTCAAAAGAAGATTCCGAATTTATTGACACCGAAATCGAAAAGCTCTTAGAAGAAGAGATAATTGAACCCAGCAACTCATCATGGCGAGCACAAGCTTTTGTTGTGCGTGATGGGAGACACAAACCACGCATGGTGATTGATTATTCAAGAACAATAAATCAATTCACACAATTGGATGCTTATCCACTTCCCCGAATAGATGTCATTATTAGCAAAGTATCTCAAAATGAAGTGTTCAGTGTAATTGATTTGAAGAGTGCTTACCACCAAGTTCCAATTTTGGATTCTGAAAAGCAATTTACTGCTTTTGAAGCTGCGGGAAAACTCTACCACTTCAGGCGCATTCCATTTGGAGTCACTAATGGTGTTGCTGCTTTTCAAAGAACAATAGATTACATTGTTGAAGCAGAATCACTGGAGAAAACATACCCGTATTTAGATGATGTGACCATCTGCGGAAAAACTATAGAAGAACACAATAAAAATCTTGAAAAATTCTTTTCGGCTGTTGAAAAGTATGATTTGACAATCAACAAAGAAAAATCTAAATTCTCCATGAAAAGCATTAGTCTCCTGGGCTACACTATATCCAATAAGACAATCAAACCAGATGCAGAACGCCTCAAACCACTCCTGGAATTACCACTGCCCCATGATGTCTCAGCTCTACAGCGAGCTATAGGCATGTTTTCATACTATAGCAAGTGGATTCCAAAATTTTCAGAAAAAATAAAACCACTCCTGCAAGTTAAACCGCCATTGAACTACGAAGCCATTAATATGTTTAAATCTTTGAAAGAAGAAATTCAACCAGAAAAGTAAATATGATCCTTTGGTTGATGAAGTCGAACTTCTTGAAGCTAATTTAGAATATGCCCATGTAAGACTCCCTGATGGAAGAGAAACTACAGTCTCTACTCGAAATCTCGCACCTGCTGGAGAAAAAGAAAATGCTATCTCAAATCAGGAGGATATAGAAGTTCAGACTCCAGAAGTTGTAGCTAATGAAGAAGCTGAAATAGGTGAACAAGAAGTCTTGCCTCCTATTGAAGAAAGAATAATTCAAACTCCTGAAAGAAATATTCAAGATGCACCTGCCCGTCCAAGACGAGAAAGAAGGCGACCTATATATCTTCAAGATTATATAACTGATTTTTAAATACAGGGTGATTGTGGTGAAATTCAGTCAAACTTTCAGCACTGTATTTCGGCCAGCTCTAAACGAACTACTTTTCCTCCTCAGTTTAGAACCTAATCGAATCATTCATCACTCTGCTAATTTCTGTTGAATAAAACTTACCCTAAAGTTGTCTTTGTTAAAATGAAAGTCTTTTTCATTCTACAGTTTGATCTCCAGAAGGATTTTTTCTTTTCTATACTTTGGTGTCCAGGGTCCACTTGTCGTACCTTTTGAAGAAAACTGAGTATTTGTTTGGATAGCAACCAGTGGTGGCATTACAAGAAGGTATAGCGATAGTGGTAAATAGTGAACTTTAAGACCTATTGCTTGATTTCAGATTGAATCATAGATTTAAGTAGCAATTTTATACACAATCAAATGGCTAATGGCACATTATGTGTACAATTTAATCAGTCTGGTAGTGACTATGTAATTCATAGTTAGAATATTGTAATGCTGAGCAATTATACACTAGGTACGCTTTATTAGGTAAGACAAAATATATACAGTAAAATACAATTACAAAGAAAAAATAAATAGATTGAACAAAGAAACAAGAACAAAAAAGAGAATAAAGCTAATGTTCTACCTAAAAGGCGGAATTATTGCCTGTGGCAATCTCTTCCACCCAACCCTTCAAAGCTATTAACTACAGCTGTGACAATAGCAGAGAAACTACTTACACAAATACAAACTATTGCATTAACTTAGGCCCGGCTTTTTGATCTCGTCGAGTAAGGACCTTTTCTGAATTGCTCCTCGTGAAATTTTTAGGCTTTTAGGCCTTTGTGAAAAAAAAAATATTTTTTTCTTTCTTAAATTTTCTTTTCCCTTGGTTTTGAACTTTCTTTGAAACTCTAGTACTGATTTTTCAGTGAAGGGGAGCAATATGCTCCCTATAAACAATAATCAGTCTCCTGCTATCCAATCCTATCCAGTTTCTCAATCCAGCTCCCATGTCCTATCCTATCCAGTTTCTCAACCCAGCTATCATGTCCAATCCTATCCAGGGCCTCAATCCAGCTACCATGTCCAATCCTACTCAGGTTATCATCCCAATCTACTGACTCCTCATTCTGCAAGTTCCATGCCATCCCAGAACATGTATTCTCCAATATATACTTCTGCCCAAGTTCCTGCTCAAGCACCTTCTCCTTTTCAAACCTCCTTATCTGCTTCTCACTCAACACAAGATATTTTCTCTCAAACTCCTCATCCTTCCTCTTCTCAGCAAGGTGGATTTGTACATGTTTCAAGACGTAAAAGAAATTCAAGAATGAGGAGAGATCATTCAGTTTCCTCTTCAAGTAGTGGTGTTACTATTGTCAGTAAAAGTAGTAAGAAGAAAGATACTCCTCAACGTGGTAATATCCCTGTCTCTAACAAGTTTGATGCTCTCCGAAATCTCAACAGTGATGAAGATATGTTCTCCAATGAAGACAGCCTGCCAAAAGAAAAAATCCCTCCAATTTTTATCTCCAAAAGTTGTGTTCAAGACCTTCGTGTGTTAATCACCAATTTGAAAACAATCTCAGTGGATTTTAGTATCAAGGATACAAGAGAGTTTTTAAATCTACAGTGTGGTACCATTGACACTTACCGTAAGTTCAGTACATATTTAAACAATAAAAAAATTGAATATCATTCCTTCCGTTTACCTACTGATAGAACTATTGATGTAGTATTAAAAAATGTCCCAACATCCTTCACTGAAAGTGAAATCTCCTCTGAATTGGAAACTCTTGGCTATAAGGATTTTAAGGTCATGAGAGTATGGAACAAAGAAAAAAAACCTATTCCTGTTATTAATCTTTATCTAGATAAGAAGCATTTAAAGAACAAAGAAATATATGATCTTACCAAGCTTCTGAATTGTATTGTTTATATTGAACCAAAGAAAAAGTATTCTAATGTTCCTCAGTGCTCAAAGTGCCAAAGATTTAATCACACAAAGAATTATTGTAATCAAGCACCACGTTGTGTGTACTGCTCTGGTGCTCATACCTCTTCTGAATGCTTGAATAAAAATGTTGAAAATGCTGTACCTAAGTGTGTGAACTGCAATGAAAATCATACTGCAAACTATAAAGGTTGCAAGTATTATGTTGAGCTGAAAAAGAAACGGTTTCGTGATAATCAACAGTTACCTGCTTCTAATATTATTCATTCTTCTCCTCCTCCAGATATTAGTAATTTTCCACCCCTTCCAAGTCAAAGTTCTCCTGCTATTGTTCCAGAACATAATCTGTACCGCATTGGAACTGATCACTCATACTCAAGAGTTGCTCAATTTGGCCCTCCTCCTTGTTCATTTTCATCATCAGAAAATACTCAACCCCAGGTATCATCTGATTCTTCATCCTTGTTTGATTCTGTCATGGATAGTATTTTATCAGCAATAAAACCATTTTTCACATCTCTACTTGCAAAAATCAAGCCTTTACTCAAAAACTTCATTGCTACACTACTTAATGGATCAGGTTAGACAACCAGACATTCACAAACTATCAATCCTTAACTGGAATGCTAATGGCCTTAACTCAAAACGAATGACATTTATTGATTTTCTTGTCCGCCATGATATTGATGTGGCTTGTGTTTCTGAAACTCACCTTGTTCCATCACAAAAGTTCAAAGTACCAAATTACAGAGTCTATAGAGGAGATCGTTTTCCTGAAGCTGCATATGGTGGAGCTGCTGTATTTGTGAAGAACAGGATTTTGCAAGAAGCTATAGTTCTACCCCCAATGGTTTCTTTTGAAATTCAAGGTGTCCTTATCTCTTTGGCGAATGGTGCTAAAATCAAAATATTTGCTGCTTACCTTCAACCTTGTAAAACATTATCTGTGAGAGATTTAGCGCACATTTTTGACTGTGAAATTCCTACTATTGTAGCTGGAGATTTAAACTGCAAGCACCCTGCATGGTACAGTGTTGTCTCAAACCCTAATGGAAGGAAACTCTTTAGATTGATGAATCAATCAGAGTGGATAGTACTTGGTCCTGATGAACCCACCTATTTTCCAAGTCATGAAAACAGACACCCTGATGTCCTGGATGTAATTCTCTGTAAGAATGTTCCCAATGTTATTTCTCAGCAAGTTCTTGCAGAGTTAGACTCTGACCACAACCCAGTTGTAATTCAGCTAGATGCAATTTTTCTTCAGAGTCCTTCCAAATTGAAACTCTTAAATGGTCCTGTTGATTGGGATCTATTCAGAGAAAAGATACAAAATATCAGTATTCCTTCTTCTTTTGAAAGTACTATTTCCATTGATCATGCCATTGAAAGCTTTACCGACACTGTGAAGGAAACTGTTAGGCTGTGTTCGGGCCCACACAAGAAATCCATCAATTCTTTCATTCTTCCTTGTCACTTGAGAATGTTAATCACATACAAGCATCGTGTAAGAAGAAGGTGGCAGCGAAATCGTTATGCACCTGACAAAAAACTTCTAAACATTATAACTAGAAAATTAAAATATCAGCTTGATGAGTTTCGATATGAAGGTTACCAAGAATATGTAAAAGACCTGCACCCTGAAGATGGTACTCTCTACAAAGAAACAAAAAGAATTTTACGTGAACAAGACAGGATCCCACCAATAAAAATTGGTGATGATTTCATTACATCTCCTCAAGACAAATGTGAGGTGTTTGCCAGCTCATTGGAAGATACCTTCAAAGTCAATGAAGATAACTTCAACTCTGAAAAAATCAAGGAAATTGGTGAATACCTCTTAATAGAACCTGTGTCCGTAGAGTTACCCATTCCATACGTTACTCCCAGTGAATTACAAGACGAAATAAAAAAATTGAAACATAAAAAAACTCCTGGTCATGACCTAATTTCTAATGAGATCATTCAAGAGTTTCCTCTCAAGGCTCTTATTTTTCTGACAGCCATCTTCAATGCTTGCCTTCGTTGGAAATATTTTCCGTATCTGTGGAAACATGCACAGGTGATTGTACTTCCAAAACCAGGTAAACCTAAAAAGGACCTTAAAAGTTACCGCCCAATTAGTTTACTGCCATGTATGTCAAAACTGTTTGAAAGAATAATAGCTTCAAGACTCAAGGATGTACTATTCAACTGGGATGTTCTCCCTAATTTTCAATTTGGTTTTCGTGAAAATCATTCAACAACTCATCAAATGGTAAAATTCTCTGAATTTGTGAACAGCAATTTTGAAAACCGTAATGAAGTAGCAGCTGTGTTCTTGGATCTCCAGCAAGCGTTTGACCGTGTGTGGCATCAGGGTCTGATTTTCAAGATGAAAAAACTGAATTTTCCCCAATATCTAGTAGGAATACTATCCTCATTTCTTCAAAACAGGTCCTTTGCTGTGAAAATTGAAGAACACTTTAGCACTATCCGTCCTGTCCGTGCTTCAGTCCCGCAAGGATCCGTGCTTGGCCCGATACTTTTTAACTTGTACGTCAGTGACATTGCAAACAACTTCTTGCCCTCTGACAATTGTTTTGTTGGCATGTTTGCTGATGATATACTTATAGCGTCTGCCAATGAAAATCTTTGTCATGCTCAATCTCAACTTCAATTGCTCGTCAATGAAGTTGTTAAATGGTGTTCCCAGTGGTGTGTTACCATCAGCGTGCAGAAAACTGAAGCCAAAATATTTTCTCTTCGTCGGTCACCAAACCCACCCTGTTTGTCAATAAACAATGTAAATATTCCATGGCAAGTAAATTCAGTGCGATGGCTTGGTGTATGGTTCGATAGAAGGCTGTGCTGGAAAGATCACATTTCTACTAAGGTTTCAGAAGGATACCAAAGACTGTCAAAATTATTCCCTATATTCAACAAGAAGTCCTCACTAGGAATGAAATCAGCCTTGTTAGTTTTCAAGTCAATTCTCCTTCCTGTAATCACATATGGCTGTCCAGTTTGGCTCCCTGCTGCAAGAACACACTGGAAGAAACTTGAAATATTCCAGAACAAGGTTCTTCGGATCATCACAAAAGCCCCCTGGTTTGTTAAAAATGAAAGAATCAAAAATTAATTTTTTATTTTAATTTTTGATCTAACTTTGATAAGAAAAAGGGAGAATGAGATTATATTAATCAAATTTAAACCAACCTTGTCTGTTAATAATTTGTGATTTCAAGTCATATTTTTTGGGTTTTCTTTAATTTAAGTTTAAAACTCACCTACCTAAACCAAAATGCCTAGAGGTAAGTAAAAAAATTGACAACTCAATTCACACAACCCCAAAAAATCCATGTAGAGCTTTGTCTTATTTTATTAACAACTGCAGTTAATGGGTATTTTGTATTTGGATCATGGATGATTTGTTTCGAACTAACTATCTCAGAATATTGACAATGGTTCATTTCAAGGGGACCAGTAATTGTTCCAAGGATTAAGTTTATAGGTTACACACTGTCAAAGGCTGATGCAAAACCTTGGAATTGTTTCAAAGCTCAAGCAGCAATTATCTCTAAAGAGTCTAAACATGTCAGTGCCATGTAAAAACCATCTATTGGGTGTTGCCCATAGGCAGCCAAGGCTGCTTTGCAAATATTAAAAATACTGCACTGAGCCAAGTGCTGTTGCACTTCAAAGCTTGCTTGCATGGTGAACTGAGTTTGTGTGGTAAAATTCAGTCAAACTTTCAGCACTGTATTTCGGCCAGCTCTAAACGAACTACTTTTCCTCCTCAGTTTAGAACCTAATCAAATCATTCATCACTTGCTAATTTCTGTTGAATAAAAACTTCCCCTAAAGTTGTCTTTGTTAAAATGAAAGTCTTTTTCATTCTACAATTTATTCACAGTTTATTTTCTATGTTTCAATTTAGTTTTCTTCCAAAAATTTTTTCTTCCCCGGGCTCCCACTAAAATGGACAAATACTTACGTCCTAAAACGCTTCGATGTAGAACCGACCTCTTCTTTCAGCAGACAAAAGAGTGGACTCACTGGAAGAAACGTTTGAAAATTTCTTGTCTCATGTGAAGAAGCAAAGGCAAAGGGACAAGTTACAACTCCTTACAAAACTACATCGCGCCTAACGTCTTCACTCTTCTTGATGGTAAACGACCTACGATGCCGCCATTCAAGCTCTAGAAACCTTGTATGTCAAGCCTAAGAATGTGTTATTTATGCACGACATTGCTTAGCATCACGTCAACGAATGCGGGTGGAAACCGTCGACCAGTATCTACAAGCTCGGGAACAACTAAGCAAGGACTGCAAGTTCACATCTGTTTCAGCAATAGAAAAAAAAAAAATGAATATATCAGAGACGCTTTCATTGGAGGGACTCTCAAGCTCTCATATAAGACAGAGGCTTTTGGAGAATACTCCCACTTACACTTGAACAAGCATTTGACCAGGCCAGATCCCTTGAGTTAGCTCAACATCATTCTGCTACATATGTAACTCAAACTTCTTACACTGAAATTGCTTCTACACAGCCGCATACGGATACCGTGGCCTCATCGTCTGGAAAACCCTTCTTCTTCTGTGGAAAATCGTGGCATTCAAGAACTGCAGTCCAGCTAAGGAAGCTGAATGTACAAATTGCAATAAACTTGGACACTATGCACGGGTGTGTAGATCCAAAAAGCAACTCAGGAAAACGACTGCAACAACAAACCATGATTACACAGCAATCATAAATAAAAAGATTGAACCAGCTACAACTGCTGCTTCTCCAAACAGTTCTGAACAAATCAATAACACCTATTCGAGTCAATGATATACTTCTTAATGGTTTGGTGGATACTGGGTTCATCTCTGAGTTTATTAATGAAGCTTTAGTCAAGAAGTGCAGATTGAAAATTCTACCAATGAAGGATCAATTTTTATGGCAAACTCTTCTCTATTTTACTCAAATTAAAGGACAATGCAAGGTTGATTTAAAAGTTGCTGAACATTCATACAATAATATTTACTTATCATAATGAAGAACCCTTTTCTCAGATGTAATAATTGGTCATGATGTACTCAACAATCATTCTACTTTGGAAATTGCATTTGATGGATCCAATCCACCCCTCAAAATTTTAATTTGGCAACATTAAAAGTGAAACCTGTCTCTCTGTTTACAAATTTAACAGAAAATTGCAAACCGATCATCACAAAGTCAAGGAAGTACTCAAAAAAGATTCCGAATTTATTGACACCGAAATCGAAAAGCTTTAGAAGAAGAGATAATTGAAACCCGCAAAATCATCATGGCGAGCACAAGCTTTTGTTGTGCGTGATGGGAGACACAAACCACGCATGGTGATTGATTATTCAAAAACAATAAATCAATTCACACAATTGGATGGGTTATCCCTTCCCCGAATAGATGTCATTATTAGCAAAGTATCTCAAAAAGAAGTGTTTTAGTGTAATTGATTTGAAGAGTGCTTACCACCAAGTTCCCAAATTTTTGGGTTCTGAAAAACAATTTACTGCTTTTGAAGCTGCGGGAAAATCTACCACTTCAGGCGCAATTCCATTTGGAGTCACTATTTGGGGTTGCTGCTTTTCAAGAACAATAGATTACTTTTTTGAAGCAGAATCACTGGAGAAAACATACCCGTATTTAGATGATGTGACCATCTGCGGAAAAAACTATAGAAGAACACAATAAAAATCTTGAAAAATTCTTTTCGGCTGTTGAAAAGTATGATTTGACAATCAACAAAGAAAAATCTAAATTCTCCATGAAAAGCATTAGTCTCCTGGGCTACACTATATCCAATAAGACAATCAAACCAGATGCAGAACGCCTCAAACCACTCCTGGAATTACCACTGCCCCATGATGTCTCAGCTCTACAGCGAGCTATAGGCATGTTTTCATACTATAGCAAGTGGATTCCAAAATTTTCAGAAAAAATAAAACCACTCCTGCAAGTTAAACCGCCATTGAACTACGAAGCCATTAATATGTTTAAATCTTTGAAAGAAGAAATTCAACCAGAAAAGTAAATATGATCCTTTGGTTGATGAAGTCGAACTTCTTGAAGCTAATTTAGAATATGCCCATGTAAGACTCCCTGATGGAAGAGAAACTACAGTCTCTACTCGAAATCTCGCACCTGCTGGAGAAAAAGAAATGCTATCTCAAATCAGGAGGATATAGAAGTTCAGACTCCAGAAGTTGTAGCTAATGAAGAAGCTGAAATAGGTGAACAAGAAGTCTTGCCTCCTATTGAAGAAAGAATAATTCAAACTCCTGAAAGAAATATTCAAGATGCACCTGCCCGTCCAAGACGAGAAAGAAGGCGACCTATATATCTTCAAGATTATATAACTGATTTTTAAATACAGGGTGATTGTGGTGAAATTCAGTCAAACTTTCAGCACTGTATTTCGGCCAGCTCTAAACGAACTACTTTTCCTCCTCAGTTTAGAACCTAATCGAATCATTCATCACTCTGCTAATTTCTGTTGAATAAAACTTACCCTAAAGTTGTCTTTGTTAAAATGAAAGTCTTTTTCATTCTACAGTTTGATCTCCAGAAGGATTTTTTCTTTTCTATACTTTGGTGTCCAGGGTCCACTTGTCGTACCTTTTGAAGAAAACTGAGTATTTGTTTGGATAGCAACCAGTGGTGGCATTACAAGAAGGTATAGCGATAGTGGTAAATAGTGAACTTTAAGACCTATTGCTTGATTTCAGATTGAATCATAGATTTAAGTAGCAATTTTATACACAATCAAATGGCTAATGGCACATTATGTGTACAATTTAATCAGTCTGGTAGTGACTATGTAATTCATAGTTAGAATATTGTAATGCTGAGCAATTATACACTAGGTACGCTTTATTAGGTAAGACAAAATATATACAGTAAAATACAATTACAAAGAAAAAATAAATAGATTGAACAAAGAAACAAGAACAAAAAAGAGAATAAAGCTAATGTTCTACCTAAAAGGCGGAATTATTGCCTGTGGCAATCTCTTCCACCCAACCCTTCAAAGCTATTAACTACAGCTGTGACAATAGCAGAGAAACTACTTACACAAATACAAACTATTGCATTAACTTAGGCCCGGCTTTTTGATCTCGTCGAGTAAGGACCTTTTCTGAATTGCTCCTCGTGAAATTTTTAGGCTTTTAGGCCTTTGTGAAAAAAAAATATTTTTTTTCTTTCTTAAATTTTCTTTTCCCTTGGTTTTGAACTTTCTTTGAAACTCTAGTACTGATTTTTCAGTGAAGGGGAGCAATATGCTCCCTATAAACAATAATCAGTCTCCTGCTATCCAATCCTATCCAGTTTCTCAATCCAGCTCCCATGTCCTATCCTATCAGTTTCTCAACCCAGCTATCATGTCCAATCCTATCCAGGGCCTCAATCCAGCTACCATGTCCAATCCTACTCAGGTTATCATCCCAATCTACTGACTCCTCATTCTGCAAGTTCCATGCCATCCCAGAACATGTATTCTCCAATATATACTTCTGCCCAAGTTCCTGCTCAAGCACCTTCTCCTTTTCAAACCTCCTTATCTGCTTCTCACTCAACACAAGATATTTTCTCTCAAACTCCTCATCCTTCCTCTTCTCAGCAAGGTGGATTTGTACATGTTTCAAGACGTAAAAGAAATTCAAGAATGAGGAGAGATCATTCAGTTTCCTCTTCAAGTAGTGGTGTTACTATTGTCAGTAAAAGTAGTAAGAAGAAAGATACTCCTCAACGTGGTAATATCCCTGTCTCTAACAAGTTTGATGCTCTCCGAAATCTCAACAGTGATGAAGATATGTTCTCCAATGAAGACAGCCTGCCAAAAGAAAAAATCCCTCCAATTTTTATCTCCAAAAGTTGTGTTCAAGACCTTCGTGTGTTAATCACCAATTTGAAAACAATCTCAGTGGATTTTAGTATCAAGGATACAAGAGAGTTTTTAAATCTACAGTGTGGTACCATTGACACTTACCGTAAGTTCAGTACATATTTAAACAATAAAAAAATTGAATATCATTCCTTCCGTTTACCTACTGATAGAACTATTGATGTAGTATTAAAAAATGTCCCAACATCCTTCACTGAAAGTGAAATCTCCTCTGAATTGGAAACTCTTGGCTATAAGGATTTTAAGGTCATGAGAGTATGGAACAAAGAAAAAAAACCTATTCCTGTTATTAATCTTTATCTAGATAAGAAGCATTTAAAGAACAAAGAAATATATGATCTTACCAAGCTTCTGAATTGTATTGTTTATATTGAACCAAAGAAAAAGTATTCTAATGTTCCTCAGTGCTCAAAGTGCCAAAGATTTAATCACACAAAGAATTATTGTAATCAAGCACCACGTTGTGTGTACTGCTCTGGTGCTCATACCTCTTCTGAATGCTTGAATAAAAATGTTGAAAATGCTGTACCTAAGTGTGTGAACTGCAATGAAAA
Source organism: Bactericera cockerelli (assembly GCA_024516035.1). Taxonomy (NCBI): domain Eukaryota; kingdom Metazoa; phylum Arthropoda; class Insecta; order Hemiptera; family Triozidae; genus Bactericera; species Bactericera cockerelli. The sequence continues at coordinate 3,813,023 of CM044961.1, read as the reverse complement.
TCATACTGCAAACTATAAAGGTTGCAAGTATTATGTTGAGCTGAAAAAGAAACGGTTTCGTGATAATCAACAGTTACCTGCTTCTAATATTATTCATTCTTCTCCTCCTCCAGATATTAGTAATTTTTCCACCCCTTCCAAGTCAAAGTTCTCCTGCTATTGTTCCAGAACATAATCTGTACCGCATTGGAACTGATCACTCATACTCAAGAGTTGCTCAATTTGGCCCTCCTCCTTGTTCATTTTCATCATCAGAAAATACTCAACCCCAGGTATCATCTGATTCTTCATCCTTGTTTGATTCTGTCATGGATAGTATTTTATCAGCAATAAAACCATTTTTCACATCTCTACTTGCAAAAATCAAGCCTTTACTCAAAAACTTCATTGCTACACTACTTAATGGATCAGGTTAGACAACCAGACATTCACAAACTATCAATCCTTAACTGGAATGCTAATGGCCTTAACTCAAAACGAATGACATTTATTGATTTTCTTGTCCGCCATGATATTGATGTGGCTTGTGTTTCTGAAACTCACCTTGTTCCATCACAAAAGTTCAAAGTACCAAATTACAGAGTCTATAGAGGAGATCGTTTTCCTGAAGCTGCATATGGTGGAGCTGCTGTATTTGTGAAGAACAGGATTTTGCAAGAAGCTATAGTTCTACCCCCAATGGTTTCTTTTGAAATTCAAGGTGTCCTTATCTCTTTGGCGAATGGTGCTAAAATCAAAATATTTGCTGCTTACCTTCAACCTTGTAAAACATTATCTGTGAGAGATTTAGCGCACATTTTTGACTGTGAAATTCCTACTATTGTAGCTGGAGATTTAAACTGCAAGCACCCTGCATGGTACAGTGTTGTCTCAAACCCTAATGGAAGGAAACTCTTTAGATTGATGAATCAATCAGAGTGGATAGTACTTGGTCCTGATGAACCCACCTATTTTCCAAGTCATGAAAACAGACACCCTGATGTCCTGGATGTAATTCTCTGTAAGAATGTTCCCAATGTTATTTCTCAGCAAGTTCTTGCAGAGTTAGACTCTGACCACAACCCAGTTGTAATTCAGCTAGATGCAATTTTTCTTCAGAGTCCTTCCAAATTGAAACTCTTAAATGGTCCTGTTGATTGGGATCTATTCAGAGAAAAGATACAAAATATCAGTATTCCTTCTTCTTTTGAAAGTACTATTTCCATTGATCATGCCATTGAAAGCTTTACCGACACTGTGAAGGAAACTGTTAGGCTGTGTTCGGGCCCACACAAGAAATCCATCAATTCTTTCATTCTTCCTTGTCACTTGAGAATGTTAATCACATACAAGCATCGTGTAAGAAGAAGGTGGCAGCGAAATCGTTATGCACCTGACAAAAAACTTCTAAACATTATAACTAGAAAATTAAAATATCAGCTTGATGAGTTTCGATATGAAGGTTACCAAGAATATGTAAAAGACCTGCACCCTGAAGATGGTACTCTCTACAAAGAAACAAAAAGAATTTTACGTGAACAAGACAGGATCCCACCAATAAAAATTGGTGATGATTTCATTACATCTCCTCAAGACAAATGTGAGGTGTTTGCCAGCTCATTGGAAGATACCTTCAAAGTCAATGAAGATAACTTCAACTCTGAAAAAATCAAGGAAATTGGTGAATACCTCTTAATAGAACCTGTGTCCGTAGAGTTACCCATTCCATACGTTACTCCCAGTGAATTACAAGACGAAATAAAAAAATTGAAACATAAAAAAACTCCTGGTCATGACCTAATTTCTAATGAGATCATTCAAGAGTTTCCTCTCAAGGCTCTTATTTTTCTGACAGCCATCTTCAATGCTTGCCTTCGTTGGAAATATTTTCCGTATCTGTGGAAACATGCACAGGTGATTGTACTTCCAAAACCAGGTAAACCTAAAAAGGACCTTAAAAGTTACCGCCCAATTAGTTTACTGCCATGTATGTCAAAACTGTTTGAAAGAATAATAGCTTCAAGACTCAAGGATGTACTATTCAACTGGGATGTTCTCCCTAATTTTCAATTTGGTTTTCGTGAAAATCATTCAACAACTCATCAAATGGTAAAATTCTCTGAATTTGTGAACAGCAATTTTGAAAACCGTAATGAAGTAGCAGCTGTGTTCTTGGATCTCCAGCAAGCGTTTGACCGTGTGTGGCATCAGGGTCTGATTTTCAAGATGAAAAAACTGAATTTTCCCCAATATCTAGTAGGAATACTATCCTCATTTCTTCAAAACAGGTCCTTTGCTGTGAAAATTGAAGAACACTTTAGCACTATCCGTCCTGTCCGTGCTTCAGTCCCGCAAGGATCCGTGCTTGGCCCGATACTTTTTAACTTGTACGTCAGTGACATTGCAAACAACTTCTTGCCCTCTGACAATTGTTTTGTTGGCATGTTTGCTGATGATATACTTATAGCGTCTGCCAATGAAAATCTTTGTCATGCTCAATCTCAACTTCAATTGCTCGTCAATGAAGTTGTTAAATGGTGTTCCCAGTGGTGTGTTACCATCAGCGTGCAGAAAACTGAAGCCAAAATATTTTCTCTTCGTCGGTCACCAAACCCACCCTGTTTGTCAATAAACAATGTAAATATTCCATGGCAAGTAAATTCAGTGCGATGGCTTGGTGTATGGTTCGATAGAAGGCTGTGCTGGAAAGATCACATTTCTACTAAGGTTTCAGAAGGATACCAAAGACTGTCAAAATTATTCCCTATATTCAACAAGAAGTCCTCACTAGGAATGAAATCAGCCTTGTTAGTTTTCAAGTCAATTCTCCTTCCTGTAATCACATATGGCTGTCCAGTTTGGCTCCCTGCTGCAAGAACACACTGGAAGAAACTTGAAATATTCCAGAACAAGGTTCTTCGGATCATCACAAAAGCCCCCTGGTTTGTTAAAAATGAAAGAATCAAAAAGGACCTGAATGTTCAACCAGTGTATAATGTCTGTGTTCAAAGATATATTAATTTCATCAAGGATAATCCTCATGATCTTGGCCACAGAGGCTATGTACGCAGAAAAGGAATACACCTTCCTCAAGATCTCCCTATTATTGTCCATGCACTTCTAGACCATACCTAAATTCCTTTCTTCCTATTACCTAAATTTCTGATTATTACTAGACCACACCTGTATTCCTTTCACCTGAACTCCTGATTATTATTTTAACACATTTCTAGTCTTTGTGGGCTTAATTCGAATATTTATTTAATTATAAATATTTTACACTGGGCCAATATAGCCTAGGGGTGTGCTCATAATTGTTGTTGAATTTTTTTTTTCTTTTTTTTTTTGTTCTTTTATTTGTTAATATTATTTTTTGGTTTTTGTTTGTTTGTTTGTTTGTTTTTGTTTTTGTTTTTTTTTTTTTTTTTTTTCTCCTACTTATCCTGATCCTTGTATTTGTTTGTATCTTTTTCCTGTTTCTTGTACTGTCTTGTCATGTTTTTTCCCTGTACCCCATTTATCTGTATTTTCCTATCCTATGTACCTTATATCCCCAATTTATAAAAGTTTTAAATAAAACTGAAATAAAGTTTGAATAAAAAAAAAAAAAAAAAAAAAAAAAAAAAAAACTTAGGCCCGTATTTTTGAACGTCCCTAAAACTACTTTAGGGACAACCGTCGGGATTTTGAAATTTTTTGGCCAATTAAGTATATAAATTGTGACTTATGAATCTCTCGATTCCACTGAGATCATATAATATAGAGGGAACCTTACCTATCTCGAGTTGAACAAATTTATGCGTCCAACTTTGAACAGCTGATGGTCCCTCTTTCAACAAATCCCGGCTTCTGATTGGTTCAATTTATTTGAATTTTTTGTTTACTTCATGTAAAGGCGGACATCTAAACATCTTTAATTTTCACGTCAGATACCAACTCTTATATTACTACATAATAAGTAGAAAATAAGGAAAGTAAAAGAGGAAGAAAGACAGAAATTACTAATATGTAAGTATGAAAATAGTAAAAATATTATTTCAGAAGAATTAGGTAGTTTAGGTACCCACTCTTTCGCGAAAGAAAAATTACTACAAGTCCGGCATTGATTTTGAAATCAGCTGATAGTCCCTTTTGAACGCAAATCTTGATACATCGGGTTCCCTCTATGTTATATAACCTCAGTGCTCGATGCCGTTTCCGCACAGGCGCAATATTGGGCCCCATTCAAAAGAAGGAAATGCTTTTTCTTCCGAAATCCAAAGGAGTTGCTTCGATCTACAATAAAAAAGTTTTGAGTACAATAAAGAGTTTTTTCTTTTATCAAATATCAAAAGCTTTTGTTTCTATGGAAGTAAAAGGTATATGTACATCACAAAGCTAAAAATAAAGCTTGCAAACATTTTCTTTCCTCACGAGCAATTACAATTTTTCTGTGAATATGGCCCATTTCACACAGAGGGTATTTTCACCTCTGTGTGAAAATCATCTGTGTTATTGTTTACATTTTCTAATCTTTTCAAAAATAATTTTTGTCTGGTGATTCTTCTTGTTTAATAGTTTTAAATTTCTTTATCCTTTTTATGAATTTAAACAAGTTTTTTCCGAGATGGAAGCCAAATTGAAAATAATTATTACTATTCCGATCTCAGCCTTCTCAGCGAAAGAAGTACCTACAATTTATATCTCACAGGCACGTTGAATGTTGATACTAGTGTCGATGGCACGTTGAATTCACCAGTTTTCGGTCCGTCGATTATGATAAGCAACGTCCAGCGAATTCAGGACTTGGATGGGTGACCATTTAAATTTTGGACAATCTTGATGCTAGCTATTCCCGGTCCAACTCAGACTGTCCTATCTATTGTTCAATAATTGAATTAATTTATTAATAAAGAAAAATGTTAATTCATTGTTTTATCACATATCCAATGTTCTCTTTTCAATGTTTTCATTCTACTTATTTTCTACACAGGTATCTACCAAATGTACTCATTATTCATGATTTCCCAACCCCTTCAAAGACTTTTTATGCTCGACGGTGTCAGGAGTCACAGTGTCCGAGTGGTCTAGCGCACCAGACTTACATTGAAGTGAGCTGAGTTTGAATTCCGGAGGAATTAGACTTTTTTATATCTGTATTTTGGATGTTACGTGGTTCACTAATATCTGGTGTGGAAAAATGAGTATTGGTAGAGACGACCACTTGTGACATACGAGAATAAAAAATGAATATGTTACTTGAAATTTCGTCAACCTACCGACATACGTTGTGATATAAAATCACAAATAAACCAGATAGAGCCAGCGTTGATGGCGCTGTGAATGCACCGGTTCTCGTGGGACCACCAAAGTTAAGCAACGTCCAGGTGAAGACTTCGTGATGCGGGCATTTCGACCCAACCCAGGCTGGCTGAAGTTAATGTGGGTAGAAGGTTTGTGAGTTTCCTACGATCGCAGGGTAAAACCCCCGTCGTAATATGAAAAGAAACGAGATAGGTAAATGCTACCTTTGTCCTATAATGAGGAGGGTACAGTAAAAATATTTTTATTTTGCATAATATGCATTATATATTATATACTTGATTAAAAGATACATATAATATTTTTTATTAATATTTAGAATATAATGACAAATATTTAACTTTCAATAAATACAACATGTCTATTGTAAATTAGTTTGTCCAAACTACTTGTTAGCAAACTTTTTTCTTAATCAGATGTCTTCAGGTCTTTCAGGCTCTATTAGGCCATTCAAAATTAAGGATATCTCTTGAAATATGTTCGTCTTCCCAAAGAAAATACGTGGATATACGTAGGTATATAAAAAAGCTTTTCTTTCTTTCTTTCTTGGCGGTGCAAAATTAGCGTTTTGTTTGTTTCTCGAATATTGCCAGCATAATTATAAGGGATTATCACAAATTTGTTAAAAAGGTTATCTATTTGCTAAATAAATAAAATACAATAATAGTTAGGAAGTAAAATCACTTCCAAGAAATATTATAATGTGTCTTCACGAATTTCAAAAATACCAATGAGAAATCACCGGCAATTGTAAAGTGACCAATTTCGACACTTCAAAATTTCAACAAATTTCATTCACTTTTAGGGTCAGCTGATTGGAAATGCAAAGAAACGTGTTGTTTATTTATATTTATATCTACATCTTTCTGGCTGAAATGGTTTCTGCTCATGCGCTGAGCTGCGCTCAAGATTTGTAAGAAGCGTTCAAAACTTAAGTTCAAAATAAATTCTGTCTCTGTGGCTGATATGATTCACTGCGCACGCGTATCCGGACCACTCACACTAAATTTGTTTTAGGGTCGTTCAAAAATACGGGCCTTAGTGTCCTCCATGTAGCTTTTAAATTCTATTGAAATAAAAGTGTGCTACTTGGTACTATACCATCAAGAGAAATGGGATATTGGCATTGTTGGTAACCACTTTGACTCAATTGAAAAAAAGATAGTTTAATTAACTGTTGAAAGAGTCAAATTCTAATACATTCCTATGTACCCACTGTGATATCCTAGGGAATTTAAAGGGTCAACTGTTCAATCATATTTTTGTTACTTCTCAGTAGTGAGTTTGAGGAAGTAATTTAAAAATCACAATAATTTTACTGGATCAAATTTTAAATAAACATATTTAACTATCATTAACTTTTGTTTTCAGGTAAATATTTGAATCACAAAGGCCGTAACCGGAAGTTCACCAATCCTGATGAACTAGAGACTCAAAGACTGAGAGAAGAAAAAGAAAAGCAGTGGAGAGTGAGTAACTTCATTTACCATTGGACAGGGTCCACCATTGATTATGAACAATTTTGAAATGTCTATATTTTCAGAATTAATTCTTACTTTCCTTATCCTACAATAAGGAAAGTATTGTATTTGTCAAAAATTTTACCTACCTAGTTTTTCACATTTGTCCAGAAATCATAGCCTCAGGGTACCAAAAAAGTGGTTTTCAGTCATTGGTCCATACATCTGTCTGTCTGTGTGTGAACATGATATCTCAAGAACTATTATGTACATTTTTTAAAGTGGTAATGCATTACCTATGATTATTAAGTATTAGTAAAGGATTTCCCAAAGTGTCAAAACACAGGTGTGCTGTCACACACACAGGTCACCTGGCACTGGCCAGCAATGTCATATAACTGGCTTACTACCTATGAAATGTATTCCTAAACATCCCTTTGAATTTTTTTTATTTATCTACAGAAAACCCGCGGAGACATTGAATCTAGTTCAGAAGAAGAAGACAACAGTGAAGAATCAGAAAGTAGTTCTGAAGAAGATTCAGATGTTGAGGTATGTCTAGATAAAGTTTCATTGAGCTACAATTAATAGAATCAAGGTAAGTATGAAAACACATTGTGATACATGCAGCCTGCTTACATGTGTTTAAAAAAAAAACCACACATTTGAAGGCTCTGTCTCAAGAACAATAGAAAAATAAATCAAATAGTTGATACTTCTATTATGAATGTTATAATAAAATTATTACTGAATAGAAATCATACAGTTTTTTCTTATGTTGTTGTAACCAGATGGGCTACAGCTGGGTGGTGAGATTGATTGTCATCCTGAACCACATATCTCTATGAGAACTTGGGCTTTTTCTTTGTAGTCCATTCAACGCTTGGGGAACCAAAAACTAGCCTGGCTTGTCAGTGTTGGCCAGTCCCTTCTCTGTTTAGAGTCCTCTAGCAAAACGCTGGTCTTATTAAATTACTTACTTACAGGACAAATGTATAATCATAACAATGAAGATACAAAATTGACAACAATATAAAAAGAAAAAGATAAACACCATAGATAAAATATACAGATATTCTAACTAAAGGGGCGGGGTTATTGCCTATGGCATGGCAGATTAAAGTTAGTCTTCTCCCTGTTTAACGTCTCCCAGCCAGACTGTTCATACTCTCATCTCTCTGTGACTCTTTAGTCTCATTCTTGTAGGATAAACAGAGTATTGTATTGTATTGTATTTTGACTCTTTCACCCAGCTCAAGCTCTAAGCTTATTGGGTGTGAATACCTGATCTTTAATTAATTTATTACAACACACATAATATATGTAAATTACTCAGTCCATAATAATGTAATCTCTCACACAGGCCAAAGCAAAGGGTGTCGACGGTCTGATCGCCATCGAGAACCCGAATCGCGTCGTGAAGAAAAACAAGAAGCTCTCGACTCTGAACGAGGTGGTGAAGGAGGGAGTGCCGACCGCGCCCGAACTCTCCCGAAAGGAGCGCGAAGAGATCGAGGCGCAGAAGGCGACGGCGCACTACCAGAAGCTGCACGCCGAGGGGAAGACGGATCAGGCGCGCGCCGACCTGGCGAGACTCGCCATCATCAAGCAGCAGAGGGAGGAGGCGGCCAAGCGTCGCGAGGAGGAGAAGAGAAGTGAGTATAAAGTTATTAGAGGAGAAGAGAAGTGAGTATAAAGTTATTAGAGGAGAAGAGAAGTGAGTATAAAGTTATTAGAGGAGAAGAGAAGTGAGTATAAAGTTATTAGAGGAGAAGAGAAGTGAGTATAAAGTTATTAGAGGAGAAGAGAAGTGAGTGGCTTACGAGGATCCAAGTCATTATACAGGGTGGCGCAGTGCGCATGACCACATTTGAAATTGTTGCCATGCGTTTAATATTTGAGTTTTTTTTTTTTTTTTTAATTAGTTACACACACGCATCTTTCCTTGGATATTGATATAAAAAGTATTTTGTAGAAAAAATGTGGAAATTCATTTTACGTAAGTCAGTTTTTCACGTTTGAAAGATGATGTCCGACAAATGACGTCCTTGTCGAGTTACACATTCGCTCGAGACCCTCGCTAAAGACCGCCACGCTCACCCGACCTCACTCCGTGTGATAATACCGCCGTGAAATTGCTCGGATTTCTAAGGAGATGTTGGTGAACGTGATGCTTTAGCGAGCGTCTCGAAAAATGTGTAACTCGACAAGGACGTCATTTGTAGGACATCATCTTTCATACGTGAAAAACTGACTCATTTAAAATAAAGTTCCACATTTTTTCTACAGAATACTTTTTATTTCAATATCTTAACTCAATTATTAAACGCATGGTAACAATTTCAAATGTGGTCATGCGCACTGCGCCACCCTGTATTTGTGTTATTTTTATTTATATTGTCTTGTACATACAGTGGAACCTGGATACCAGGGAACAATTTCCAGGTGTAATTAAGCTCTGTATAAGGAAAAATAACATCTTTATAAGAGAAGTTTGGTGGAATTAAAAGAAGAAAAAAATTGGCAGCAAGTTTAAGTAATTGTAAAGTGATGTGTGACATTAAGAAACACAAATATGACAACTTTCTTGACTAAGTCCTTTGACATGAAAGATGGTTTTGTTTTAAGTTCAGAAAAGTTGATTTTCAAAATAAACACCTTTTTTTCTCAATGGTCAATAATTTTTCCATTTCAGAAAAAGATGAAGCAGCTCAACAGAAGACCGCCCAAACTTCCAAAGCCCTAGGAAAGAGAACATGATGATTTCTGCAGCCCTCTCCGACAATCCAAATTCTCTCTCCTGTGTTTTATATTGTCCTTCAGTGTGTAAAACCTGCCCTGAAGATACAACTTTGTGTCAATTTCACAATTTGATGTGTCAATTTTTTTTGACACCGACAAAACACAATTATTGAGTGACAATTTGACATACTACCTGTATGAAATTTATTTCTAAGTATTTAACATTTTAAGTTCTCAAATATTAGGTGAGAATAAATTTGAAGGACAAGTTTTTTCATTATTATTATTAAATTATTACCTCAGTGCATATAAATCATAACAATACGTTTTATCATTATGTAATGAAATTTAACTCAAAACTTTTCAAAGCTGCAGAATTGTCAAGTTTCATTTTTCCAAGTGTTTTTCTAATAATTTCATCAATTTGCAAGAAGACATGTTTCTTCATCTTAAGTAATTAACACTTCCTACAGCAAAATATTCATTAACGAGTTATGACCGGTTCTACGGATCTTGAAAAACACAAAACCGGGAATTGGGAATGTTAGTTCCAAAAGGATTCGACAAATTAGCGCTCGTGCAGTAAATCGAGGGTTGCCACCTCGGTTTGGCGAGCAAAACCCACAAAAGTTTTACTGCACTAGCGCTTATTTGACGAATCCTGTTGCATTGTTAACGTTCCCAATCCCCGGTTTTGTGTTTTGAGGTGTTTTTCAAGATCCGTAGAACTGGTCATTAGAGCCAGTTCTCATTAGCAGCGCGTGGCAGGCAGTTTTATTTCCACTTGCTCCTAGTGGCAGTACATTTTAAATGAGAGTGTTCCCATTGAAGAGCAAAGAAACTGCTCCACTTCAATAGGAACATTCTCATTCAAAATGTATTGCCACTAGAGCAAGCACGCCTGCTACATGCTACTAATGGGAATGGACTCTTACTCTTTATTAACGAAAATAATGTTCCTGAACAGCAGGTTTTGAAAACATGTGTTAGCTAGATCAACTAAAAATGAAACTTCTGCCAAATAAATGATTATTTTCTTCTCATACATAGTTCTTGAAGAGTTCATGAAATCACACGACTTGTGAATAATTTTTTCATCACCAAATCTCATGTTTTCGTGATTTGTGAACACAAATCAATTCATTCTAATTGACTTTGCTTTCTCAAACTTACCTGTCCTAGTGAATTTTATTCCATAATCATAATATATGTGATCTTTCTCAAATACAAATAACTTGATATTATGTCACTGATTTTTCCTTTCTCAACTCAAATTTTCAATTTTATTCACTCCGAAAATGTAAAAAAAATCATGCGTGGTGTGTAAATTTACACTTTGTTACTACTTGAAAGTTATGGTTGAAACAGTTATGGGTAAAAAAAGATAACAGATCTATTTGATTGTAATTAGCTCAAATATTATTTTCTTAAGGTTGCTAAAGTTGTAAACCCATCTATTTTTTGGTTTGTTAACATTTTTCAACTTTCACAGCAAGTTTTTCTCGAACTCACATTTTCTTTTCTTCTTTCTCTAGCAATTTATCCACTTCTTTCTCTTTGACAGCAAAAATCCACTGCGGAAAATATTGCAATTAATTTAGTTTTTGTCTCTTAAAACCACACTTGAAAAAAAAGTATAAAAAAATGACATTATCGAAACCAAATTGTTCGTTTCTACAAATATACACTAAAGGAGAGGCAAAAACAAAACGTTTCTATTTAATTTTTTTAAATAATTTACTGACACAGTACTTTAAATTGAGTAAATAAAAATCAAGTAGGTAAAAAAATCACTTACAACAATTAAAGAAATAAAATATTTATTGGAAATAACATTAATTCCATTGAAAACATCGGACAGATCAAGTGATATATATATTTTTTTTTAATTTGGGTTTAACGGTAGAAAATTCTTGAATCATTAACTTCATCTAGTGGTTTCATTAACTTCCAATATTGGAATTCTAGACCATCTTTCCTAATCCATCCAAAAATCAAAAATATACATCGCCACAAAATATTTCAATAGATAAGTAAATAATGAGTTTTTCAAAAAAATTCTGTCTATTTTTCTTCTTGGATGAATAGATAATTCTTTCAACGTATCTACGAGTAAATGCAAAATCAAGTTTCAACTTCCTTTTCCCTCCTATAATTTTTTAGACAAACATTTATTTCACAAAAATAAAATATAAATAAAATCATATTGTAACTCATAATTATTTCATTATGTTTTTTTCCTTTAGTAGATATATAAATGAGATGAAACCATTCCAAACTTGACGCTGTCTGAACTAACAAGCTCTTGTCGCTGATAATGGTTAGAAAAAGATGAGAAAACAATTAAGTGTTTCACATTCTTTTATTTCCAAGAAATTTCTAATATTAGAAATCGGAAGTATTTTTTACTTTCCTTATCCTATAATGAGGAAAGTATTCTATCCTTCGAAAATTTGACCTACCCAGTTTTTCACATATCTGAACGGATCATTATCTTGGGATACCAAAAAAGTTGTTTTCAGCCATTGGTCCGTGCGTGACCACGAGATCTCAAGATAGGAGAGACTTGAACTTTAGTATGGATGATAATTTTATATACCACACAAACCACAAAACTTTTGGTTGAAGTCGGCCGCAGTATTCAAATTTGCTTTACTAAATTTTTACTCAACTTGGGACTGGAACCACCGACCTCCAGATTACAAGTCCGCCGTAATCAATCAAGCTACTGTAATCGGTTTCCATGTACAAACACAATAGTATGTTCCCGGTAGCTCAGTGGTAAAGGCGGCACTCTGTGAATCCAGAGATTCCAGAGGTCGTGGGTTCGAAACCGAGCCGGGACATGACAAGTTATCCTCCCATTTGGGATTTTTATAAATAAGACGATATTATTAACTTGGGACTGGAACCACCGACCTCCAGATTACAAGTCCGCCGTCATAGATCAAGCTACTGGAATCGGTTTCCATGTACAAACACAATAGTATGTTCCCCAACACCAGTAGTCACCGTGGCAGAGTGAGTTAGCGCGCTAGGCATTGCACGCATGGTGACCTGGGTTCGAATCCCTGCGGAGCAGAAATTTTTCTGCTCTGTACTTGGATGTTCGGGGTCCACTCATACCTCGTGAGGAAAAATGAGTAGTTACTTGAGTGAGTAACGACAAGTGGGGCCTTACCAGATTAAAAAGAAATGAATATAATAGAATAATTCGAAATGTGAAGGAGGCTCTTAGTAATGCTGCGCTACCCACAAAAATTGTGAAGAGGCCTTGTGCTTCACCACAAATAAAAGCATACATAGTTACATTTACCCCAACACCAAAACTTCCAATTAACATGGATAAAGAAAAAAAAAAACCGCCCTTTTCACTGTTTGGCACCCAATTAACATGGATAAAGAAAAAGAAAAAAAAACCCCTTTTCACTGTTTGGCACCGCCCCAGCCCCACAGTCCCTTGACGAATCCGGAGATGCCCGCCGGCGGGCCGCCCCCCGACGCCCCTGGTTTGTTCTTGGCGTCCAGTTTGTCGTCCAGGGGCGGATACTCGAGCTGGTTCTGGGCGAGGTCGAAGAAGAGCGGCTTGCAGGGGGCGGGGACCATGTCGGGGGGCAGTCGGATGATGGCGGCCGCTTTCGACGCGAGGCTAGGGTCTTCGCTGTACTCCCCGAGCCGCTCCGACAGGGGCACCTGAGAACCAATGGCACGGGTGTAAAGTCGGGAACCCACAAAGTAATAAGAATATCGCCTTATTTATACTGCCCGATTAGGACTATTGGGGCGGAATTAATAGACAAAATCAATAACTTAAGTCGTTGGTAAGTGTCGGTTTTCCCTATCTTACACAGTACGCAATCCGTGACTTAGCGCCACAGAGGTATTAATTCCGCCCTTAGAGTCCCATTATTCCAGCAGTAAGCCCAAGACGTATCATTATGTGGTAAAAATCTCAAATGGGAAGATAACTTATCATGTCTCGGTTGGGTTTCGAACCCACGACCTCTGAAACCTCTGGATTCACAGAGTGCCGCCTTTACCACTGAGCTACCGGGACAGAGTACAAACATTTGTGTGGGAAGTGTTGCGAAGCAATGTTCAGTCAGTGGGGTTCGATCTTATTTGATTTTAAATGAAGAAGAGAGCATGAAATATTGGGAAACACTTAGCACGTTGCGAGACAAAATGTTTCAGTTAGTGGCTTTTCAGATTAATAAAACCTTAAGTGTGAGTATTATTTTTTATATATATGAAATAAATCTAAAATATGAATATAAAAGGCTATCTCAAGTCAGGAGCCTGTGAAAGAGTTTTCTGCCCTCTAAAAAACCCCCCAGAAGATCGTTTGTTTCAATTTTGCCCCGGGACCTATTTCTCATTACTTCGGGGCCACTAAAGAGTGTTATTATTATTATTAACACGAGATCAATTTAATTTTTAAGTGAAACTTTAAGTCGACGAAATATTCGTTACGATTTTTTTAAATCAGCACAATATTGCTAGTACAACTTCACTTTTCTGTTCATACTGCTCCCTCTTACCTTCTTCACCTTAGCGCCGGACTTCCCACCACCCGCGCCACCACCGGTGGACAGCACATCCGCCTCACCCGGTTCATTCTCCAGCACAGAATACGCAAGCGCAGAGTACCGGTTAGCGTCGATCTCACTCTCCAGAGCGGCGAGTTCCGCCCGCAGATTCCTCCCTTCCGGCCCTGCCTCCTCCGCCGGCTTGCTCGCAGCCTGCGGCAATGCCTCGCCCGCCTGGCGAGCGTAGAGCGCGGCGCGAGAGTAGAGCGCCACGCAGTCTCGCCAGCGACGCAACGCGGCCAGGGATTGCGCGATGTAGAAACATCTGAGGGACATGCGTACGAGATACGAGTTGTAGAGGTTTTTTTTTCGCACATGCAATAGCTCACAAACAAATATATCTTATCAATACATATAGACTGGTCACTTAAACACTAGGTGTCATTCAATTTTGCAAGTAGCCCACTTCTCTTAGAAAGAAGCCCCTCAAAGCTTAGGAGAAGTACCTTTGTATAAATGTTTCTTTATAAAGAAAATAAATTAAGGGAACAGGAAAAAAAAATCTGCACATACTTAATTAAAAAAGTAAGAAATATAATACAAATCCGTGTTATATTTATCCTGCAAATATCACACGAAACATAAGTGGAAATTAAAAAGCCTTTTTACACTCACTGTCGATACAGAGTTTCTACTTTCTAGTTGTTCCATAGGATTTTACGTGCGATAAATTCTTTATGAGAAGTAAACACGTAAAATCCTTAACCCGAGTTTAAGTGGCATACAATGCCAAATGCATTATCTTCGCCAGTGATTAACGCGCTAGTCTGGTAACCCAGGTAGCGTAGGGATCCATTGGTTCGAATCCCACCCAGAGCATGAATTTTTCCTCATTAATTTGAGTTTGCGACCACATAATAATAAGACTCTGAGGGTTAGGTGGTAGAAAATACTTTGAGCATGGTACCGACCCCGGCAGTTCTAGTCTCTTTGGGATGGAACGACTAAGACATAGGTTAGCGGAGTCCTTACTAATAATAACATTCTATCATAATAGAGTTTGAACCATTAACAAAGTTCCAATAAGCGCCTTAGTGTTTGAGAAAAGAAATGAGTGAATTAAAATACATGTTTTTTTTTAAAAAAGAAGAGTGTTTCGCAGCCGTTTTTTTATTTCGTAGCCATGAAACAGGAACTACTGTAGACGCTTGTAGTCTGTGTTGTAGGCTGCCCATCCCGTAGTATGCCTCCCCTCTGATGGGCGAAAAGTGACACAATACTCTCCAATTAGGTGCTGGGTCAACACGAGCGCAGCGGAAGGTATCCCTTACAAACAATTGTAACCAAATTAAGAATACAATTTTTTGTCGGCATGGCGGATCGAACCCGGGACCTTCCGCATGGCAAGCGAGTGCTTAACCACTGAGCTAATCACGCGCTCTATTATTATTATTATTGTCCTGTCCCTCTACGTTGTAGTATGTATAATGTATATATTTCTTTCTCTTTAGATTTCATTACCTCTAATAATATTGTTTTTATAATAATGATGTATTGTTAATTTAGTTTATAGTGTGATATAATGTAATAGGTTGATTTATTTAACTGTATTGTATTACACTCAAATAAAACAAATTCAATTCAATTCAATTACCTGAAGGCCTTACACATTATTTATTATTATTACCTGAAGGCCTTGTATGTCTTGACCCGCACCTCCACCGCCTCCTGGTATTGGCTGTCCTCCTCCACTCCTCCCAGCTGTTGCAACTCTGCCATGGTGACTACTTATTATTATTATTACCTGAAGGCCTTGTACGTCTTGACCCGCACCTCCACCGCCTCCTGGTATTGGCTGTCCTCCTCCACTCCTCCTAGCTGTTGCAACTCGGCCATGGTGACTACTTATTATTATTATTATTACCTGAAGGCCTTGTATGTCTTGACCCGCACCTCCACCGCCTCCTGGTATTGGCTGTCCTCCTCCACTCCTCCCAGCTGTTGCAACTCTGCCAGGTTCTGAAGAATGATCTCGTAGAGACGCACCAAGTCTTGTGGCCGGGACTTCTTTCCATCACCCGCCTGCTGAACACTCTGTCAATTGATTAGAAAATATTTTGTTTTTATAAAAGTAAAAATATAGTAAAGCGTGAATTTTTTTTAATACTTTTTATTTTATATTTTTTGTTTGGGTGAAGTCTTGTGGGCGGGACTTCTTTCCATCTCCCGCCTGCTGAACACTCTGTCAATTGATTAGAAATTTTTTTGCTTTCATAGTCGTAAAAATAAAGTAAAGCGTGAATTTTTTTTAATACTTTATTTTATTTTTGATGTTTGGTTTTGTTTTTATAAATGTAAAAATAAAGTAAAGCGTGAATTTTTATTATTACTTTATTTTATTTTTGATGTTTGGTTTTGTTTTTATAAATGTAAAAATAAAGTAAAGTGTGAATTTTTTGTAATACTCGTACTTTATTTTATTTTTGATGTTCGGGTGAAGACATTTTTTTTTTATACATATTTTAAACATGTTCAGAAATTGGTCGTATTTTTTTCCTTGATCCTTATGTTTATTTTTGATCCATTATATGTAACTATTGTAACTATAAAGTACAACAGACATTGTACTTCAAAGCGATTTTTAATGAAAAAACTGTAAAATTAATTTAAATAAATTCCTTCCTACTAACCATATGTATTTGTATTTTAGTATCAACTAGCGGGTTACACCCGCCGCTTCGCCAGCCCATCAAACACACACAACGCACACACACACAAACACACCCACCCACACACACACATCCACACACACGCACACACACACCACACACACGCACACACACACCACACACACACACACAACACATACACACAACACACACACCACAGACACACACGCACACCCCACACGCACACCACACCACACGCACACCACACACACACACACACACACAATGTCATTTAGGTTTGAAAAAAAACCTGAATATTTTTTGTCGCCCATCTATTTGCTGGTCTTCCCCGGCGTAGCTCAAGAATGGCTCATCAGAATTTCGCGATCAATATGTCAAATGAAAGCCTAAACCCTTGCCTAAAACTTTCTCGCTCTGAATTGATAGGTCGTCACTTCAAATTTCGAGAAAAAATGTCATTTAGGTCAAAAAACGTGAATATTTTACATGTTACCCATCCATTTTTTTATCTTACCCGGCGTAGCTCAAGAACGGCTCATCAGAAATTCGCGATCGATATGTCAATTGAAAGCTCAAACCCTTGCCTAAAACTTTCTCGCTTTGAGTTGATAGGTCGTCGCGACAAATTTCGAGAAAAAATGTCATTTATGTCAAAAAATGTGATTTTTTTTTGCGTCACCCATCCATTTTCATCCTTACTCATTGTAGCTTAACCTCAGGGAGATATAATCTAGCCTAGAAGAATTTCCTGATCCAAGCGGACCTATGTGCAAAATTTCAGGTTTCTCGGTCAAACGGTGTGGATTTGTATAAAGAACATACATACACACATACACACATACATACAGACAGCTTTCTTTTATAGATATAGATAGACAAGACATTGATTAAACTGCTACCAAAAAGAGACTCTTTAGTTCTACACAGGCAGTATAGATAAAGTATTATTGTAATGTACTGCCTGATTTCAAATACTATCCTTCTCAATTTATTCTTTTCCAAAAAATTGTAGTATACCTAACTTTGTTTATCCAAACCCCCGAAGTTGGATTTTAATTAAATAAAATAGGATTATTTTGAGTTAAGTTATTATATTTGTGTTGATGTAATAATTACCTCAAACTCGCCTTGCTAATTGTTTGCTAAACTGGGGACTCGAACCACCAACCTCCGAAGTCTCATAAATCATACTTTAGACACAAAATTGGGGGCTCAGAAGCTCAGTGGTTAAGAGCGTTGGTTGCTGACCCGGAGATTGCGGGTTCGAATCCCGGCCGGAGCGGAAAATTCTGACCGAGTTTTTCGTTTCCCGAATGGCATGGATGTAAAGGTAAAGTGTTCTGATGGTATGCGAAAGCGGTTCCGGGACACAATTACCTTTTTAAAATTAAATACAATACTTTCCTTATTATAGGATAAGGAAAGTAAAAAGGGGCTAAGAATATACTTATGTCTGGCTGGGGGACTATAAACAGGGAGTAGACCAGCATTGGCTTGGTTCTGGGGGCCCTTGTCAATTATTAGCCTCCTTGTAAAGACAGTGGTAGAAGTGCTGAGTCATTCCTCCACTATCTGGCTACCATCGTTCACGATGACGCCACCCTATGATGAAGAAGAATATATTTAGTCCAATTTTTGGTTTTCTCACCTCGATTTTCTTCAGGTTCTCCTTGGCTTGTTGCGCAAGCAGCAAGTTTCTCTGTATAGTCCTCTCCAGTCTGATGCACATGAGGTAGGACTGGAGATACTGCAGCGAGCTCAGTCCTGCACCTTGACCGCGACCCTTGGAGTTCTGTGGAAAATATTCACAGTCGTACTTTTTTTTTATGGCTTTAACGGCAGGATTCTCACACTATGAGCTCTTCCACCGAACCGATGATTTCCCCTCAATCATTCCACAAGGCAAGGCCCGATGGTCAGACAGAAAGGAGAAAGTAGAAAAAGAAGAGATAGAGAGAAAAATACTTCAATAGAAAAACTACTTCAGAGTGATCATTTCTTTTTTTAAATAAATAAAAGAGTGCACGATTAGCTTAGTGGTATTTTTTTATTTATTATTATCTGACCTGGTTGCAGGGTTTTCAGTGAACCCCTTGCAATTAACACTGCGACCTAAAATTATTGTGATCAGTTGATTCTATTTGGTTGTAACGTCCTGATTGAGATAGATAGTCAGGACGGGGGTTTTACCCTCCATTCGCTGGGAATCGTACCAGCTACCCAAATTAACCTCATCCTGAGTGGGGCTGGGAAGAGTCACCCATCCAAGTCTAAGCATCGCTGGACGTTTACAGTAACAGAAAGAGAACTAGTGCATTCAAAGTGCCATCGACGCTGGCTACTTTTGCTCTTTGCATTTAAACAATACTTTCTTTACCTTATAGGTAAGTTTCCCTCCGAACACGTGAGGCTGTATTTTACGGTCCTACCCAGGCTGGATGAGGTTAATGTGGTACGATTCCCAGCGAATGGAGGGTAAAATCCTTCAAATAAGGACGTTAAAACCAAATAGAATCGATGAACATGAAAGGAGCCTAGCTATTGGAACTAGGCGTTCATATATTCCTCTCACCACCGTGATATCTGTACCTATCCCACGGACACGGAATAATTATTAAAGGTAATAGAAAGAATCCTACTTTTGTATACCTCAATAGCCTAAACATATAACACAGAATATAATAATATCCAAAAATACGCGAATGACTTATTAGTTAAAGCGGCACCAAAAAAGAAAAAAGAAAAAATAAATCACAAACTCATTTTTCCTCCTTAATATTAAAATTTCTAATCGTTTCTTGAATTCTTTTTTATGACGGGTCATTCATAATTTATGTGAAGACTATTTGTCAGATAATATGAATATTTATTTATTTAGAAACTCTTTATTAGCAGAACATATACAGAGTGTCCACTTTTAATGTGCGCCATAGGAAAAATACATGTAAAAACAGTTTTTTCTTGTCTCAAAAGTCGCCATTAAGTATTTTAGTTAAACCAAATATGTTAACTCATGTATTTTTATCTGAGAAATCCACTGGTGGTAATTTCATACACCTGGGACTTACAGTTAGAAAGTTAAGGGTTCGAAATCCGAGAAATGTGTTATGTTTGAAACTCAACATTTTTGTACAATTGGATACTCTATTTTATGTAATTTTTCACGAGAAATTGATTGGTAATATTTTCAATTACCTGGGGTTTACAGTTAAAAAGTTCTGGGTTCGAAACCGAGTAATTGCGTTATGTTTGAAACGAAACAATTTTGTACATAACTGAATAAATACTCTATTTTATGAATTTTTTACTGCTGATGTTTGCTGAAGTGATAGTTTGCTGTTTTTTCAGAGCTCTTGTTAAGGTTGAGCTGTCGACTTATTTCTCTTACACTCAGAAAGGGATCCCTTTCCACAAGGTTCAAAATGTTGGTCTCATTTTGAGGAGGAACTCTTCGGACATGTGTTAATGCGACCCGTTTGTCATGAAGAGAACCATCATTATCAAATTTTTTCACTGCCCTAAGGACTTGACAATGATGGAAATAGGCACATTCTGGATGCTGTTCTAACCAAATATCACGAGCCCTTCTAGCACTGTTACCCTGATAATACAGTTTAACCAAACTAATTTTATCCTGTAAAGACAACATTTTATAAAAATAAAAATAATAAAAATTCACTTCTATCCACAAACTCAGACGAAACAAAACTAAAGGTAGGCATCAATCAGGGATAGTACTTTTGTCTACAAGACATTTTGTTTTGGATATTATTTTGGTGCTGCCCTTGAAATTTGTGAAAAATATTAGTTGAGCCAATCATTGGTATTGCCGTGCTGCAGACAACAAAGAACAGAATGAATAAATTTCATAAACCAGTTATTTCTCGGGGTTTGAACCCGAAACTTTTTAACTGTGAGTATTACGTGTTTGAAAATATCACCAATCGATTTCTCGTGAAAAATTACATAAAATAGAGTATTTATTCAGTTATGTCGAAAATGTTTCGTTTCAAACATAACCGTTTCAAACATAACGCAATTACTCGGTTTCGAACCCAGAACTTTTTAACTATAAACCCCAGGTAATTGAAAATATTACCAATCAATTTCTCGTAAAAAAATACATAAAATAGAGTATCCAATTGTACAAAAATGTTGAGTTTCAAACATAACACATTTCTCGGATTTCGAACCCTTAACTTTTTAACTGTAAGTCCCAGGTGTATGAAATTACCATCAGTGGATTCCTCAGATGAAAATACATGAGTTATCATATTTGGTTTAACTAAAATACTTAATGGCGACTTTTTAGACAAGAAAAACTGTTTTTACATGTATTTTTCCTATGGCGCACATTAAAAGTGGACACTCTGTATACAGACAAACAATGGTAAAAATTAAATATAAAATTGACAGTATTAATAATATAAACAAGAAAAAAATAAAAAAATATATACATATGTCCTAACTAAAGGGCGGGGTTATTGCCTATGGCAATCTCTTCCACCCAACCCTTGAGTGGAGCCGGGAAGAGTTACCCATCCAAGTTCTAGCCTCGCTGGACCAGATAGAATCAATGGACATGAAATGAGCCTAGACATTGGAACTAGAAGTCCATATATTCCTCTCACCACCGTGATATAAGTATCTGTACCTACCTCACGCACACGGAATTCAAATCGTGGATAAAATCTCAAGAAGAGATAGGTGCCATAGTATATTTTTAACGCGGGATGAAAGTATCCCATTAATGCCAGTACACTACCTAGGAAAAAAAAACGCACACGGAATAATTATTATAGGTAATAGAAAGTAAAAAACTTTAAAGTCCCTCCTCACCGGGTCCTGCTTGACCTCCTCCTTGACAGCTCCCAGCGCCTCCTTGCAGTCCATCAGGTGAGCCTCCAGCAGCTGAATCTGCTCGGCCGCGCCCCCCACGAGGCTGGCGGCCAGAGATCTCTCCGCCAGCAGGAAGACTCGAACCCGCTCGCTGCGCACTGCCACGCTTCGGCCGCGCCAGGACACCTCGCTCAGCACCTCGGCGTGCCGCTCCTTGCTCTGAATCATCAGGCTCTGCGGGTGGAATAAGTAGTGATTTCACAATTATTTTATTATTATCTGACCTGGTTGCAGGGTTTTCAGTGAAACCGTTACAATTAACACTGCGACCTGATTAGATCTATTGTGACCAGTTGATTCTATTTGGTTTTAAGGTCCTGACTGAGATCGGGGGTTTTACCCTCCATTCGCTGGGAATCGTACCAGCTACCCACATTAACCTCACCCAGCCTGGATAGGGCCGGAAATGCCAGCCTCACGTGTTTGGATGGAACAGAATTTTCGTCGAAAAGTCTGCCCCAACCGGGAGTTGAACTCGGGAACTCTGTACTACGGGCAGTAGTCACAACCATTACGCCACGGAGGCTGGCTTCACAATTATTTTCCATTTATTTAAAAAAAAAAAAACCAACAACAACAACAAACAATTAATAATAAAAACGATCTATGTTACAAATTTTGGAAATTGTTTTCATTTGAAAATAATGATCCTGAAAGGTGTTAGCATACATAGCTTCATTTTACTTCCAAGAAATTTCTAATATTAGAAATCGGAAGCATCCATGGCCACACATGGCTCAGTCGGCATTTGGCCTCGCCAAGATTGTGCTTCCATTTCAAACGGTCATAAGTATCTTCAACTCTGATATTTAGGATATATTTTACAGCCACAAAGAATATTTTTTATTTTTAATAAGAATGTGTTTTATTGTACATTTCTTTTACATTACATAGTTACATATAAAATATAGCACATAGGAAAAGAAATATTAAAGGGGAATTTACTTACTTTACTTTCCGAGTCCATGTGTGATGTCATGGTGGTGGAAGGATTGATATGGGTGAACCCTTTGGACGCCCAGAACCATTGTTCTGGGCTCCTTCCATGTCCAGTGTGTAGTGTAGTGTATGTGTAGTTTGTTGTAATTATGCACTTAAAACTGGCAATTTTAAAAATATTTCTTAAAATTTGATTGGAATTTTAAAATTCATTGTACTTTTTCAAATTTGATGAAGTAAGACATAAAGTGGAACTGTATGTCTTACACAGACTTGTCACACTAAGGTCTTACATTCGTCTTTGAATACTTACGTCCAGAGAGTTGAGCAGTTCCCCGTGCGTTTGTGATCGGAGCTGCATCAGATCCTCGATGCCAGCTTGGTCCCCGATGTTGTAGGCACAGTAGCGGAGACTGGGAGTCAGCTCCTCCACTTTCTGCTTGTAGAGCAGAGCATCATCTTCGTTCAGAGCGGCCACCAACTTCTCGTAGACAACTCTGAAATTAAAATTTTATTATTATTAAATACTTTATTAGATTGAAATTAATAAAAAGGGTTGGGTGGAAGAGATATTTAGGACATAATTCGCCTCTGATAACACAAAGAGGCGTAAACCACAAATTTTTGAAATCGGTTTTATTGCTTGGATTGAGTCTACTTGTGCTATATTTTGTTCTCACAAATAGACGCAATCCAATTATAATCCAAAGAAAACATACAACAAAAATTGAAATCAGGCGTATCCCTCATTTTCTCTTTTTCAGACAAATCAAATAGGCGTACATCGATAGTCACAGTTAAATAATCAAATTTGGCAGCAGAAAAAGTTCGTATGGTCATTCACGGGGACAGGGAAGTGATAATGTTCCTACCGTGAACAGAAAATTTATGCACAAGAAAACTCATTTTGGCTCTCCTGTAAAATTTCGAAAATGTTGTATACGCCTCTTTGTGTTATCAGAGGCGATATGTTTCCATTTTTTCTTCAGTTTACAGGACCAAAATTAACTTACTTTACAATTATACATTCATATATTTTGTTGGACCATTCATTCATTCATTTTTTTTTATAATAATAATAAATTTCAATAATTATGAAAAACTTACTGTGCTTCTTTTAAATTCTTCATGGCCTCTTTCCACATCTTGAGTTCAAAGTGGAGCACCCCCACCATCCAGGAAACGTAAGCTTGGGCCTCCAGCTTTGTTCTGGCATCACAAACCTCTGCCTAGATAAAGAGAAGAAATACATTATAGGCACACTTGTTAGAAATTGGACTCATAAAAAGTGAAAAAGAACAAGAAACCCCCTGCCAAAGTGGGCAAATCACTTCCTAATTAAACCCGGACATTAATGATGTGATGCAGATGAAATAAAATCTGTCCACTATTCATTTGACTTGTGTATTTTTTTAAACAAGAATTTTGAGAGAACATGATTTTTTTAATTAACGGGCGTGGCCCATATACATGAATACAATACAATTTAAAAAAAATTAAAATTATAACTATCACAAGAAACCGAACTATCAAAACTGCTAAAAAATACTACAAAACTACTAAGAATTATTAAAAAATACTCTACAACTGATGTCAATTGCCACTAGCCTTGGACCACAATATAACATTTTACATGGGGTTATAAAATGCATCAATTATTAAAACTAGAAGTACATAAAATTAATCAGGTGATTAAAATAAAAATTAAAAGATGAAACAAGCTGTTCAAGTGTTCATACCTCACACAAGGTTTGTAGCTGAATTGCATAGCTAGCTGCTTTCCTCAGACGGGATACAAGATGGAACTTTTTCCTGGGTTCTGTGTTGGATTCCTGACGTAGTTGCATAGCGTAGCTCCAAGCTCTCTCTGCTAGCATGAGCGGAATGTGCAGGAATCTAAAAAATAAATGTTTCTTTGTGTTATTACTTCACAATTTCAGGGGTATCCCAGAATTCTAGGACTTTTCTGTATCTCCAATATCTTAATAAAGCAGCTACTCATTTTTCCTCACGAGGTATGAGTGGACCCCAAACATCTAAGTACTGAGTATAAAAAATCCTGTCCCACTAGGGATCAAACCCAGGTCACCATGTATGCAGTGCCTAGCATGCAAACTCACTCGGCCATGGTGACTACTCAGGAAATATGATAACTGCCCTTTTAATATATCAGACTTATCAGAGAACAGTATTAGAAGGAGAATTAAGATAGGTATACTAAGAAAAGACTTATTATTTCAGCCAAAATTCTACTGTTTTGAGAACCAATGTTATATGGTCAAATTATCAAATAAATTTGACATAGCAAAACAAGAAAATTGAAAAGCAAAATGCATGGGCTCTAGTTATGCTAAGCATAGTTTGTATGTATGTTCAATTGTTCATGTATAATATTGTGCTTTTTAGACTGAACTTTTTTTATTATTTTTTGTTTAGTTTTTATAAAAATTAAAAGAAAATAAAAGACCTTAAGAGTAATTGAACATGCAACAAGTACATTTTTTCCCCTCAATTATTACAACTAAACATACTTCTCATCTTTCAAGTGCTGCTCAGTCACTTCTCTCTTTTTGAAGTGTCTCTTGTCTCCCTGAGGTAGGTGCAGGGTTTTCCTGAGTCTCCCAACTCTTCTTGTACAATATCCTCTGTAAAGGAGAAAACATGTTATTAAATTTATTGATTGACAGAAAAGTTCAAGAAGCTATTTGCTAAATAATAGTTTTTCCTGAAAAGTACACTAGTTCTTCATGGGAACATGAAAATATATTTTGTAAATGATAAAGATCATCATTATTATTTGTAGTATTTATAACATTCAACTGATGGTCCAATAATTATTTATTGATCTGTTCATTTCAATAAAAATTGTAGACAGTCTTCACCATCTTTGTTATAGTTCTACGTTTACCATGAAGTTTGAAAAGACTATTAACCCAGATAACGCGGTGAAATTTTTTGTTTTATTTTTTTGGAGTGATATAAATTTAGTCCTGAATCAAAATAAGTGCTGTCAACTTATCACTCGGACTCAAAACAAAGAGCTTAAGGTGTCGCCAACTAACCTCAACAAGCTGAATTAATTAGAAAAATCCACAACGTAGTACCTTTCACCAGATGGGGCTGACGTCCTTCCAGAAGGACGTCCTTCTGGAAGGACGTCAGCCCCATCTGGTGTTTTTTTTTTTAAAAAAAAGGGAAATAGCAATAGTATTAGACTTTTGCATCTTTTGCTATAACATTAAAAATTAAACTATTTTTTTATTATTTTGAAGTAATTATTAATCAAAGAATTGTGAATTGCAATGCTAGGATGTGATATGAAACATGAAGAAATTAAAAAAATATAGTCATCATCAACATCATTATGATGGTTGGTTGCACCGGCGTAGGTGTGGGCCTGGGAGGTTCAAACCCCCAGCAAAAAATGACATCACGGTGGTTTTGCAGAAAAGTTCAATGACCCTTGAATCGTGATTTACTTTTATGCAACTTGATTTACTGTCTCAAGCCGACATCGACAGTCTAAAGCTCTGGTATAATAATCTGACTAGACTCTAATGCTATTTTTCCGTGTCCATAAAAAAAAAACAGAATTTAATCTTATGAGAGTAACAAAAAACTATGTTAAACCCCGGACATCCAAGCAGAAAATTTCTGCGCTGCCGGGAATCGAACCCAGGTCACCATGCGTACAATGCCTAGCGTGCTAACTCACTCTGCCACGGTGACTACTGATATGACCATGCAGTTGAAAGCGATGTTAAATTTTTGTTTAAAAAAACGCTTGCATACGAGTCTGCAACCATTGGGACATTTTCATCTTTACTATTCAAGGTCCAAAACCCAACTGACCAAATTTCGTATTGTGCGCATGACACATACCTTCTCTCTTCTCTCCCTCTACAATTCAATACTTTGCCATTGTGCGCATGACACACACTTTCCCTCTTCTCTCCCTTTACAATTCAATATTTCGTTACATAATATCGTTACATAATATCGTTACATAATTTCGTTACATAATTTTGTCACATAATTTTGGTTATGTGCCAGAGCAAAGACATGAAAATGTCAAAAATCTTATTTCTTGAACCTTGTGAATTATGTTTTCAGGGCTTTGGAAACAAAGAAGAAGAAAAACTTCAGTATTAAACAATACAAACCTGTATCTCTGGTAATCGCCATGTCTAAGTCCATGCTGTTGCTGTGCATCCTTGATGATTTTTAGAACTGAATTTTTAAAATTAAGGATATAAATTTAATAATATATTATGTAGCAGGGTTTTTTGGTGTATTATCATAAGATTAGTGGGAAGCACCACATTATAAGATACCTAATAAATAAGATCATTTGATTTTCTTCCTTTTTTGACGTAGAATTCATTTCTGCACTAAAAATTTATTATAATAATCTTTCTTTTTTCACAACATATTAAAAACTTCTCAAAGGACACCTCCCCAAGGCAGTGTACTCAGTACTGTAATACCACATCTCATTGTTATCAATTCAAAAAGCTTCTCATTTTTTTTCTAATGAGGTACAAGTAGACCCTGTATCATTAAGGAAATAATTGATATCATCAATACAATACAATACTCTGATATCCTGCAAGAATGAGACTAAAGAGTCTTTCAAATCCCACCCAGTGCATGAATTTTTCCTCATTCATTTGAGTTTGTGACCACATAATAATAAAACTCTGAGGGTTAGGTGGTAGAAAATGCTTTGAGCATTAACCTCGCCTTGGTTACCTTGGTTACTAAAGAGTGTTGTTATTAGCTCATTAAGCATTACTTCAATACTTGGCCAAGATAAGGAGTATGAGAACTGATTCAAATAAAACACAATTTTGCACATGATGGAATCTTGTAAACAGTCCCATATTCACTTTTTGTCACCCAGTGTTGCAATTGGTTGTAAAATGTAAATAATCACTCAAAAATACATTTACATTTTCAATGTATTTTTATGCTTACTTTGGACCTGTACACCGTTAAAGTCACCAATAAAGTTCTTCAAATCAACCTCATTATTATTTTGTTCTACCTATAGGTTGTAGGGTTTACAGTAAAACCCTTTGCTGGGTATCGTACTAGCTAACCACATTAACCTCGACCCCAGAACACAGATCACAACCACCTACAGTAGCTGCTGATTCCCTTCTACAAAATAAAAATTCCTGTGAAAGTGTTAAACACTACTAGAATAAGAAAATAAGAAATAGATGTATGTAATTTATTCATTACAGATGCTAAATAATTAAGTCATTGTACTGATCTTTCAACATCAGGAACCAGGCCCTCATAGGGTTCCATCCATCCTAACATACTGATAAAGGATACTTTCTATAGTATACAACACTTTGGGTTTTACTTCCTTGGGCTGAGCTTTCACCGGTGTGTCTTCATTTTCAACAGGAGCTCCTTCGGTTACCATGTCTACAAATATCTCCTTGATAGAAACTTTATTCTCCAAAAATAACTGAAATCACTTATCACATCCACTCCACATCCAAACTATTTTATCACTACTCACTTTCTCTAGCTGCGAACTACTGAGAAGCCAGCAAGCTAGCCAAAATCATGCCCATGTGTTTTGTTTACATTTTTTTTTTTCTTCTATATTTGGGATCCTAGCTATCAAAATCAGTGTCGGAGCTGTGTTTTCAAATGGGCAAACATTTTATCAGATTTTCAGATATGTAAGATATTCTGCAGTATTTAGAACATAAAATTCTAGAAATTAATCTAAATCTGGAAAAAATTAATTGAAACCATCCTGAAAATTCACTCTAATGCAATTTTATGTTCAATTTTATTTTACAAGTAAAACGCAATTCAGTACGTGATGGAAATCTTGTAAACGGTCCTTTGATTATTCACTTTTTTATCACTCCGTCTTGCGATTGGTCGATCCGAAAATGGTCCACGAAAACGTAAACAAACATCATCTGTTTCTGAGCTGTCAATTTTTGAAATTTTGGAAAACTTGAAGATATCTTTTTGGAAAATTTGTTAATTTTCTTTTTATCGCGGTAATAAAGAGTTATCTGTCCTCACAAGACATCAGGGCATAGAGTCTCTCATCAGTATGACGGAAATCTTCAACAACCCTATCGTAAACGGTGACGATCCTGCCAAAGTAGTACAGGTAAGCAATTGACCACTTGAGAGGGTGGACTGTATTTCCCAATAGATAGCAGAGATAACAGATCAAATTGAAATTATTGTATATCTTGTGAGATTAGAGCAGATGCGTTACACTATAGTATTCTGAAGATGCAGGCTCCTGGAGGTATTCTGACTGCAAAGTATAGAAGAGGCAGTAAATGTACTTAAAGCCACCTAATCAGTAATGAATCAGTGTTCCTGTGTTGAGCCAGTTTTAAGAAATCACTACTACTATTCATTATTATGATATTATTTATTGGTTACTGTACATACACTTGAAAAGATATTGTAGTTCACTAAGTAGAAGAATAAGAAGTGTATACCTAGAAGGAAAAGGTTAAATTCCCGCAGTTTTCTCTGTCATCTAATAATACTGAAGTAGCTCTTTCTAATAGGTATTTCACACCTACACAGTGGTACTTGAGGTCACTGTTAATTCATGCAAGGTATTCTACTTGCTTGTCCAACAATTTGCACCTAAATACAACATCTAAGCAGATCTGATAGGTCCATAGTACATTCCTGTGATGTGTATGTTTTATTAAAATAAATAGGTACACTGGGTACATATCATCACTCCTGCCATGTCTTTGATTCAATTTTAGTTTAATGTCCCATGAGTTTTCCATTAATTAGAAAACCCCCTAATTATATTATTGATTGAGAGAGAGAGAAAAAAAAAAACATTATTATCCTATATATAATTATTTATTTTTTTCATAACTGTGTTCTTACTGCAGGTTCAGCAACCAGTGGAAGGATTAGAATTCCAGGTATCTTCAGTACTGAATCGGTTAGAGGAAGCTGCAGAATGCCATCCAGGGGATGACAGTGGTCCTCAGTTTGAATCCTTCAGACACCACATGTTCAATCAAGAAGAAAGCCGTACATTTCCAGCTATGAACACTCATGATGTGTTGAATATAATTCAGGTATGATGGTAATCAGTTGAGCTGTGTCAATAAAGTAATATTAATACTCTTTAGTGGAAGGTAATCACCAGGCACAGTTAAGGCTCAAAGCATTTTTTACCACCTAGTGCTCAGAGTCTTATTATTATGTGGTCACAAACTCAAATTAATGAGGAAAAATTCATGCACAGGGTAGGATTTGAACCAACAAATCCTTACGCCCAACAAAGTTTTATTTTCCAAGCATACACATGCAAGAATACTATAGTATAGTATTCTTGTATATGTATGTATCTGTGTGTATTAAAATTTACAATATGTGATGAAAAAAAACCCCCTTTTGAAATTGTTAAGGTTAATCAAACACAATCATTGTGTAAAAAGATATGAAAAAGTTTTTACCTGAGAAATTTAATGTTATTATCTATTATGTTATTACCTACTTCCAAATGGGAATTAGAAATTGGAAGTATTACTTTTTAAACATGTTATGAAAAAGTAAATGATATATTATGTCAAAATAATTTGAAGATAGAAAACACTTGGCTTTTTTTGTTTTACTTCATTATTTATTTTCAGATGGCCATTTTACCAGTTACGGCATTGTCAGTGAACTAAAGATGTTTTCCATCTTCATATCATTTCAATGTTTATTTGTTTTACCAAGAGTTAGTTATAATTATATAATTTTTGATTTCCAGGACTTGTTTCTAGTGGAAGAGTCTTCTGATGAAGAGGAGCCTGGAGTTATAACTGCTCTGCCCAAGTTGAATGATGTTGCCAAGTTGACCCTAACATCTCACAGCTTGATAGCTTATTGTAAATTCTTAAACAATGATCATGCAGTGAAAATCTCCAACAAAATTCACATTGACACCTGTAATTTGCTAAATACACTCTTCAGGTAATGTTATTTTACTATTAAAAAAAAAACTTTTTTCCATTGTTAATGCAGATTCAGAACTTTTTTCTTATACTGTAATGATAAAACAATTTGGTCCGTAAAGATTATACCAAAATATCATAGCTGAGAGTCTATTTGCTATAGTAAAAAAAAAAAAAAAAAAAAAAAAAACAGTTCAACATCTAATACAAAAAATATAACAATAATAAAGAAAAAAATGAGTGTTTCACAGGCTTTTTTATTTCGTAGCCATGAAACAGGAACTACTGAAGATTGTAGATGCTTGTGGTCTGTGTTGTAGCCCGCCCATGCTGTTGTATGCCTCCTCTCTGATAAGCGAGAAGTGCCAGAATACTTCCCATTTAGGCTCTGGGTCAACAAACACATTGAAAGGTATCCCGTACAAACAACTGTAACCATATATTGAATAGGTCCTTTTGGATGGCAAAGGAATGTTGTTGAAACAGGCAAAAAAAACCACTGAGCTACCACAAATAATAATCCTTCTGAGGTATAAGACACTAGCAATTCAAACAGAAAATATTTTCATTACTATCCTTTGCTTTGTTGTTGTAGTAGAAAAAAGATCTTAACTTATTTACAGGTCTTTAATCTTCTCCAATTCTTCACAACTTTTTCAATTTCAGGACAAACTACCCAGGTGCGTTCTTCAGTCAAAACTCACTGGAGGGTATCGTGAAAATATTCCGCCTCCTTCTGGTCACAAAGTACCCCCACTACAACGAGGAGGGGTATGAGACCCTCCGCAATAAGTACCCTGTGATCTACGTGAGTCATGATGCGGCAGTGCTGGCAGCTCACTATATCTGTAAACAGGTGAATATATGTCCTGTAATATAATTTATGGTAGTCACCGTTGCCGAGTGAGTTAGCGCGCTAGGCATTTCAATTTTAATTTTATTGTACTAGAGGATACATACTGTATGTGTACAAACTTAAATGCTAATTGTCAAATTAAATTAAATCTAAGTTATTTATTAAAATAGGTGTACTCGATAGGAACAAAGTGCATTTAAATAATTTGAGGACTAGAAAAAATAAAAATGTATAAACACAAATAAAAACGAAAAACAGAAAAGGGACGAAAAGGAAAGGGAAACACAGGGATGACTAGAAGGTATTGGTGACCTGTGTTCGATCCTCAGCGGGCCAGGAATTTTCTGCTCCATACTTCGATGTTCGGGGTCCTCTCATACCTCGTGAGGAAAAATGAGTAGTTACTTGTATGAGTAACGACCAATGGGCATTACCAGAGTAAAAAGAAATGAATGTAAAAGAATCTGAAAAGTGAAGGAGGCTCTTAGTAATACTGCGCTACCCACAAAAATTGTGATGAGGGCTTGTGCTTCACCACAAATAAAATCACACATACATATCATACCCCTCTGCACCGCCAGGCTGAGACGCTGTTAAGCGATAGTGGCTTGGATTAACAAATCCTAGATATTTAATTCTGTTTCATAGTTAGGCCCTAAGTAAAGTATTTATTTTACTCAAGTGTGGTTTCTGTTCGCTTTGCTCCAGTTGAGTCTCCCCACCTACTGCATCCGACGGGTTCCCGTTGACCCTTCCACTCCCAGTGTCCAGAAAATAGACCCGGGGGAGCTGGAAACCAACATCAAAGAAGACGCCGCGGCCGGGAAGTTGCCCTTCTTTGTTCTGGCAGAAGTTGGTAAGTGTATCTAAGGATTATTATTTTAAACTAGATTTTTTTTTTACTTCCATTTTAATAGTATACTAATAAATAGTGTAAATTTGTACCTACCCATATTTTAAGTTAAAAACTGTGAAGAAGACAGCCATGCCTGGTTACTATTCTATTTAGTCTGGCTGGGGGACGTTAAACATGGAGAAGACCAGTGTCTTGCTAGAGGACTATAAACAGAGAACAGACTAGCCAGCTAACTTGCAGTTTCCTATGGGTTTAATGGCTTATAAAGAAAAGTCCAAGTCCTCATGATGGTTGATCGCACATAGAAATTTGCTGTTCAGGACGAGCCAACTTTGAAATAAAGTTGGCTGGAGACCATCACTCACCCCTCCAGCTGTAGCCAAGCTGGCTACAGCTAAATAAACTGATGTAGAATATGTTTCTATTATTATCATTTCCGAATTTATTCCCCCCTCCCCCGCAGGCTCCTCACTGAATGGTCACGTGGACAGCGTGACGGCCCTGCACGAGGTGTGCGTGCGGCACGACGTGTGGCTCCACCTGCGCGGACACAACCTGGCCGCCCTGGCGCTGCCTAGACCCGCCCCTGGCCCCACCCTCCCCGCCCCCTCCCTCTCCCTGCCCCTGGGGCCCTGGCTCAACCTGCCCTGCCTCCCCACCATCACACTATTCTCGGGGCTGGGGGGCCAGGACTCCTTGGCCCCGCCCCTGTCCCTGCAGAGCAACGAGAAGGCGAGCGCGCTGCCCGTGTGGACCGCGCTCAAATCGCTCGGCCAGGCCGGGGTCGAAGAAACGATCGGCTACAACTTTGGCCTCGTCGAGGGCATTCGTAAGAAGCTGGACGCGTACGATTGTCTCCGAGTGCTGTCCCATTATCCCAGCTCCGGGCTGGGGCTCGCCGATGTGACTTCGAAGGTGCTTCCTCCTCAGACGCTGTTCGAGAGCGTTCAGAGTTGTGTGCTGTTTCAGTTTATACCCAAGGTATGGAGATTTATTTATACAGGGTTTCCATAAAGTCTAAAGTCTTTCCTGGGTTTCTCGAGAACAA
The DNA here is from genome assembly GCA_024516035.1 of Bactericera cockerelli. NCBI lineage: Eukaryota > Metazoa > Arthropoda > Insecta > Hemiptera > Triozidae > Bactericera > Bactericera cockerelli. Next base: position 3,779,757 of record CM044961.1, on the reverse strand, counting down.
CTCAAAATATCAACAACAACAAAAAAAAAAAAAAAACGCAAAAACCCGTATTCCTTAATTTTTAGGGGATTAATTTTCAGCATTTTTTTTTTTTTCCTACACAGTCACTAAACCAACTTTAAAATCTTAAATGTAATGGTATGTTGTGTGTCATATTGTTTGAAAGGTCTTATCAAGAGAAGTTCATTGCGATAAATTTCAGTGAGCTACGACTTATCTTTTTTTTGAGATACAAGGTCGGACGTCCTGCGTAATATCCACACATTTTGACCTATAACTCGTTAACCGTAAATTCAAGAAAGATGAAATTTGTTTTTTCATTAAAAGTTTTTAGGCTGTTCGTCCGGCTGGCTGACGAAACCGACCAGAAACTAACATCAACAGAATAGGTCGAGTTATAAGTTGTTCGAAAAGTCTCGCCATAAGGAGTTATCCTCAACAAATTTCATCCTTCTGGAACTTACGGTTAACGAGTTAAATGTTGAAATATATGGATATCAACCAGCACGTCCGACCCTGTATCTCGAGGAAGGTAATTTGTATTTCTATATTTATACTGCCCGATAAGGACTATTAAAGTCCCATTATTCCAGCAGTAAGCCCAAGACATATTATTATGTGGTAAAAGTCCGAAATGGGAGGATAACTTGTCATGGCCCGGCTGTGTTTCGAACCCGCGACCTCTGGAATCTCTGGATTCACAGAGTGCCGCCTTTACCTCTGAGCTACCGGGACAATAATAAGACTCTTTCCTCATTAATTTGAGTATATGATCACATAATAATAAGATTAATGGTGGTTACCTCGTATGGTAGAGTACTTTTACTAAAGAGTATTATTATTATATTTTTTTATTTTTTTTACCGACCTCAGTAGCTTGATCGATAAGGCGGCAGACTTGTAACCTGGAAGTCGGCGGTTCAATTCCCGGTTTCAGCGTAAATTTAGTAAAGCGAGTTTGAGTGGTTGTGATATCACGAAAGTGATTAACACAAATATGATAACTTAATAATAATAATCTAAAGAGTATACTCTTTTTATTTTATTATTATTATTATATATTTTTTTTACAAACAATTCCCGTCCTCCCAAGGATCACCCCTTGGCGCAACCCGTGCCTCCCTACTTCGACAAGCTCAACTCCTGGCTCGGGCAGATCCTGCAGCGGGATGTGCCCTCCATCAGTCTGAACCTCACAGAGACCAGCGCCTACGGCACTGTGCTCAGGATTTGCCCGTTCGATGGATCCAGTGGCGGAGACTACGAGAGCTTTCTCGTTTGTCTGGAGGCTCAGGTAATAAGCCTTTTTAGGTAATAATTTTTAGTAAATAAAACTACCACTTTCGTGGTGAAAATTGTTAACACTTTGTACGCCAAGCCCAAAATCGTGATTTTCCCCTGAGGCCACGATACAAAGCATTGTCTCTCAATATGTGTGAGGTGGCCCCCACCAAGTTTGTTTTTCATGGGGGGCCACGTCGCTCATATTGAGAGACACTTTGTTACCTCTGTTTTTGTATTTTAGTTGACTTTATTTTAACACTGTCGCTCATATTGAGTGACGTGGCGTACAAAGTGAACACTTTTAAAAAAAAGCTTTTTCAATATTTTATTTTTATTTTTTTCTTCTGGCTGGGGGACTATAAACAGGGATTAGACCAGCATTGGCTTGGTTCTGGGGGTCCTTGTCAATTATTTTCATAGTACATCTTTTTGTACAGAACAAACTACATGGTATAAGTATAAGTAGTGCTTTTTTTAAGGGCGGAATTAATAGACGTTTTTGTAATACCTCTGTGGCGCTAAGTCACGGATTGCGTACTGTGAACGATAGGGAAAAGCGACGCTTAACAATGACTTGTGATTAGAATTTGTCTATTAATTTCACCCTTAGACTGTCAGCGTGAGACAGGTAGTCCCATTATGCCAACAGTATGGTACATTTTTTTTCTCCATTTTTTTTTTTTTTTTTTTTTTTTTTTTTTTCAAATACCTACACTTGAAAGTTATATATTATAACAATCAAGCAATAACTGATATGCTCATTTATTCACACATGTATTCATTAGAGATCGGGTTGTTGGGGCATATCGTTGAATTTTTTCATGCATGATGTTTTTCTTTTCTTTTCTTTTTTTCTTAAATGAGTTGTTACTTCTTTTTTAAATAAACAGGGAGTAGACCAGCAGTCTGGCTGGGGGACTATAAACAGGGAGTAGACCAGCATTGGCTCGGTTCTGGGGGCCCATGTCAATTATCAGCCTCCTTGTAAAGACAGTGGTAGAAGTTCTAAGTCATTCCTCCACTGTCTGGCTACCATCATTCACGATGACACCACCCTATTATGATTTTTTTCTTTTGTGTGAAATAATATTATAAAATGAAATTTCAATAAGAGACTTATTTAACTGTACGGCTGGGGGACTATAAACAGGAAGTAGACTAGCATTGGCTTGGTTCTGGGGGCCCTTTTCAATATACAATGATATTATTTCACATGGCAGGATTCTCCTTCAAGAAGCTCTTCCACCCAACCATAAATACTGATCCAGTTTCTCATAGCTGATTGAAATACTGGACCAATATATTTTTAAAATTCTCCAGCGTTATGCCAACAGTATGGCTCATCTTTTTTTCCCATTTTTTTCTTCTTCTTTCTCTCTCTTCTCCCTTTCTCTTTCCCTCCCCCCCCCCCCCTCTCTCTCTCTCTCTCTCTCTCTCTCTCTCCTCTCTCTCTCTCTCTCTCTCTCTCTCCCTCCCTCCCTCTCTCCCTCTCTATCTCTCCCTTTTTTTTCTCTCTCTCTCTCCCTCTTTTTCTTTCTCTCTCTCCCTTTCTCTCTTTCTCTCTCTCTCTTCTCTGTTATTCTTGTGTATAAGTATTTTAATTTTAATGTATTTTGTATTTTGTAATTTTATTATGTAACATACAAACAATTTGAATAAATTGAAGTATATTTTGTAAAAAAAAAAAAAAAAAATGAGTTTCACTGAAGTGCGTCTCCTCGTCCTCCTCCCCGCAGGTGGAGATCCTGGTGGCCACGGTGGCCCACAAGGCCTCGTTCCAGTCGTTGGTGGGCGCCTCGCCTCGCCTGCAGGCGGTGGAGATGCCGGGGTGGGCGGGGCTGGGCGGGGTCCGCTATGTGCCGCCCGCCTGGGGGGCGGCCGACACGGACCAGGCTAAGGCAGAGCTCAACAGGCTCAATGTTCAGGTGGTGCGCACGCTGCGGACATCGGACGCGGCGTTCTCTCTGGGCGAAGGTAGGGAGGTTTTAATTTTTTATTATTTTTTTTTTAATTTTTTTTCTTTATTTAATAACAGGATAACATATGCAAAGGTATTTTTTTAAGCTAAAGCTTCTAAGAAACTATGAACTCATAAATGTACTGTTTCTTAATATTCTAAAGTTAACCCAAACATGTTAACCCAAACTTATACGGTTTCTTAATATTCTAAAGTTAACCTTGATATATCCATTTCAATATCTCGTACATTAACCAATATGACACTCGGGACCCACATTATTTGGGTTTAACGTCTCTCTCAACTTCATGGTCATATCACGACGGGGGTGTTACCTTCCATTCGCTGGAAACTCACAAATCAGCTACTCAAATCAACCTCACCCAGTCTGAGAGGGGCCGGGAATTTTTTTTAAAAGATGATTGTTACACAGCCGTTTTTTATTTCGTATGAAACAGGATCTACTGTAGACGGTTGTGGTCTGTGTTGTAGCCTTCCCATCCCGTAGTATTGTTTATATTGTTTCCATTTTTTCATTTATTTGTACTGTATACATATATCTATTATCTAATAAATAATTATAACCCCTCTCTTTAGTTAGGACATCCGTATACATTTTATCTATGTTGTTTATCTTTTTCTAAATTTTGTATTTTATCATTACTTGTTTGTACATATGTATAAAGAATTAAATAACAATAATAATCAGTGGCGCTCAATGTTTTCCCGTGTGTCTCATAAAGTTGAGAAAAGTATACGAAAACTGAACGATCCTCATGAAATGATTCTTTCGTATTTCAATCAGTCCTTGGTAGATCCTCAAGTAATTGGATCTCTGCGCTCTCCGCAGTATCATACGGACGTTTCTTCTCGTGTCCAAGTCACACCGGATCCAGCCACTCTGGCGAAAGGCGCCGCAGAGTCTGGCGTTACAGTCGTCCAGCAGTTCAGAGCAGTGACACCAGAAGTAGCTCATCATGTTGTTCAGGATCAGGAGTGAGACGAGCGCGTAAAAACGAGGCTCAAACATAGCGGACCGATGGCTGATGATTTGAAACAGACAGATGGCCGTGGTGGAAAAGTTGATGATGGTCTGACACAACATGTTGGGTTCGTAGAAGCGTACGAACTGAAAAAAGTAATTAATTGGAAATAAATAATAATAAGTATATTTTATTTAGAGTGCAGTACAATACAGGTGTTGGCTTTACAAAAGTTAGCCAGCACCCAATTACATAGTATACACACTATAGAATAAATAACAAGAATAAAAAAGGTAAAAAAAAGATAATGATGGTAAATTTAAAAAAAAAAAACTACGCTTGGAAATAAAACCATCCTTCCACAGCACTTTGTGTTTTAAAAAGGAATAGTATGAAAGTTATGTTGACCCAGCACCTGCATGGGAAGTATTGTGTCACTTCTCGCCCATCAGAGGGGAGACATACTACGGGATGGACAAGCACAGACGACAAGTGTCTACAATAGCTACTGATTTGAAACAGACATATGGCTGTGGTGGAAAAATTGATAACTGTCTGGCACAACATGTTGGGTTCGTAGAAGCGTACGAACTGAAAAAAGTAATTCATCATCATCATCATCATAGGGTGGCGTCATCGTGAACGATGGTAGTCAGACAGTGGAGGAATGACTCAGCACTTCTACCACTGTCTTTACAAGGAGGCTAATAATTGACACGGGCCCCCAGAACCAAGCCAATGCTGGTCTACTCCCTGTTTATAGTCCCCCAGCCAGACTGCTGGTCTACTCCCTGGTTATAGTCCCCCAGCCAGACTTCATTTAAAATAAATTAATTTAAAAAAAACTACGCTTGGAAATAAAACCATCCTTCCACAGCCCTTTGTGTTTAAAAAAGGAATAATATGAAAGTGATGTTGACCTAGCATCTGAAGGGGAGTATTGTGTTACTTCTCGCCCATCAGAGGGGAGGCATAGGTACTACGGGATGGGCAAGCTACAACACAGACAACAAGCGTCTACAGTAGCTCCTGTTTCATGGCTACGAAATAAAAAGGCTGTGAAACACTCATCTTTTAGGGAAAAAATAATGACCTTTTTTTGATAAATATATTTATATTAAATGTTACAGATAGAACATGGAAGTCTATTCTTCTGACGGTAATGCTCCCAATACACTGGCAGCATTAGCATTACCTGTCTTCTCAGTCACCTTTTTTCCTATCTCCTGAATCCATTTCTTTCCCTCGTCATAGATATTGTGCATCATAGAAATTATTAATACTCACCTCTCCTTGAAATTTTAGGAGTTTCTGGTGAAACTTGGTTATTTGCCTCAAATAATTCTCTTCGTAAGTTTTTCTCCCTTGAGTGTAGAAGTGGGTCTGTAAACCATAATTATCCTGGCTTCCAACAGATCCTACTTTAGAATTATCCTGACTTGCACCTGTTCTTACTTTAGGTTGACTCAACGTTTTCAAACGAAGAACATACTTATTCTGTTCAATATCTATGTAGACGATTTCTTTCCCTTCCAAGTCGTAATGTTGAACACCCAGTTTCTCAGCGTACTTGCACAGGATAGTGTACTGAGCGACCAGGTCGAATATGACACAGGGAATAAAGTTCACGTAGGAAATTATCATGATGAAATAGTCCACCCCCATGACCGTGAGGAAAAAAAAGAATATTTTCGATGACATCAGATCTTCCGGCTCGACGTATGGATATTTTTGATGAAAACTGATTTCATTTGATGACAGTGTGTCCCATATATTCGCCACTAAAAGGATGCAATAGACAGATATCAATGTTTTGATAAATGCGCGCATTCTGCGACTGTATTTGTTGATGATGTCAGAGTCCGCGTGGCTGAAGGAGTGATGCATGAACAATTCCAGTTCCTTCAATTGGTTAGAATTTCTATACACAATAAGATATGAAACATAGTACATTAATATATAAATACCTTCATTAAGACAGCGAACAAATTCCGATTCCGATTCCCCAAATAAACAGATCGTGTAGTACATGTGACCGAACAAGAAAATCGTGGTCAGCAGAATTTGAAACCAACAGTAGAGTTCTTGTATTTTGTTTTGCCAGTCGTGTTTTCTGCGATTGAAATTGATCAAGCCCAACGTTTCGAGTAGAAGTAAAAGAAAAGATATGGGTGGTGGTTCCCTCAGATTTGAATACATCACGAAAACTTGTACCTGTGAGAACGTCGTTGGAACACTAAGACACCACCCGGTATTTATGAATGATTCCGAGTCCGACTGAAGAAAATGCTCAAGACTGTCTTGAAAACAACCGACCTCAGTAGCTTGATCGATAAGGCGGCGGACTTGTAACCTGGAGGTCGCGGTGGTTCAAGTCCCGGTTTCAGCGTGGATTTAGTAAAGCGATTTCGAGTTTTTGTGATATCACGAAAGTGATAAGCACAAATATGATATCTATCTGTAAACTTTTAACTGTGTTTGAAAACAAAACTGTACTTATGAATGTATTTTTTTCTTCTTCTTCTTCTTTTTTGTCTGAAGACAGAAATCGTGTCAGACTTGAAATATTGTCTTGAGACTTTTTTTCAAAACAAAGTTCCGCAGTAAGAAGATTCACACATATCTTGAACTTTTAACTGTCTTGAAAACAAAACTGTTCTTATGAATCTGTTTTTTTTGTGTCAAGACAGAAATCGAGTCGGACTTGAAATGGTGTCTTGAGACTTTTTTTCAAGAGAAGCTAGAAGAGTCACACTTATCCACCGTAAAGTCTTGGAAAACTGAGCAATTACTGTGTGTTTATCCTTGCTCTGCTGAAATATTTTCATTAATTGGGTCCAGGTGGCGGTAACCCTGTGTTTATCGATAAATTAGCACTGGGAAAAGCTAGTTGGTAATTTTTGTTCTTCATTTGAAAGAAACAATACCATAATCCTTGTAACTTAAACTAATGAGGTGTGTGCTCGTGTGACCATTATGTGCTATTAGAGTAATCACCGTAGCGGAGTGGAATAGCGCACGGACTAGCATGCACGGTGACCTGGGTTCGATTCCCGGCAGCGCAGAAATTTTGTGCTCTGTATTTGGGTTGGATGGAAGAGATTGTCATAGGCAATAACCCCGCCCTTGAGTTAGGACATATGTGTTTATATATTTTCTATTTTTTTTTTTTTAAATTTTTATTGAATATATTGTTTCCATTTTTTTTTCATTGTTAAAATAATTATTTGTATGTACATTATGTCCATTTATATCTAACAAGCGGGCTGTCGCCCGCTTTGCGGGACGAGGCATGGCCGTGAAAGCAAAAAATCTTTTTTCGCCAATGGCAGGTGTTGTAGTGGGAATTTCGAAAAATCCCGTCTTATTGCACATCTAGACTATAAGACAAAGCTACCTACCAAATTTCAGCTCGCTAGGTATTACGGTTTGGGCTGTAGAGCGATGATCAGTCAGTGAGTGGTCAGTCAGTCAGTCAGTGACTTTGACATTTATATATTAAGATAAAAAATATAGGTCCTCGCGACAAATTTTAAGTTCCGCGCTGGAATCTGCTAAAAAACGTGAAAAGTCTGAAAAAAAGGTCGAAATTTCGAACATTCTGGCCTATATCTCCAGAACGGTACGTCAGAATGTGGCCTAAAATGAATTAAATGAAAGCTAATTTTGTCTTATTTGTTATTAAATAATAAAAAATATAGGTCCTCGCGATAGATTTCAAGTTCCAGGGCAAAGACTGTCTTAAAATCGGACCCTTCCTCAAGGAAATACTTGAGGAAGGTCATAACTCAAGGACGGTTTGGAATTTCGGACTTTTGATAGTTTTCCTGATGTTTTTCGGCAATTTTACTCGGGGTCGTCTCCCATCAATTTTTTGCTATCTCTTACCGTTTCGCCTAAACAATTCCTGCACACAAAGATACAAAGCCCGTCCATATTTCTCATTTATATATAGAGATAAAGCGTTGTATAATAATAATATTATACAAATTCGATCAAGTTTTATAATATACAATTATAAAATACACTACATTAAGACTATAATATACAATTATAGGTACACACACAGAATATTTATAATATAGAAACAAAACTGTATGAAGGGTAGTGCTAATGCCAATTAATGGTGTTGGCATTAGTTCTCTGTACTTGGATGTCCGGGGTCTACTCATACCTCGTGAGGAATAATGAGAAGCTATTCCTATGCATAGCGACCAGTGGCGACCAAGTAGACCATTAAGGAGCACCCTCTACCCCAGACCCTGGTACCTTGATATAGACGATTTGACAGCTTGATATAGACGATTTTCGGGACTCCTTGGAAACATCTTACATTTAATAACAAGATTAAATTACGTGGTATCGGCGCTAGCCTAGGGTAGCCCCTGTAGCACACAGAATAATCTAACCATGTTATTAAATATAAGCACTGGGTGGGATTCGAAACCACGGATCCCTACGCTACCTGGATTACCTGCTTGCATCCTCGGTTCCCTTCCAGAAGGACGGTCCCTGGGACAAGTTTTTTATATTTAATAAAAATAAATATATAAAAAAGTATTAAAAAAAAAAAAAGATTGGAGAATATGAAGCCCCAGGGCAAAAAAAAAAAAACCTCTTGACTAATTGCTCAAGACCTATAATGCAGTCTCTGTAAAGAGGCCCCAGAGACAGCAAAACACATTCTCTGTCAATGTGGAACAGCCTCATACACTCGACTGAAACACTTCTCAAGGCTGATTCGAACACCTAAAGAAGTTACCGAAATCAGTCCTAAAAGAATCTTAAGCTACATTAATAGCTTTGATCTCTTTTAGAGTTACAGGGGCATGTCACAAAAGATCTATTTAAGGTCGCAGTGACAATAAGATTTTGTAGCCGATAGCCCTACTTATACCAATACCAATAACCTCTTGACTATACCAGTGCACTCATGACTACTCTCTGGTTGCACCTCTTCAGGCACGGACGGTCTGGCGTGCGTCAGGTTCGGCATGGTGACGGCAGAGACAGACATCACGGAGCTGCTGACTCTGGTGGAGGAGACGGGACAGCAGGAGGAGGAGTCGTGGAAGTTCATTGACTCCATGGCGGAGGTGAGAGGAGTGTTTATTTTATTTTTTCTTTCCAAAATACTCAATTTATTATATATTTTACATTAAATGGTATGTACAAAAATAAACAATGAAATATTGAAAGATAATGATGTAATATATTGAAAAAAGAAAATGAATTGCTGTGATGCCTGTGACCTCTAGATATGAGGTTGTGCTAGATACTACTTCCGAGAAATTTCTAATATTAGAAATCGGAAGTATTGTGTTCGTTTTTGTAAAAAAAAAATATATTTTTAATTTACTGACTAAATTGGCTTGGTTCTGGGGGCCCTTGTCAATTATTAGCCTCCTTGTATAGACAGTGGTAGAAGTGCTGAGTCATTCCTCTACTGTCTGGCTACCATCGTTCATGATGACGCCACCCTATAATGATGACTTAATTACAGAGGTACCTGCTGATGAGAGCAAATAAGCGCGAAACAGCTGTCCAGGTATGTTCTGATATTGTTGTTGTTGTTGTTGTAGCCAGCTTGGCTGCAGCTGGAAGGGGAATGATGGTCTCCAGCCAACTTATCTTTTAAGATGACTCGTCCTGAACCACATATTTCTATGTGTGATCAACCATCGTGTGGACTTGGACTATTTATTTATAAGTCATTAAATCATTAGGAAACTGCAAGCTAGCCTGGCTTGTTAGGGTTGGCTAGTCTGCTCTCTGTTTATAGTCCTCTAGCGAGACACTGGTCTTCTCCCTGTTTAACGTCCCCCAGCCAGACTGTGTTCTGATATTCATGTAATTCTAATACAATTTCTCACTTTTCCATTTATACTGATACTGATTAATTTGGGTTCAACGTCGCTTGCAATTGCATGGTCATATCACAAGGGGGGTGTTGGCCTCCATTCGCAGGAAACTCACAAACCTGCTTCCCACATTAACCTCACCCAGCCTGGGTTGGGCCGGAATGCCAGCATCACGAAGTGCTCACCTCGCTGGATTTTGCTTAACTTCGATGATCCTACGAGAGCCGGTGCATACACCGCGCCATCGACGCTGGCTTTAGACAGGATTGTTTTTTTAACTATTATTTTTTTAATTTTTATTTTTTTAATGAATGAGCGCGCGATTAGCTCAGTGGTAAGGAATTCGCTTGCCATGCGGAAGGTCCCTGGTTCGAATTCCAGAGCTGAAAAAAAAATATTTTAAAAATATAGTTACAGTCGTGTGTAAGGTATACCTTCAGGTTTGGTCGTGTTGACCCAGCTCTTAAAATGGGAAGTATTGTGTCACTTATCGCCCAAAAGAGGGGAGGCATACTACGGGATGGGCAGGCTACAACACAGACCACAAGCGTCCACAGTAGCTCCTGTTTATTGGCTACGAAATAAAAAAGGCTGTGAAACACGCCTCTATAACCACGATAACTCTGAAACTGTCCTATAAGGGTTGGGTGGAAGAGATTGTCATAGGCAACAACACCGCCTTTTAAGTAAAAAAAAAAAGTACAACATATGTTCGTATTCCACACCCAGGTGGTGAAGCAGGGAATCCTGGCCGCCACGCAAGATCTACAGAAGGAAAATGAGGACAAGCTGTGGCAGGAAGGCATCCTCAGACATGTGCCCGTGTTCGGTGAGGAAATATATTTTTTTATTTTCACTTTATTTTTTTTATTTTTCAAAACAATCATCAACAAAAAATTAATAACAAGAAAGAAAAAAAACTTAGAAGCATGTACAAAAATAAATAAAGATCAATATTAATTTTTAATTACAATTGTTTTGTAATCCGGGGCGAAGTTAATGCCTTAGGCATTCTCTGCCACAAACACTTGGCACTGACGATAACGTAACTGGTGAAATGGCCATTTGAAAGAAAAAAAAAGTAAGAGAGTCAAGTGCTTTTATTTTCATATACTAATATAATATATGTCCACCCCCCTTCATATACTAATATAATATATGTCCACCCCCCTTCATATACTAATATAATATATGTCCACCCCCCTTCATATACTAATATAATATATGTCGCCCCCCGCAGGCTCTCTGGTGAACTGGTGGTCCCCCGTAGACAAGGACCCCACCCGCGTGAAGGGGCGCACCCTGGACCTCACGGCGGGCCGCATCGAGACCACAGAGAACATCTACAAGTACCACGCCCAGGCCACACCCTCCAGCACACCCACCCCCCAGCTGACCCCCCAACTGACGCCGCCCATCGGGAAAACTCACGAGGAAACTCCTCCGCCCCCCGCGGGGGGAAATTACGCTGCGCCCACAGAAAATTTCTCGCCCACGGAAAATTACGTTGCGCCCACAGGAAATTTTTCGCCCACGGAAAATTTCGTTCCAGTGATGAGTGACGCCCCTGAAGAGCCCTCGAACCCACCCCCACCCCAGGCGTGATATTACCGCTAGATGGGCGACTGAGTCGCCCTTCGCTTTGTCTCGCCCGCCCGCTCTCACGGGCAAGGGGTGTACCCCTGCTAGGCATACACAACCAAAGGTAACTTTAGTAATGTAGGTGGAAAAGTGAAAAGTTTCCGTTGCTTGTCTACTATTTGGCCATCTTGTGAATACGTCACCAAAGGTAACTTTAAAAATGCAGAGAGGAAACTTGTCAACAAAGTAACAAGATTACGTGTAAAAACTATGGAGTTACAAAAGGTACACAAGCAGAGTTCCATTTGTCAAGGGTCAGTTTCGGCTCAGAGAAGACTAAAAAAGTAACCATCCAAAGCTAGTGTGCATCAAATGTATATCCGTATTATTAGGCTGAATATTATTTATTTCATACAGTGAGAAGATAAAAAGTGGTCTATATTATTAATTTATAAAAAATAGTTTATTTCTTGCTAATTAACTATTTAAATTGGCTCCACAAAAATCTATATCCTATTAGACATCATAAAATAGATGTGGATTAAAACTTGATTATCCTCAAAGAAAATTAATTTCGTTTTTTTGATCCATTTAGTTTTTTTTTTCAAGCTTATTATCCTTCTATATTTTCCCTCTACTTATTAAATTTTATTTATTTTATCTCCAATAAATTTATTTTAATTTTTGTATTTTTTTAAAATTAATTAAACTCAATAGTTTATGTGGATAATATCAATTTTATTAGTGTTTAAATAGGCTGTGTTTGTCGTAAGTGTATAGCGCTAAGTAATAGTTATAATTGTACAAAATAAGTAAATAGTTCGAAATGTTGACTTATGTATTTGCAAGCCATGAAACAGAAGCTACTGTAGACGCTTTTCGTCTGTGTTGTAGCTTGTCCTTCCCTTGGTATGCCTCTTCTCTGATGGGCTAAAAGTGACACAGTACTTCCCATTTAGGTGCTGGGTCAACACGAACGCACCGGAAGGTATCCCTTACAAACAAGTGTAACCAGATTTTAAAACATTTTCTTTTTGGCAAGTGAAACCCTGACTTACGGGACCGTCTAGCTTATCTGTGTTGTAATTCTATTCTATAATTCGACCCTTAGGAACAATTGTTCCTAATCTAAAATATGAAGCACTGTGATCGATAGCAACTTGGAGTTCGGGCTTCGATTCCCATTTGTGGAAGAAAAAATAATTGTGCTAACCGCTTCTAACACACATTTCTGTGCAATGTCTAATTTCTTTTTGACTGTAAAATAGAGATATATTTTTTAACACTATCATAACTCATTAATGTATTAATACTTAAGGAAATAGCATTCTGTCTTGTCCGTTTTCACTCAATATTTATTTTAGATATAGGTATGTAGATGATTTATTATTTTTATACACTTGAGAAGAAGAAGAAAAAAAAAACATTTCTTTGTATTTTCGTAGTATATTTCAAAATTGTCTAAGGCTCCTTTTCACTCATCAACACCAGAATATTTCACATCATTATTTATTATCTCAATTAATTCTAAAAAGGATATTATTTTATTATTTAAAATTAATAATATCTAAAAATAAAGAAAGTGTTGTATAATTTACAATAGCTGAGAATAAGTTGAATGTAAATCTCGAAATCAAAGTTAAGGCTTTTTATCTTAAAAGAGACCATATTCGCTGTCCCTTTTTTTAACATTTCTTAGTGACTCCACTTTTCGTTTTAAATTGTTTTAAATCAGTTCCAACTGAAATGATGTAAATTATCTCTTCAGGTATTTTAGAGGCATTTTACAAATATTAAGAACTTTTTCTTTTGTCCATTTTAGGTTTGTTTGTTTGTTTTTCTTTCAGTTGAAAGTTTCAAAAAATATAAAGGGTTTCACCAGTAGCCAATTCAATAGTTAAGTTGTACCGACGCATATTCCCCCTTTCATTGTATCTCTTACATTTTACAACACAATTATAACTTGAAATGTCCTTCCCGATTTGAGAAAAGTGAAGGCCGAATTATGAAACAGGATTAAATATCTAGGATTTGTTAATCCAAGCCATTACCTATCACCTAATGCGCTGTGATTGGTTGAAATTCCCACCAGAAGGCGTGTTAAGGGATAGTGTAAGATTAGTTAATCTAATCCGGTTTCATAATTCAGCCCAAAGTGTTATAAACGTATGAAAGCTATATTCTTTCTCGACAATCAATACTTCCATGAGCAATATTTAGATTAGAAAACCAAATTATTTTCATATTTGTGTTCATGACGCTGTCTCTTACTTTGTGTAGGGCGTTCTTGACACCTCGGCCGAGATGTTTGATTGTGCTGTCACAATTAGTCTATCTCGCCCTACTAAAAACTTTCTGCACTTGAGACTCGAACCACCGATCTCACGACGGTGATTCGAACCACCGCACCGTCGTTCTATCGATCAAACTACTGAGGTCGGTCATATCACATTAGTCGGTACATTTCAAATTCAATATTTTAATGTTTCTCGGGTAGTAATGAATATTAGTTCAGGGGATGAAAATACCTTAAAAAAGAGGGGTTTTTTAGGTGATAGAAAACCTTTTCACATTCTCCATTTTTTTTTTTTTTTTTTTTTTTTTCATTTTATTAGTGGTGTTTATTTTCAGAGGAGACTTAACCATCAAAGTCTTTGCTTCCGCTCCAACTTTAAACAACCCCTGTGTTTGAAATAGCAAAAAAATTCTCTTCTCGATTTAAAAAAAACTACTGGTGAATCCCCTATATTCTGTTTTGTTTTCGACTATTTCGTTATGTTCCTATTATTTTACTTTAGAAAAAACTTATTATAATTTATCTATTACATTTTAATTGTATTTAATTAGAACTCTTGTTTCACACTTTCTCACCACTCTGTCCGAGTTTTTCTTTTCTGGCCATGCCTCGGTGAACATTTAGGACCAAATGATCAAATAGGATTAAATTTAACTGAAGCCAGACACGCCCTCAAGTCAGAGTCTCAACCAATCACAGCGCACAATAGTCCGACTTGAGGGAGACTGGTATTCTTTTTAAAAAGAAATCAACGACGCTTTTAACTGCATGTTCGTCATATCACAACGGGGCTTTTAGCCTCCATTCGCTGCAAACTCATAAAAATTGAAGAAAAAAAAAAGAAAAAAGTTATCATATTTGTGTTAATCACTTTCGTGATATCACAACTACTCAACCTCGCTTTACTAAATCTAAGCTGAAATTGTGAACCACCGACCTCCAGGTTACAAGTTCGCCGCCTCGATCGATCAAGCTACTGAGATCGGTATACAAACCACAGCTACTTAAATTAACCTCACCTAGCCTGAGTGGGGCCGGGAATAGCCAGCATCATGAGGGCTCGAATTTGAATGGTTTTCCAGTCCTAACCTCGCTGGACGTTGCTTAACTTCAGTAACAGAACGAGAACTGGTGCATTCAACGTTCTATCGACGCTGGCTAAAAACAGGATTAAAGTCGAGATAAGCCACACCCCCCTCAATTCGGAGTCTCAACCAATCACAGCGCACTATTGCCCGAGTTGAAGGAAAGTTTGGACTTTTAAATTTACAGGCGTATTTATTTATTTATTTTTAAAAAACGGGCGTATTTGTGAACAGAGAATTTGGTTTGAACAATATCTCAGGCAAGGTATTGGCCAATAATATAATAGGGAAATCATGCTTGCTTGAGACTGCTCAAGACAGTTTTCTGTTCATGAATTACTGTAAATCTTGTTTTATAATTTGGCATTGTACCCCAGTGGTAAGTTGTTGTTGTAGCTAGCTTGGCTACAGCTGGAGGGGTGAGTGATGGTCTCCAGCCAACTTTATTTCAAAGTTGGCTCGTCCTAAACCACATATTTCTATTGTGTGATCAACCATCATGAGGACTTGGACTTTTCTTTATAAGCTATTAAACCCTTAAGAAACTGCAAGCTAGCCTCGCTTGTAAGGGTTGGCTAGTCTGGTCGTCTCCCTGTTTAACGTCCCCCAGCTAGTGGTAAGATTCTAGCTTACTATACGGAAGATCTCGGGTTCGAACAGGAGACAATAGATATTTGTATTCATAATTTGGTTATAGCTGTAAGGGATACCTTTTCCGTTACGCTCGTGTTACCTAGCACCTAAATGGGAAGTATTTTGTACCATCAGAGGAGAATTGTTTTTTGAAACCCCAGTTAATAATAAGTTGACTACTAAACATTGGTAGTGGAGTTAGTCAGGGTACTAGTTTTTTTTTGGGTCACCCATCCAATTTTTGTCCTTACTCAGTGTAGCCTAATCCTAGGGAGATTTAACCTAGCCTAGAAGAATTCCCTGCTCCAGACGGACCTATGTGCAAAATTTCAGGTTCCTCGGTGTGGATTTGTATTAAGAACATAGATACATACACAGCTTCTTTTATAGATATGGATATTAATAGCTAGTAGACCCCCAGTAAAAAAATCGAGTGATGAAATTACTTTCTTCTAAAACCAAGTACTGCTGAAAAAAAACGAAAGAAATCAATAACAAGTGTTTTGTATAATTTGTATGTAATAAAAATTATAATTATGTAAAAAATAATACAAAAAAGTAATTTTTATTCGAATCTTGGAATGAAAAAAGATGGAACTAAATATTTTCAACACTGTTCTGAGATTTACTTTTTCTTTTCTCAATCTAAACATTTTACCTTCTAAATTCTATTCTGAGAACCCCGTTAGTACTAGGGGTGGTCTTGTATCCATTATTTGATTGCAATAACTTTTATATGATAATTAATTATTGAAAGAAGCATCTAGCTTTACACGAAAATAAAACAACTGCTTCTGTTTCTATTCCGACACTGGCTTGTCATTTCCAGAATTACGTGAATACAAGCTAAAACCATCGAAAATTTCGACAGCTCAGCATCGAAATTTCGTTCAAACTGCTTAAGAGTTGTAAACAGAAAATATATTCACGGCAGTCCAGAAGAGGCGAACCAGTGGCTTCCAGATGTACAAAACTTCAAGAAAACAATAATAAAAAGGGAATATTTCTAATTTCACAAAAAATGTCTTTTATAAAAAGAAACAAAAAAACATGGAAAAAAACAGAGCTTATAAATGGAATGTAAACATTCTTTTCTCTCGACTAATTATAAAGAAAAACAGGAAATTAAGTTCAATACAATGTCGTCAAGTAAGAAGCAAAAAAATGCAAACTTCGGAATGGAAAAGTTGTGTCTAAACCAAAAAATAAAAGAGATAAGAGAGAAAATCAATCAGAGTTATCCAAGATTTCGGGCTTTTCTAGTTGAGTAGTTTGTCTTTAGAAGGTGTTGTGATTTTTTCTAAACTTGCAAATTAACGTGATAGTAGTTTCTTTTGAAAAGAGTTTTTATCTATTTAATTTTCTTCACAAATTGAAAACTTGATCGTGCAGCAATAAAAAAAGGAGACTTGAGATAAATAAATAAATAAAATAAAAATAAATAATAAGTATGTATATTTTTCTTTCCTATATCTTCTCTGGAGGATTTTGAATCGTCGACCTAGCGGTGTGGATTGCCTTGGGTGTTTCTTCCTCTCTCCAGTGCGACATTGTGTTCGCAAGGCAAAACCGTGCCCAGAGAAAACAAAAATAGCCTTTCTCACAGAAGATGACACATCCCAACCATTTTCTTTATATCACAAGTAGAGGAAGGCCAGGGGAAGGGGGGGGGGGGACGGGGGGCTAGTGACCCAGAGATATATTGATGATATTTACACTTAGGGGGGAGGGGGGCGAGGGGACCCACAGATATTTACACAATCATCGAGGCCGTGTGTCAGTCCTAGCGAAACCTACTACTGAGTAAGGAGGGGGGGGGGGGCTCGTGTCGCCCGCTGGCTCACTACCCCGGGTGTGCTGCGCGCCCAGCCGACGACACACAGGGGTGTGACGCCCTCACAGAACACGCAACACAACCCGAAGGACACAGGGGGGCGGCGCGCGGGGCAACGCCTACACAAGGAACCAGAGAGAAAGAGAACACAAAAACAACAACAGAGGGGGCAGTTGAGCGGGACGGGACGGGCGGGAGAGAGAGAGAGATATATAAAAAACACAAGGAGAGACTTTTCTTTTATATGTATGTTGGTATCTTTTCTAAACTTTCGTATGTTTCTAAACTTGGTATGTAATTCCTAGAATCGACACCGCGCAGAGTGGTGAAACAACACGTGAGGACGACAGTGGCGGCGGCGGCGCACAAAAACTCCTCGTTTCCCCCCTTTTCTTTCCAAACGATGATGATGATGATTTCCAAAAGACATAGAGGAGACGTAGACGTGTGGTAGACGTAGCAGTGGCGGCGTGTGTGTGGGGGGGCGGGGGCGGCGAGGCGGCGACTTAGAAGCACTTCCTGTGCACGATGGAGGGGCCGGACTCGTCGTACTCCTGCTTGGAGATCCACATCTGCTGGAAGGTGGACAGGGAGGCGAGGATGGAGCCTCCGATCCAGACCGAGTACTTGCGCTCGGGCGGGGCGATGATCTTGATCTTCATGGTGGAGGGCGCCAGAGCGGTGATCTCCTTCTGCATACGGTCGGCGATGCCGGGGTACATGGTGGTACCTGGGGGGAGAGGGGGAGAGAAAGGGTTAGTTAGATGCCGGGGTACATGGTGGTACCTGGGGGGAGAGAGAAAGGGTTAGTTAGATGCCGGGGTACATGGAGGTACCTGGGGGGAGAGAAAGGGTTAGTCAGTTAGCAACAGGACCAAGATCTGATAGTAAAGTTTAAAGTTATCATATTTGTGTTCATCACTTTTGTGATATCACAACTACTCAAACTAAATCTACGCTGAAACCGGGACTTGAACCACCGACCTCCAGGTTACAAGTCTGCTGCCTTATCGACCAAGCTACTGAGGTCGGTTCCAAGATCTGATAGTATAATATTTGTTTGAAATGTGCATGATTTTAATAAAATCATTACACACTTGTGTACAAACGTCAGTACAATTTCTATTAAATTAAAGAAACGAACTATTTCTACAACACTTGAAATTCTATTACCAAGAATCAAATGTAAAATCTTGAGCAACTCTAAATTTGACATGTAGTGAGTATGTACTAAAATTTTCTTTCTTATACAGTATACTAAGCCTTTTCTTTAAAATTGTGTTCGATCTCTTTCTCTTGGTTGAAATTGGATTTTACATCCGACACTTTACGCCTAGCTCTTCCTAACGCCGAACCAATAAAGGACGCTAAACAATAATAGTAATAATAATATCGCCTTATTTATACTGCCCGATTAAGACTATTAAAATCCCATTAATCCAGCAGTAAGCCCAAGACATAATATTATGTGGTAAAAATCCTAAATGGGAGGATAACTTGTCAGGCGATCAGGTGTCAGGTATAAAATGACTAATGTTGTCGTTTTTTGTCCTGACTATGCTGGACGGACAGAGCAGGTGGTCAACTTAGGTTAT
Organism: Bactericera cockerelli; assembly: GCA_024516035.1. Taxonomy (NCBI): domain Eukaryota; kingdom Metazoa; phylum Arthropoda; class Insecta; order Hemiptera; family Triozidae; genus Bactericera; species Bactericera cockerelli. Next base: position 3,760,648 of record CM044961.1, on the reverse strand, counting down.
CGTCCCCGAAGCAAGACGCTTGCTAGAGTTCAGTATGACAAACAGTTAGAATGGGTGGAGCAGGTGGGCAGGTGGTCAAGTGGTCGACTTACCTCCGGACAGGACAGTGTTGGCGTACAGGTCCTTACGGATGTCCACGTCGCACTTCATGATGGAGTTGTAGGTGGTCTCGTGGATGCCGCAGGCCTCCATACCCAGGAAGGCGGGCTGGAACAGAGCCTCGGGGCAACGGAATCTCTCGTTACCTGCAGGGGCGGGGACAGAGGAGACAGTTAGTAAACGAGAGAGCGAAAATAATAATAACACTATTTAGAATAGAATAGAATATACCTTGTTTATACTGCCGAGGTAAGACTGAAATGTCCCTTTACCCCAGCAGTTAAACAGGTCTTATATATTTAGTCGATAGTAACCACCAGGCGCCCTGCTTACATTAGATGTTACTAGGTCGCAGTGTTAATTGTATGATGTTTCATCTGAAACCCTGCAACCAGGTCTCATAATAATCATAATAACCACCAGGCGAGGTTAATGCTTAAAACCATTTCCTACACCTAACCCACAGAGTCTTATTATACTCATATACTCAAATTAATGAGGAGAAAACAATAATCTTTTAATGAACTTTTAAGTGTCTTTGGGTTGAATTATGAAACAGGATTAGATTTAATCCAAGTGGACACTATCCCTTGAAACCCCGACTTGAGGCCGTCGTGTCAAGCTTAGCTTACCTATCATATGGCTAATGGCCGTTTTTAATAAGTCTGTTAGTGACTCTGGACTCTCATGGTGCTAACTTTGGTGACTTGCGAGAAAAACTCTCATCCAATTTCTCAGTCATGTGCCTTTGACATGTTGTGTGCCTCAGACATGTGTTAAAGTATAGTAAGAAAATCTTGAAATGTAGTATTTAAAATTTCAAGAAGGTACGAAGGGTTGGGTGTAAAAGATTGCCATAGGCAATAACCCCGCCCTCTAGTTAGGACATATGTTTTTATATATTTTCTATTCTTTTTCATTTTTATTTTATATATTGTTTCCATTTTTTTTTTTTTTTTTTTTCATTGTTAAAATAATTATTTGTATGTACATAATGTCCATTTTATCTAATAAAGCGTTGTATAATACTAATCCACAGTAACGATCTAAAAAAAAATTTCAACAATAAAAATGTATTTTTCAACAGTAAAATTTCAACAATCAAAAGGTATTATTATGATTGACAGTAACAAGACGAGTGTGGGGTGGAGGTGTGGGTGTGGGGGATAGAGGTGGATAACTCACCGATGGTGATGACTTGTCCGTCGGGCAGCTCGTAGCTCTTCTCCAGGGAGGAGGAGGAGGCGGCGGTGGCCATCTCCTGCTCAAAGTCCAGGGCCACGTAGCACAGCTTCTCCTTGATGTCGCGGACAATCTCCCGCTCGGCGGTGGTGGTGAAGGAGTAGCCTCTCTCGGTGAGGATCTTCATCAGGTAGTCGGTCAAGTCTCGTCCGGCGAGGTCCAGACGGAGGATGGCGTGGGGGAGGGCGTATCCTGCGGGGATGAGGGGATTCATTCATTAGTATACATGGGGGGTGGCAAGGGTTAATAGAGATTGGAAAATAGAAAAAGAAGAGACAGAGGATTGCATAGCAAAATTCTTATAAGAAGAAGAACTGTATAGTTTTTCATATAGTCACTACTAAACGTATATTTCAAAGGTAAAATATTTCTTCGAGCTCACTACCGAGAGGAAGCGTGTATAGTTGAGTTTATTCAGTATTGTATACCTACTGTATAAAAGACCTGAAGTATAAAGAGCGTGGTCACCAGAGTCTAGCACGATACCGGTGGTACTAACTACTCACTGGTACTAACTACTAGCTGGCACTAACTACTAGCAGGTTCTAGCTACTCACCCTCGTAGATGGGCACCGTGTGGGAGACACCGTCACCAGAGTCTAGCACGATACCGGTGGTACTTGACTACTCTCACTGGTACTAACTACTAGCTGGTACTAACTACTAGCTGGCACTAACTACTAGCAGGTTCTAGCTACTCACCCTCGTAGATGGGCACCGTGTGGGAGACACCGTCACCAGAGTCTAGCACGATACCGGTGGTACTAACTACTAGCTGGTACTAACTACTAGCTGGTACTAACTACTAGCAGGTACTAGCAGCTACTCACCCTCGTAGATGGGCACCGTGTGGGAGACACCGTCACCAGAGTCTAGCACGATACCGGTGGTACTAACTACTAGCTGGTACTAACTACTAGCTGGTACTAACTACTAGCTGGTACTAACTACTAGCAGGTACTAGCAGCTACTCACCCTCGTAGATGGGCACCGTGTGGGAGACACCGTCACCAGAGTCTAGCACGATACCGGTGGTACTTGACTACTCACTGGTACTAACTACTAGCTGGTACTAACTACTCACTGGTACTAACTACTAGCTGGTACTAACTACTAGCTGGCACTACCTACTAGCTGGTACTAACTACTAGCTGGTACTAACTACTAGCTGGCACTACCTACTAGCTGGTACTAACTACTAGCAGGTACTAACTACTAGCTGGTACTAACTACTAGCAGGTACTAACTACTAGCAGGTAGCAGGTTCTAGCTACTCACCCTCGTAGATGGGCACCGTGTGGGAGACACCGTCACCAGAGTCTAGCACGATACCGGTGGTACTTGACTACTCACTGGTACTAACTACTCACTGGTACTAACTACTCACTGGTACTAACTACTCACTGGTACTAACTACTAGCTGGTACTAACTACTAGCAGGTTCTAGCTACTCACCCTCGTAGATGGGCACCGTGTGGGAGACACCGTCACCAGAGTCTAGCACGATACCGGTGGTACGACCTGAGGCGTACAGGGACAGCACAGCCTGGATGGCGACGTACATGGCGGGGGTGTTGAAGGTCTCGAACATGATCTGGGGGGAGGAGACATATTTCATTAGGACATGTATTTTTTCGATTATACATTGGGTTGGGTGGAAGAGATTGCCTAAGGCAATAACCCCGCCCTTTAGTTAGGACATATATTATGTATATATTTATTTAGTTTTTCTGTATTTTTTTCTTCTGTTATATTGTATAATTGTATTTTCATTTGTAATTATTTGTATTGTATATGTCCTATTACCTAATAAAGTGTAAATAAAAAAATAAATAAATACATTAGCTTGTTATGCCAAGTTATTATCCAATTTGGGATTTTTACCACATAATAATAATTATGTCTCGGGCTTACTGCTGGAATAATGGGACTTTAATAGTCCTAATCGGGCAGTATAAATAAGACAATATTATTATTATTAGCTTCATTCTCTTTTTTGTTCTTGTTTTTTTGTTCAATCTATTTATTTTTTCTTTATAATTTCATTGTATTTTACTGTATATATTTTTGTCTTACCTAATAAAGCATACTATAATAATAATGCCGAAAAGTGTGGGAACATCTTTTTTTGTACACTTTTAATTAAAATATTATTATTTTATAGGTTATTTATATACAATAGGTTTTTTTTAGATATATTATAGTAGATTGTAAATATTCACGCATGAAATAAAATCTTTTTGACAGCTTGCGTAAAGGAGTGACAATTGGTCGTCTTGGAATGCTATTTTTGGTTGACGTTATTTTTATTATTACTTCCGAAAAATTTCTAATATTAGAAATCGAAAGTATTGTGTTCTCCCTTTTTGTAAATGAATTAATATTTTTTTGCACCGTTTTTTTTTTTTTTTTTGTAACAATCAAATATTTTCCCTTCCTGTACATAAATATTTTTTGCACCGTTTTTTTTTTTTTTTTTTTTTTTTTTTTTTTTTTTTTTTTTGTAACCATCAAATATTTTCCCTTCCTGTCTGTACATAAATATTTTTTGCACCGTTTTTTTTTTTTTTTTTTTTTTTTTTTGTAACCATCAAGTATTCTCTCTTCATGTTTCATGTCGGGTGGAGTGGTCCCAGCCTCTCGACACTCACCTGGGTCATCTTCTCTCTGTTAGCCTTGGGGTTGAGGGGCGCCTCAGTCAGCAGCACGGGGTGCTCCTCGGGGGCGACTCTCTTCTCTCTGTTAATAACTCACCTGGGTCATCTTCTCTCTGTTAGAAAGTCATTAGACTCACCTGGGTCATCTTCTCTCTGTTAGAAAGTCATTAGACTCACCTGGGTCATCTTCTCTCTGTTAGAAAGTCATTAGACTCACCTGGGTCATCTTCTCTCTGTTTGAAAGTCATTGACTCAGACTCACCTGGGTCATCTTCTCTCTGTTAGCCTTGGGGTTGAGGGGCGCCTCAGTGAGCAGCACGGGGTGCTCCTCGGGGGCGACTCTCAGCTCGTTGTAGAAGGTGTGGTGCCAGATCTTCTCCATGTCGTCCCAGTTGGTCACGATGCCGTGCTCGATGGGGTACTTCAGGGTGAGGATACCTGGGGGGGGAGATTATTATTATATTTTAAGCATTTCAGTATACTCTAGTATGTATGCTATCCGTGTCCGAAAGGCAACTACAATTTTGTAGCAGTCCGTTAAAATAATAAATTTTAATTGTTTCTCTCTGATATAAATAGTACATGATATTAATGAATGAATGAAAAATTTAAAAAAAGAAGAAAAAAAAGTTAGTTTGTGCCTCTTATTTTCACTTGTTTTCACCTTTTTGGATCTAGTGAATTTCCTAAAAAAAAAATATAACCAACTTCTCAAATCTATCATGATCATTCCTCTAATTTTGACCTTTTTGGTTCTAGCGAATTTCCTATAAAGATTATAACTAAATCATAAAATCCAATCGTTGGTTCAAATCTAGTCAAAGGAGATCAAATTTAATAATTTTGTAAATTTCGTTTTTCAATGGGAAATATAGGAGGTACATAATGTTAATGATCCGTCAATTTTTTTTTTTTTTTTTTTTTAGTGATAACACTGACTACATTACTTTTATTACAATATATGTGGGTTCGTAAGAAAAAAAAAAAAAATACTTTCCTTATTATAGGATACTGACCTCGCTTGCTCTGGGCCTCGTCGCCCACGTACGAGTCCTTCTGTCCCATGCCGACCATGACGCCCTGATGTCTGGGGCGGCCCACAATGGAGGGGAACACGGCGCGGGGGGCGTCGTCGCCGCGAATCCCGCCTTGCACATTCCGGACCCGTTGTCCACGACCAGGGCGGCTACTTCTTCGTCACACATGTTGAGTAGTGAGTGGGGGCGGGGTCTGCGGGCAGGAGAGAGAGAGAGAGAGAGGGGACGGGGAGGTTAGTTGTGTTTGTTGAGTAAAATAAATAAAGTTCATCTCACTGGCAATAGGGCCGCCAAGGCTTTCTTCTTTCAGAGGATTTCTTTGGCGATCCAACGAGGTAATGCTACCTGCATGTTAGGTACATTGCCTCATGCAAGTGGGATGGATCAAGTCTATCACCTGCGATTTTAATTGCCTTGTAAATAAAAATAAAAAGTAACATAATAAAGTTATTTAATATTTTATTCAATTTTTTATACATACAAAAAATATTTTAATTAATATAATATACACATCTTTGTTGGGTGCCTTCATTTAATTAAAGTAAAATCTGAAGACCAACCAACCAACTTCCTCTATTTTAACATTCTAGATTAGTTTCGGTCTATCGATACTTTTCCCCACCTTCAACACACGATTTTCTACATTTTGAAGGTGGGTATACCCTTATTATTTTGTTGAGGATGTTTATTTGTGAAATATGAAAATACATGGTAACTTAAAAAAAAAAAAAAAAAAAAAAAAATGATAAAGGAATACAAAACACAGGAGAAATAGTCTTCCAATAGATCCAATACATGCAAACATTCATAGTCGAGAGAAAAAACCCTCTCACAAACTTAAAACCACTCTTCTTGGCCATCCAACCAGACCAAGAAGAGAAACCAAACCAGCCCTGTCGGACAGGTTAACTGTCGGCACGAGACCAAGACCCAATTGGAACCAAGAATATCATTCCTAAGCACCACTCGAGATCCAATCCACCACTCAAGATCCAATCCACCACTCATTAGCAACCAATTAAAAGAGGATTCCTCGCCAGGTGCAACTGAGTTTCTCTCAATCAGTCCCCGGGTAATCTGGTGAGCAATTAACTCACTAGTGAGCAATCAAATAGCTAGTGTTATTAATCCAAGCACGTGAAATAACCAACCAACTGCCAACACTGGATTTCGCTCGCCGGTTGAAAATAAATCACGCACGTTAGAAGATAGATAAAAAAAAGAATTAAAAAAACGAGTATCTCAGATTAGAGAGGTAATTAAAATTACCTAGTCTAGGTTTCAATTAAGGATGGTAAAAAAACAGGTGGTGTATCATCAATCAAGAAACGGATATAATTAACTATCAAGAGCGCTATGTATCTAGGAGAAACCTGATGGTCCGAGTGTGGTAAGTTAGCCAAGGCAGAGTCGTGTGTAGATGAACTTGGCCATGGATGTGCAACGGAAAATGGTGAAGTTAGCCAAGTTTTCGCGTGTGGACAGTGTGGAGCGACCGCTTCATGTAAATAAACGAAGCAGCAGATATGCAACAAAAAAGTAAGGGTGGTGAAGTTAGCCCAAGTTTCCGCGTGTGGACAGTGAGAAGCGACCGCTTCATGTAGATGAACTTGGCAACGGATGTGCAACAAAATAAAATAAGAAAAATTCACAGACCAACTGATGCCAGTGCAGCAGAGGAAGAAGTAATTAACGAGTTGCCTAATTAATGAAGTTCTCACGGGAGGAAGAGAGACAGAGAGAGACTCACACAACAAGGGCCCTCGTAGGATTCATTGAAGATCTAGGAATAAGAAAAATGGGAATCGGAACTTGGAGTGAACTTAAAACATGGCACTCGAGGAGTTGAAATCACACAATTTTTCTCGAGAGCGACCTCAAGTAGCAGGAAACAATAAACCTGCGCGGAGGAGACTTGAAAAATGGACGCCAGAGAATCAGACCAACACGAAACTACACACCACTCAAAATAAATTTTGGCAAGAATGACGTCAAAAGTCGTTAAAAGTGCAAAAAAAAAAGAAAAAATAATGTCGAAGGAAATTATGAAATTGACATTGAACGAAATATCAAGATCAACGATCTAGAAGTGAAAGAAATGATGAAAATAATAATAAGCAAGAAGACCTAGCGGAATAGATCAAAGCCAAACAGTTCTCAATAACTTTGATATTACAAAGACTGTACACAACGTCTTCTCAATCAAGTTGATGATATTACAAAGAAAATACTCATAATTGTATCACTTCTCAATCACAATCAGTACTTTTTAATAGCTTTGATAATACAAATCAGAAAAAGGAGAATCCCCAACAAACACAAATCACCCCTCTTCACAGCATGACACAATTACTTAATTAGATCTCATCAAAGGCATCGTTAATTTATTGTATCCGCCATCATTTTTATTTTAGCTTTCTACGAGTATGAAACACTCATTTTTTTTTTTTTTAATCAAAAAACCTACCAAACTCTCCACACAGAGGAGTGGGCTTACTACATCTTTTATTTCCTCATTATTCCTGCAGTTCACTCCTTTCAAGTCATTATTTCTGGACGTAACGCCAGCATTTGACTTTCTCATTATTACAAAAAAAAATTCCTCTCTATTATTCTAGATCTCTTCTCTCTCAGAAACGAGCCTTTCCTTCTCAAACAAGCATTGCTCTCGCTCTCTCTTCAAACAACCATTATCCTCCCTCTCGCTCTTTCTCAAGGGAACATTGAGCATACACCAAGCAACTCCCATGCCCCCATCATTATTAACAAAGAGAAAGCAATGGAATGGGGGAGAGGGAGGGAGGGAGGGAGGGAGGGAGGGAGGGAGGGAGAGAGAGAGAGAGAGAGAGAGAGTAGCATGGGAATTCAGACGGGGCGCGTTCAATATCTTTCAACAACCCTCCTCCCGCTCTCTTGTTAACACAACAGCAGACACACATAATGGCAATCCTCGATAAGCTTTCATCCCTCTCCAACTTACTTCATTATTTCTATCTTTTAGCGCACCCCTACACACCCACATAACTCAACCTTTTAACGCACCCCTACACACCCACATATCTCTTACCTTCTGCACACCCTATAGAGTATACACCCAATAAAACTAGTCACAAGGGGAAACAAAAAGGCTCCGGGGAATCCAGCATAAAGCTTACACGAGCAGATTTAATAGAGCTCATCCCCTCTCATTTTCTCTTTACAATACACAGTACACACCCAAAAAAAAAAGAAGATAAAAGGTAGAAATTTAATACAAAAGGCACAGCGAAATCGAGAATGTAAAAGAAACTAAGGCGTGTTATGAGAGGGAAAGAGACCGGGCCAGTAAGGGGTGTCCCATACTTGAGGGAGATAGGAATATGTACGAGACTTGAAGCAGAGAGGGGGTGTTTCAGACTTGAGGGACAAGGGGAGAGAAGAAGTGTACCAGACTGACGCGGTATGACTCACTTTTTCCTCCCCATTCCATCGTCTCCCGCCCTATTCCGCCCCTTGACAACTCCCCGTTCCGTTTACGTTTATCAGTCGAAACTAGCAAAGTGAAACAGGGGACCGTCTCGAATAAAAATAGAGCTAACAATTTCCAGACACACATAGAACAACGATCTGCTATCATCGTTTCCTCTCTCTCTCTCTGTTACCATCACCCTCTCTCTACATATTTCTCTCTCATACCAGCACTCCCTGCTCTAGTATTCAGTTACTTTAATTTGTGAAGCAGACTATAGCGGGAAGAAGAGAGACAGGAAGATAGAGGGACTGAATAGCGGAGAAGAGGAATAGAAATTCAATTGAATTTCAGGGGCGGAACGCCACGTCGGACGGTGGGGGCGCCTCTTTTCAACCTCCGAGAATGGGGTGAAGTCTCCCTTTCAACCTCCAAGAATAGGGGCAAGTCTCCCGTATAACCTTCTTTCAAGAATAGGGTAGTCTCCCTAGATTTTTAAGCTCCAAAAATAGGATAAAGTCTCCCTGGCCTTTCAACCTCCACAAAAATAGGTATCCTTTTCAACCTCCGACAACCGAGAATAGGGTAAAGTCTCGTTTATAACCTTCAAGAATAGAGTGAAGTCCCCTTTCAGAGTAGGATTGTCCCGAGGAACTAAGCTATTACACCTAGATTACTTTTCTGGCCATCCTTACATTCCCTTGCAACCGGCAAGAGGAAAGGAAAAACAGGACCGTCTCATTATTTTCGCAATTTAGAAAACCCATCAGGGGGCGGAGTTAGGGTGTGTGCGTGCGCTATCATAAACTCATCCATGGCAAATTACTTCCATCTATTGCAAATTACTTTCATCTATTGCAAATTACTTTCATCTATTGCAATTTACTTTCCTCTATTTCAAATTACTTTTCGTGTACACAAATCTAAAGGCTTGTCATTTTTTTGGTCTTATTACAACCTCACTTCAGTATGGATCCATTTACTTCATGGCATGTTTGATGTTCACCTATAGAGGCTGCTCCTACATTTATTAGGGAGAGCAAAAGATATCCTTGTACAAGGGACGTCAAAACGCGATCTTCTGTAAGTGTCAACAAACCTAGCTCTATTTAGATGATGGTTTCCATTTTTAGATATAATAAAAAATCGTTCCTTTCGAGATAAATTGGTTTACATATTCACAATCTGAGATAAAAACAAATGAAATAGAGGTGTGATATGATAGGTATGAAATGTTTCCAAAGATAAGGAAGAAGGTCTCACCTTTATCAGAAAAACAAGAAACCAGCGATCGCTATTGAAGAAAGAGTGAGAGGGTCTTCTTGCACACTAGAGCCAACAGCGGCATTATCAATAAGTACTGATAACAGACGACCTTGATCTTATCAGTAGGGTTCGCCGCCACCAGTACCGACCCCAGACATTCGAGGTTAATTAATCAGAAGAGGAGGGGTAAAGAGGGGCTGCCCCACCTTATTTACTTAACTTGAGACAAGGACCTTCTTGATTTTGGGCCCCCCATTAAAGAATTCACAACTCGCACAACAAAAGACGCAGCAGTGGGAGATAGAGTCTAGGAGAATCTTGATATGAATAAGAAAACCTGGATATGTACAAGAAAACGCAAGTGACCGGACATTTTTCTCTTATATCCACGTTGCTCTATTGAAGAGGATATTTCCCCTAACAGAGAGGTAGATTGAAACTGGAAATTGTTCTTCGACATCCACCAGGTTCAACTGTAGGACGACTCAGTTCTCAGAATACTCAGATAGACGACCAAATACAACAATTTTCTAGTCACCTCACACATCAGTTGTCCGGAACCACCACCCAAGTGGCTCGTTTCACCAAACTAGGGCACAAGCATAACAATGTCAGCACAACAAGAACAACCATAGCCACAAGTCACGTTGCCGGGATGGTCTCGCCATGACACACCCAAAAATGACATCGCTGAGTGGCTCGCACAACTACATTATCTACACAACTACATTACCTACCCAACATCGCTAAATTGGTCGCAAACCTTCATTACGTGCCCAAGGGTACAGGGAGAGAAGTCTATCCAACAAACATGTTTAGCAAGCAGTTAATGTGTTAGTTGTGCCACAAGGCTGAAAGGTATGAGAGCATAACTCGGTTTTCCATTATCTATGGGGACTCATTAGTCGAGTGTATGTATACTATCCGGGCAAGCTATTAGACAACCATGTATTAAGAGAAAATACGGGCGTCTTTCAATCTAATTTGAAATTTTGGATGAACTGGTGTATGCAATTTCCTAGCAAGCTATTTCAGCTATTAGATAATAATTATTATGTATCAAGAGAAGATGCGGGCGTCTTTCAATCTAATTTGAAATTTTGGATGGAGACATTTCAATCTAATTTAAAACTTTAGATGGAGCAACATCTCAATTCAATTTCAAAATTTTGGATGGAAGGGCAAGGACAATCGAAGCAGATAACATTAATCAAAGGGCACAGAACCATATTGAGAATGACATCGAAAAAAAGGAAGAGATAAAAAAATGAAGGAAACAAGAAGAACCGGAAAACGATTCAAAATTTCTGATAGTGCCATTTTCGGGAGTGATAAACAACCCTAATACTTTTTTCAATACAAAGCTCTCCGCCCTTAGGACATATATGTGTGCATATGAATCGGTACATGCAAAAACGACATCATTCCAAAGAGTAAACTTTTGGAATATCAAAAAAAACTTTCTATTCATTCTTTGTCCATAAGAAAAAAAGAAAAATAGTAATCGTAGGACTTGCAAAAAAAACCATTCTATATAATTTTTGGTCAGATATGAAGTGTCCATTTCAAAGAAATAGCCGTTCAAAGATCGTGGAATGATGCGTTTTTGCAAATATCGAAAATATTATAAATAATAACACACGTACACTTCGAATTTTATGTTATTTCAACAAACAAAAAAATATGAATCATCAAAATTAAACATATACAAAGAAATCTGGTGTAACATCACACGACTTCCTTATCCCGAAAAGAAGTTGAATTCCGCCACTCGTGATCAACGGCAACAGCTGTAAATCAATGCCTAATTCGTATAGCCACCTCAAAATCATTGGATTTGATATTTTCACCATCCCATCTAGGATGAATATAAAAGTGATTAAAGGGTCCCTCCCAAGATACCGTAAATTTGGGCCGAGGTCAAAAAGTTCAAGATATCAAAAAAATGATATCTAAAGACCCTATTATTTTTTTAATCTAAGAAATTGTTGTTCTCTAACTTTTTGTATCTGTAACCAATTCATAGAAGCGCGCTTGCGGGCAATATTTGCGGTCCTGTGGCCGCATTTTGCGGCCGATTTCAACCAAAGTTTTGGTCGTCTGTGTATAAAATTGATTTTCATACAAATTTCAAGTCTCTAGTCTTACGTTCTTGGATATTCATGTTCACACACACACAGACAGATACACCAATTCTACAGTTACATGCAAGACCGCATCAATCCGGATCTATGTCGTTCTTGCATGGAACGAAAATTATAGAAACGTGTTTATATAGGAAGGAAGTAGCAGAATGATGTAGTTTTGATATAGAAATTGTGCTGTTTACCTTCCGAGATCCAATCTATAAACAACCCATTTTTCAATAAAAATGTGATGAGTCGTTTTTGCATTACCGATTCATATATTCATGTATTCTTTCCCCCCCACCCTTTTGATTGTGTTTCCTTTTTTCATTTCTTTGTAATCATTATTTGTACTGTACATATGTCGTATAAATAATATCATGTTATCAGGTCCAGTTTTTCGCTCGGGTCTGAGCCAATGTCAGGACGAGTTTGAAGGCCACACGGCGAAAACTAGTACCTACGGAACAAACAACAATAAAATCAACAGTTGAAAAAAATAAATAAAATAGATGAATTTATGCCCGAGATAAGTGAACCGAGGTCACAGACTCGTGAACAGTACTGGTAATGAAGCTGACAGGCAAGCAACCAGTGTACACAACCATAGGAGAACAATTAATATGAGAAACTGACGGACTCTGCAAAACGACAAGACACTCGTAATGGTAGAGGTAGACTCGGAGGAACCCAAAAAAAGAGACAACAGCCTTTGGACGGTTGTGCACGAAAAAACTTAAAAAAAATTGATTTTTTTTTTTTTTTTTTTCATTTCAAGTTGAGTGTTTCAAAGCTTTTTTTTATTTGCTTACTGGAGCTACCGTGGACGCTCGAGGTCTGTGTTGTAGCCTGCCCATCCCGTAGTATGCCTCCCCTCTGATGGGCGAGAAATGGCACAGTAGTTCCCGTTTAGGTGCTGGGTCAAACACAAACCGATACGTCCCCAACTAGTAATAATAAATCATTTGTTTTATTTTTCATTTCTTTTTCGGACCCATCCTAAGCCATTTTTGTTGGGCTTCTAAGATGAGTGTTCATAACGAGTTTTCTAAGTAATTCTTGTGGAGAGAAAGAAACTTGGAAAATAAATTCTAGAAAACCACCCATGACGTCAGCGAGACTATTCTCAGCGATTACCACATACACGAGATGGACTATCCTTGGTCACCACCACACTGGGCGATACCCGCAGGAGACTTGAAGGCAACCCAACCGAGTGACATCACCCCTAGATGAGGTCACCAGCGGACCCAATAGTAACTTGTATTAATCACCGGCATGCCACCACAGTAACCAATGATAATATTAATAATGGCATACTCGACGCTCCAAGTATGAAGTAACCAATCACAGTGAAATTTCTTACAATTTATGCTACGGCTACGGGTTACGACTAAGTAATTCATGATATTGTGAAGATCGATTCTATGAATGCCACAATGATCAATAAATGGCAATATCATTATTACCAATAAAAGTGATGATACCTAACGAAGAACTAATAAAAGCCATTAACGTCTTGGCAGGAGGGACAGTCTAACAATGATGATGTCTCCAGATCGACATATTGGCAATGTGTTCAAGGTAGCAATGATAATTGACAATTCATTAGTTCCTAGGTGTGCATTGTGCACAGTTGATAATCAAGTTGTCGACCAATATTGGAGACGGTATATTAAGCTAGCAATGCAACACACCATTAACACAATGCACAACATTAGTAACCTCAATACCAAGTATCCTAATGCATATAATTAATAAAATATTTTGCAATTAAAGTTCTGTTCATGGTGATTAGCTGATTAGTGTTTAACAACTTAAAATAATAAAACAACACGTCATCATCAATATATTCTTAAAAAACCAATTATCACTCGATACATACTTCTACATTCCTTTCTCCTAGGGTTTGTCGTCAAGTTCGAAGCCATTTCACAAAGATTGAAATCGAGGATCAAAAACCGAACAACGAAAGACGAACTATAATGCTAGATAGGATGAAAGCTAAAAGGTCGCACGTCAATGCGATGATAAGAGAAATCAAAAAAAGAATAAAAATCTCAATGATAAAAGCTCAAAGCTACTCCAAGATGACGAGAACACAGAAAAAAGCTGATAGACAGCAGAAAATAGCGAGCGTGTAGGAGGACGTAGAAGTGGGAGTGCTAAGTGCTCTAAGCAAACAAAAAGGAACAAAAGACGGCAGGAATTGGGGAGGAGAATAAAATTGAGAGAGAAGGAAGGTAGCAGGATCATGCAGATACAAGGGATAATAATGATTTGAACAATAGGGAGAGAGGATTAGAAGAAAACAGAAGGATAGCATAGAAAGAAATGAAGGAAGAGAAAAACAGAGTGACACGACTGACAAGAAGAGAGGAATGATGGGAAAGGTAGATAAGAGAATAATGGTGAGCAGTGAAGAGAAAGAAACAAAAAAGATAGTAGGTAGAGAAAAGTGGGTGGAATGGAAGAATGAAAGAGAGTGAGACAATATCAGAAGTGGGAAAAAGGGAAGAGAATATTTAAAAGAAAAAGCAGAGGGAGAAAAGATAATGATGATGAGGAACAATTACAAGAGAAAAAAGGAGAGGAAGAAGGGAAGGCTGATGGGTGAGTAAGAGTACAAAATTAGGAGAAAAGAAAATAAGGAATGGACTCGGAAAAATGGGGAGGGAAACACAAGGGTAGGCGACGTTGAACTCGCGATAGAAATTGAAACGTTTTCACCCTGTCAAAAGTTCGAGCCATTTCAGCACAAAGCCCCGAGGAGTTGATTGACTTGTGACCTTTTCATTTACTTGACGACGACACCCCTCTTGACGCCTTTCTCACAGTTAAAAAAGCTACGAGTTCATTTTCATTCAGACTGTTATTCACACCTCGAGTACTCACACCCTTTTTTTTTGCTCAAAAACATTTGCCAATTGAGAATGCCCGGAATTTTATTCCATGTCTACAACTTATACAAGTAGAGGAAAGGTCATCAGCACAAGTCTTGCCATAAATGGCACATTAAAATATCAATACTTGTAAATCAACACTGAGAAAACAAACAATATCAAATTTCACATCAACTAGCAGAACCTAACAGCCTTGACTTGGTACAATATCCAGATCAAAAAAGTAATACTTCAGACCGAATAAGATGGTCATTTTATGCAAATGAGTGACTGGGTAGGGTCATTCCCAGACTTGGAACAAGCGTATGATCGCGTATGAGTCACCACACAACCAGCTCTCGGGCCAAACAAAACGCCCAGACACTAAACTTGCAAGACCCAAACAAAGCAAGTTATGTCACCAAAGAAGTCCACGCATGAAGCGCAGGGCGGGGGGAGGAGGTGTAAAACCAAGAGTTGCAACATGAGAGATGCCTCAGGGCTCCACACTTGGTCCAGAAACTTGCACCAGATAAGGCGGGTCTAGTTTCTGCCAAAGTTACACGCCGAATTGGGGCGGACAAATCATGTGGATCAAGACAAAGAGGCGGACAGGTACGAAATGTAGCTGACAGAACTTGGGCCCTCGCAATAAAACTTGAATAAAACATACATTATTTTGGAGATAAAAAAACGAGAGTAGACAGAAAAGACATGCCTCCTCGACATGTTATCACGGAAAGTTAAACAAGCAGACGGGAGGAGACGAGACATGGACTAAACTAACTTGGAAGAAAAACACGAAACAGAAGGATGATGGTGAAGAAAAAAACAGGCTTAACAGACAAAGCCAGACGTGTTGAAAATAAGTCCGGAACGGATATAATTAAGCTGTCACAAGAATAATGCTACACACGGTTCTAAAAGACCCCACCTCCTTGTCTTGCAGACTAACAGAAAGGAGTACATTAGTAGCATTCAGTAAATGAATATGCGACACGGCTTACAAAAAATCTACATAAAAAAACAGTAATATATATTTTTTCCGAATTGTTAAAAGTCTACTACGCAGTTCAGGTAGGAATGAGTGGGGGGAGATAAGTAGATGGGAGGAAATGTGTCTGATGTATGGGACGAGGAAAACGTCACACCCTGCCATTATGGCCTAAAAGAGGAACTTTTTTCTCATATATATCCAGGTTTCTCTTATTAAGAGGTTATTTTCCTTTTGGGACCTGGAAATTGTTCTCTTGTATCATCCAGGTCTGACTATAATTGTACATGTACTCATGGATATATGGGCATTGGGCATTGATATGACAGTGCGACACATGAAAAGACCTTGGGTGCAGATCCAACTGTTGTACGCTCTGTCCTTATGGGGAGCTAAGGCTATGGCCAAGATTCCGCCGGTAGTCGCTCCATCTCTCTATCTCTCTCTCTATCTCTCTCTCTCTGTCTGTCTGTCTCTCTCTCTCTCTCTCTCTCAGTGTTCGCTTCTGATGAAGGGGAAACACCAAATTAGGACTTGGAACAATGTGTGCGGCGGACGCAAGGACAAATAAGGCGCGAGAGACGGATCGAGACCGAGGGAGGTCTTGTTTGCTAATTGTCAATATTTGCGAAACGCGACCAAAGAAACCCAGGTACGACACTCCTGACGTGCAGGGGGGGCTACCACAATGAGTGGATGTGTGCAAACTTGACCAATTACTATTATTGACAACTAGCAGTTAACTCGTGCTTCGACACGATCTAAAAGTGCACTTTTAGGGCTCTATCTATGGAATGGTTTGGACTTATGCAAAATCCTTTCTTATTGCACGTATTCAGTATGCAAGAAATGTTGTGTCAAAATTTCAGGTCGCTAGGTATTACGGTTTGGGCTGTAGAGCGATGATCAGTCAGTCAGTCAGTGACTTTGACATTTATATATTAAGATAGTGGTGAATTGACCGAAAGTCAAGTCATAGCAAGGGGGTATACAATGAGTGGATGTGTGCCAATTTGACCATTTACTAATATTGTCAATAGTGGTGAATTGACCGAAAGTCGAGTCATAGCAGGGTGGTACACAATGAGTGGATGTGTGCCAATTTGACCAATTGCTAATATTGTCAATAGTGGTGAATTGACCGAAAGTCGAGTCATAGCAGGGGGGTACACAATGAGTGGATGTGTGCAAATTTGGCCAATTGCTAATATTGTCAATAGTGGCGAATTGACCGAAAGTCGAGTCATAGAGGGGAGTGCAAAATGAGTGTACGAGTGCAAATATTGCTCAGAAAACTCAATCGTACTGCTTCATGGTTTGACATAAATTAGTTTTTCGCCCTTGAGGACCTAACATACGACGCCTTGACCAACCAATCAAGGTGGAAATGTATATTATGGCGTAGTTGTGTTCAATGAATATTGCCCATAAGCAGAAGGCCAAGAGGAAATCTTAATTATTATATTAAAACCTCGCCCGTTTCCAAGTAATACGACTAATTAGAAGCGCACTTTTAAGATTTTGCTATTGGACAGAATATAGATATTAAGCTAATAAGTCTCAATTCTCGGTACTGTCCATGCACTTTTGAAATAGAAAAATATACTGATAAAAAAAATTGGATCAAGATTTTGAGTTAATTAGAATACGAGTAATTAGTAGAAATTGAAAAAATTCATGGACAAAGATAAATATAATAATTCTGTGAAAAGATGGCTAAACATGGTAACCCGCAATTTTTTCGAAATTGAGTTATTAACAGATTCCTAATGTACTCGACGAGCTCTATCTACTGGTAGCATCAGAATTTCGCTACGATGTATAGTTTCTTGGATAATAATTTTGAAAAAAACGTGATAAGTGACATTTTCGAAAGTTCAAAAGGTGGTAAAGCATGTTCAAGTATCTTAACAAGAAAAAATCTTTTACTTTTCAACAAATTCTATCTTTCATAAGATGGATAAACTTGATCAAGTCCAGTGTCATATTTTGCCGTCTGACGAAATCGTATTATTGCAGTATAATGAACTGGGCAAAATATGATAAAGGACGTTATCAGAATTTGGTATCGCACAAAAATTTTACTTTCTCAAGAATTACAAGATGGCAGAATAGGAAAATCATTTATCAAGTTCTACCATCTTTTGTACTTGCTACATTTGTAAACTTTGAAAGCGGCATATGATGATAAATGCTCTAGACATGCTACTCCTATCAAAGTAGCTCCTCATTTGTCCTCACGAGGTATGAGTCAACCCCGGCAACTAAAGTACAGAGCGGAAAAATTCCGACCCCGCCGGGATTCGAACCCGGATCACCTGCGTACAAAGCCGAGCATGATAACACGCGGCAACCGTGACTACTCAGACTAATAAAGTAAAGTAAACGTACTACCTAATTAGTACGTTTAACATAAATTGCCCTCATAAAAACGACTCTTTCACTCATTGTACACGATGGCAAAATAAGACATGTAATTATCCTTGTTTGTCTAGTTTGTAATGACTGCTTTCATTTGATATGAAAGATGGCAGAAAAAGCAAGGGACTTATCATAATTTACACTTTCGAAAACGTCTTTTTCACAGTATCTGTAAGATGGCAAAACATGTTAGCAGGAAGAAAAAGTTAAATATTTTGATTCCTACTCAATATTTTTTTAAAATAGATCTATCACTATAAAGCTCGAGAACATTCTGCCTTATGTTCCAAAAATGAAGCTTTAAAGTTTTAATACAAAAAATATAAAATTATTTTTGTAAAAAAAAAAACGAAAAAACACCGTCCTGAAAAATTTGAAAATTGCGGGTTACCATGTTTAGCCATCTTTTCACAGAATTATGATAGAATTACTCGCTATCAAACATTTTGTGTACGGTAAAATTATTATTGTACACTTTGCACTTTCGTGAGCTCTGACGTAGGTTTCATCCTAGGAATGTTTGCTATCTGTGTCATTGGTGGTGACGTCAGAGAGATAAAGAGAAGTTAGCATAGAAAATGAAAACATTTTATGGCATTTCCTATACTGACCATACATTGATGGTGTGTACAATGTACATGGATTCCTAATGATAGATGTGAATCGACTTTAAGTCGTGGAACACCTAAGAAGATATTGAGTTCATGACTTGGAACGTTTACTTTCACGTGAACTGCACGAATTTTAAACTTGGAAAATACTTAACCTTAGATTCACCACGTAATGAACCCACTGATTCTTTCCGCCAAACGTTTTTGCTTATCCGAATAAAAAAATGGACTCGAGGGTTGACCTATCTGACTTCAGAAGATCAGAATTAGTAAAACCAAAAAAAAAGTCGAGTTGATAAGTAGGATATGTAAGTTGATGTACCTTTTATGAAATTTATTTTTCTACTTTTTTTTTATTGTTTTGAATTTCGCCTTAAATTTTGGACAGAAGTTGTAATTATCATGATGTTCCGCAAATAATTCATACAAGTATCTTGTTTATTATGCCCTTGTGTGTTAAAAATTGAATTTAAAAAGAAACTACTTCAGTAACAGGACAAAAAGGAAATTGGCAAATAACTATGGGGGACAGCGAGAAGCTTTTTTACCGTCTTAAAACCCCTTCATTTTTGTAATTTTGATTGTTGTTGCGATGGAACCGTCGAGTGGCATTTCTTCAGAGCTCCTTCTCACTTTCCTTTATCCTTTAGAAAGGAAAATAATGGAATCATCCAAAATTTTAATACTGAATACTTCTTGTGTGATCAGTGTTTAGAGTGTGGTTTGTTGTTTTAAGGTCTGCGCGGTGGTGGTGAATGAAGTGATTTGGAATTTTGGTTCTTTGAAAGTTCAGACACAACGTTCTCGATGGATACCAAACCGCAAGGTCATACGTCACCGTATCAGGTGGATATTTGTAGGATAGACACCACATCACTCTAATGAAAGTAAATAAAAAAGAATGCGGCAGGTTTTACATGGTGCTACTAGAGCCAGCCAGGAGCCAGAATTGCGAGTATGCTAATTCTGACTTTCATCTTCACGTGAGCGTGAACCAAAAAAAAATATCCAAAAATTCAACAACTTTCAAGAGGAAAAAGAATATCGAGAAAGTAATTTATGAAACGAACACCTCGTGGAGCAACGGAAACTTCTCAACTTCTCATTATATGAGGATTAATGAGAACGTATTGGAGAATCCAATTCTCCTTTGAGCTAAGTCTAGATTTACCTGTGTTCAAGTCTAGATTTTGCGTTTTGTTTAAAATGGGAAAACCTAAAACCAAGTCATGACTTAAGACCTCAATTTTTTTCTATTAATTTCGGCCATGAGTTTCCAATGCTTACACAACATAGGAAGAAAATGGCTTTCGAAGAGGCATATAAGTGAAAAGAGATTTTTCATTTAACTCGGACGTGGTTTTAATAACAACAGAGGTAGGTGACTCATAAGAAAAAAAGTAGGGGGATCAAAGGAAGAATTTTCTTTTCTTCTCCTGCGAGTCCTAGACTTTCTCCTCACCCCTCAATCTTAATAGTCTTAATGAAGGCCTAGACTCTCGTTTCACAACCCGACAACCCCTCCCCCCCGGATTCGACAACTCTCAGGGTATGACTCAGCATTTTCTCAAAACGCCAGCGACTATTCAATTGAATTACCGAGTCAATAAAGTTCTCAGGAAATCTAAGACCTCGTATATAACTTCTCAATAAGTAGATTAAACAGACTTCAAAGTCCAACAATTCCCCTGAACTTAATGGTGAGTCATTCTGTGCTCAACTGCCCGAGGGGGAAATAGCGGTATGCATGAGTCACAAAGCCTATGCGTTATAGGGGCATTAAATAATGTACCTATCAATTCCATCTTTTTGATTTCGAAAATAAACCTGACACAATATACTCGGAGAGGAGTTTTCAGAACTATTTGAGTAGTATAATATACAAAGTATTCAACTTTTATCAGCAATACCTGATAAAAGTTTACGCCTGCAGTTTCTAATTATTTCTCTGAAGTAAAAAAAAACCTCATGCACTTCTGTCTTTAATTTTAATAGTTCATATTTGTGTTCATCACTTTGGTGATATCATAACTACTCAAACTCGCTTTACAAAAACTGAGCTGAAACAAGGCCGACTTGAACCACCGACCTCCAAGGTACAAGCTCGCCGCCTTATCGATCAAACTACTGAGGTTTAATATTACTAGTTGTAGCTATAAAATCTACAAAATTCGACATTCAAGAATTCGAGTTCGATGCTGTCATTATTACACTAGGTTTTTATTCTCTAGAGCCCTATACCGTAGTATAGTCCAAAAACATTCACAGGTGCAAGATCCCAAGAAATGTAGGAACGACATTATAGAAACCGATCCAAGCAACCAACTCAGCGGAATGGCATCGATAAAATTCCAGTTCTCAATAAAATCCTAGTTGAAATCAATATAAAATTCCAGTTAATGAAACTATAAAAATACTTGTAAAAAGTAGCCAAGGAATTCCAGAAACCACGAGTTCAGCGAAGCCACGTAGATTTCTGGTTCTGATATATCGAGACCAGGGAAGACGACGATTCAGTAAACTCTGCTAAGTGCTTGAGGAAACATACATACGTGGCATTGGTAATATTGTAGCTCAGCTAAGCGCTGCACGAAACAGAATGTAAAAATCGGTCTTGAAATATTTTCTGCTATCCTACATTTCTGGTTTCAACCATACATTTCTGGTTCAAGGCAACGTATACGAGATGTGTCCAGATTTCTGCGATACATGCTCGTGAAAGAGAATGTTTTGAACATTATATAGCTCTGAAAAGAGGATTTTTGTAACAATTTCATGAACACCATAGCTCTGGTCCAGACCCAGCATTTAAAATCATCTCTAGCTGAAAACCCCTTGTTCTAAAGATACAAGCCAGTCTAGCCACAATTTCAACAACATCCTGTGAATCTAAGAGCCCACGAACGAGGTTTTCTAACATCCTGTACCTCTCGATCCTAGACCCAGACAGAGCATTCAATATCATCATCTCGAGCTAGACTTGAGTCCTGGATCCCGAGCTCAGAGACAAATCACGACAACAAGAGGAGAGAGAGAGAATGCCGACGTTGCGGTTCCAGCAAGTCATTCACCTCTCGCCCGTCTGTCTCCCGGGCAGGGCACTAAACCCGGGTCTCGCCCAGGGCAGTCCGATCCCGCCACTGCTCTTTGTCAACGGGAGACCAGAGTTAAATCCGTCTTAAAAACAAGATTGTCTTCGAGACGGTTTAACAAGACGGATAAGATAAGCCTGACGGATAAGATAAGCCTGTCGGTTGCACCGTGCAAGAAGATTGAATACGGTGCCGAGGAACCCTCCTTCTACAACGATAGATCATAGGGATTTCGAAATCCGGTAGGCTTTAGTCCCAAATTTTAAGATTTTTTTTTTCTCTAAGTGAAACCCTTTTATGGTTTAACACATACCTACATTGGTTCATTGTATAGGAACGAGACAGGTTAATTGTATAAGATTTTAAAAGTAGAATATTAAGAAGCTCAGAATGCTCATCATGGGATAAGGATAGTCACTCTTGTAAAAGGATCAAATAGGTGTCATGCTAACAGGACTAACAAGATATTAAAAAAAGGCTGGCTTTGCGTGAAGACACAGACAAGGAATGAGACCCTGACCTTAACAGCCGTGGAACATTTCAAATGAAAAGAAACAAGGTTGAAGATGAAGAGTTTATGATAATAAATCATGTTCCTGTCCAAATCTTAATAATTAAGATGCATAATAATCATGCAAATCATAAATCCTATGAATCCTATTTAAATTCAAAAAAATAATGACATGAACCTGAGCGACGAAGGCGATAAAAAACTTCCATCAGGAAAAATTCGAGTCATAACAGAGCACACAACATAAACACCAAGAAATGTAGCCATTTAGCGATACTCGGTTGTGCCCAATCCATCATTTTAAATGACAAAATTATCAACAAAAAATGCCCCGAGTCCAATTATCAAAGTTAACTTCTCTTTTTCTAAATGTTTCTAGTTCAGGACGGAATACATTTCGTTCGACTTGAATGTCAACCGGTAGAGAAAGAGAGAAAACTGGCGGTACCAGACGTCATGACGTGCGAAATGTCAACAGAACCGGTGCCAGTGGTGGTCGGAGACAGAATGTCACCACTGACCACACTCTCTCCCTTTCTCTCTAAATCTTTTTACTAGCGCGTCTACTGACCTCTCACCCTAAAAATGAGTTTTTCTAGGACCTTTTACATTATTTTGTAGCCATAAAACAACAGCCAATTCTCGTCTGGAACATCTTGTCGAGAGACACAATTTTACCGTCTATTACCTGTTTACCAGTATTTTTTATCTATATATTTAGGTACGTAAGGTAGACAAAGAATTGTTTTTGGTCAGGTTTTCAAAACTGAGCTGATCACATGATAGCAGCACCTCTTTTATTTTCTATTCTGAAAAGTCCCAGTGGTGAGGAGGGCAGCACAAAACCTGCTGGACCACATCCTCTCACGGTCGGGAGTGTCGGCGGGGACCATTCTGCCTAGAGATGGGGATCGATCTTCGATTAAATCGGAGATCGATCTTTTGATGAGAATCGATCTATTTTTTGAATCGATCTTCTATCTTGAATCAAGATCGATTAATCAAAAAAAAGAATCAGATCGAGAATCGAGATCGGAGGTATATTAAAAACCGTTTAACGCGTTTTGAGTTTATTTGGCTTTGAAAAAAATATCAAAATTGTGAGACTTGAGAGCCGCTACCGACGAAGGATTTAGATTTTTAATTTTAATCGTTCCTCCCGAACTGTCCCGTTTTTTAAGAAATTATAGTTTTCTTTTCTTGGAAAAAATATATTTTTTAAATGTGTTCTAACCTGTATACACATAAATATATGTTAGACTTTTCATTCTGTTAATACTATCATCATTATTATTATTATTATTATAAAAATCGAAGATCGATTTCTACGAAATCGATTTTTTAGGTGAGATCGATCCATCGGATCGATTTTTACACCTCGATCTAAATCGATTCAATAAATCGATCTTTTATGTGAGATCGGGCATCACTAATTCTGCCCTCTTGACCCGATCTGCATCTCACACTCTCTCGCCAATGTGAAAGATGTTCGACCAGTCCTCGACCAGTCGCGAGACCAATAAGACACGGGTTCGAGAACCTGGCCAAACCACAAGAGACCTAGACCAGTCTGCTTTCTATTCTGAATGCCACATTGCCACATACATAATTTACTGCATCGGATACGTGGATGGTGGTGGACCAACATTCTCTCTTATTACAAGCTGGACGATCCACCAAGACTTTTGAACCACGTAAGACTCCTTTTAAAGATTAATATTTATTTCACAAGGGTAAAAAATAATACATTTTTCCGTGTCCGTGAGATAGGCACAGATACATCGCGGTGGTGAGAAGATTTGATTTGAAATTCGAGCAGAAAATTGTCCTCTTATATTCAGGTTTCTCTTGTATCAAAGTTCCACTGTACTACGATCAATACAAGCTACCAAGTGATTTGAAACTCAACATCAGTACTTCAAACATGAGATTTAACCAAAACGTTACTTCCTTCGAATACGAGTTCCTACATTTTTTCAATTAAAATCAACCAACCACAACTCTGAACCCGCAGTAATGAGCAGATTCCCAGCCAAGTAGTGCAGACTAATTAGGAAGCTATGAGAGGTACACCGGTTGGTTGCAACTAGCTCGCTAATTGAGACATCGCGAGTTCAAAGCCCGGCGGATTAGCAGTAATGAGAATTAGATTTAGAACTTATTTATACTGCCCAATTTGAAGGTGGGTATAAATACTCTCACTATTTGTCGTCAAAGATTTTTGTTGAAAGATAAATACTTCTAAAAAATAAAAATTATAAGACCAATTTATTTATACTGCCCGATTAGGACTAACGAGTCCAATTTATTACCCCTTGACAACTAGACTACCTCCAATGCATTTCATTATAATAAACCCAAACGACTCATTTTTTTCAAGACAATTTCTATCGTCTAGATCTAGAAGGTTAAAGTTAAGTTATATGATATTATTTTGTGATCACTTTCGTAATGTCACAACTACTCAAACTCGCTTTACTAAATCTTCGCTGAACCTATAGGACATGAAACTCCGACCTCCAGGTTACAAGCCCGCCGCCTTAACGATCAAACGAGGTTGGTTTATCGAGAAGGTATTTCAATTGCTGGTAAAACATGATTTATAATATCCAGTATCTCCTTCATTTCAATATCAAGTATCTCCTTCATTTCAATATCAAGTATCTCACGCGAGTCTAGTGAGAACCACAAGAGAAAGGGATGAGAAAATAATCCACTCCGCACAAAACCAAGAAACCTACCAATACATAGTAACTTTCACCAACTCTTTCTCTCTGTATTAAGGGCAGACCACTGCGAGAACAACTTTCGATTGATCGGCGGGACCAACAACAACTTTCGATGATGATCCGAGTTCGACGGGTTGGCAGATCGACCGACCTGTGAACGAGCAACTTTCGATGAGATGGGTATCGTTCTCGAGTTGGCAGTTCCAATATCTCGAGAAGAACTTTCAATCAATTGATGATAATCAGTACTAATGATGATAATAAGTACATACAAATTATTGATGAAAATACCGACCTCCCAGTAGCTTGACTGATCAGGCGGCGGACTTGTAAACAGGAGGTTAGTGGTTCAAGTCCCTGTTTCAGTGTAGATTTAGTACAGGAAGTTTGAATAGTTGAGATATCACGCAAGTGATATACACAAATATGATAACTTTTTTTATTATTGATGAAAATGAGAAGGTATTACTGATGATAATATTGATGACAGGTTGTTTCGACCGATAATGTCATCGGGTTTGAACCCTCTTGAGCTTTCGCTCGTGTTCTCAGACTGAGGCGCGGTGAACTATGCCAGGAGTTAGTGGACTCAAGTAAGGAACTGTGTTTCCTAGACACAGCGTCTGGAAATGTATCAGATTTTGGGGGGGCAAAATAGTCATACATGCCAACAAGTGGGTTTACTCAGCGGTGATCCTGATTTTTATGATCATACTAATCAATAATAATAATAACATGATACTAGTTATCAGTTTTAGAAGCTGCAGCACTATCAGTAGATAAGAGGAATCACACACTTCACAAGGGAAATACCCAAATGAGAGATGAGTAGTTCATGGAACACAGTCGAAACACAAATGTCACAAAGATAAGTGTTGTGAGATTTCCTGTTTAGAACTGACGGTAGAAATGTACAACCCTGAGGCACACTTATACAAACATAAATATATAATGTATTTTTGTATGTCGGCGAAAGGAACATTAGATTTCACAAAGATCCAAATGTCTAAAACACGCGCACTTACACGATAAGGACAAAAAGTTTGCGAGCCAACAAGGAATGTCACAAGCATTGCTAACGTCACACAACGCATTCCACAAAATCCATGCCACGCCAAAGTAACAGTGATTCAACTTGGTCACAATGCCATGCCTCTGTTTAGTCAACTCAACTTGTCTGGCGCAACACAAATTCCTCTCTGTTTAATCAGCCAACCGAACGGTATCGTGGGAACCAACGCACGCTTGACACCGCGGCCCAAATGAACTTGACACACAGATCTCAAGTGTTGCACACGGCTTGACAGATTCAGCCGGAGCTATTAATCCAGACTGAACATTTATTAAATGTTCATGTTGAACTCATGTCAACACTGAACATTATATGTTGAATTTAATCTTTTACACTAGCAGCACTAGGAACATGTGTACAAAATAAAATAGGGTCACATCTCAGCACACATGATGATCATACGGCTGCATCCGAGGCATGGCCCTTTATTTTTCCTAACCCTCCTCTACACAATGAGGCATTGCCGTCATCGTTTCAGGTCGGAACTCTGGGCCACCGTGATCAAAAATATTCGGATCATTTGTACACGACTGTGTGAAAAATGTAGCCAGTCTTCACTTCTCTACACCGGGTCAATTAATACTAGACAATAGTAAATGCATAGCAAAGACCAAACCAGATAGGTACAAATATTTGGCCTAAACAGACGGAGAAATGCGGAGACCAAAACTGGGAAGAAATTAAATATTCAAGTCCATCGATTGAATTGGAACCAGAACGGAAACTCAACCGAGGACACACCCAGCAGTGTACCGGTGAGTTGAGCAACCTTTAGTTGACATACAAGAGGTCTACTTCAGATATTGACCATATAGAGTGCATAGGTAGAGATACAACTACAAATATTTCATAGGATACCCATGTATGTACATTGTACATGTACATCTCGAGATGTGAAGATAAGCCTCACAGATTTATTAGTCTTGCTATACCTCTCTACCGGCGGACTAATCTGATAACAGAGCCATATAAGTTAATCTGATCAGGAGACGGTGTGAATCATGCCTCGGTATGAATAATTCATACATGAATCACCACCAGCTTCTTAGGACTAATGAATTGATTCATGCACAAGGGTGCCCCACCCCACCAACCTAGTCTTGGCAACTTGTAGTACATAATTGACTTGCTAGCTACTTGAACCAGATCCAAGTAGAAAATTACTGTGCTACTAAATGTTCCTCCTTTTTGAAAGAGAAGGTTCGTCCCTATTGCATAAACATGAAGATTATCGAACTTCAGATCAAAAAGGAAAAATATAATTATATTTCAGGTATCTTTCATAAAAAGGCACACCGAAATTTAAACCAAAATTAAAAGCTAGATAGATCTATTTAATTTTTTGAGTGAGTCATTTTTTTCCGACAACAAAAA
Organism: Bactericera cockerelli; assembly: GCA_024516035.1. NCBI lineage: Eukaryota > Metazoa > Arthropoda > Insecta > Hemiptera > Triozidae > Bactericera > Bactericera cockerelli. The sequence continues at coordinate 3,733,087 of CM044961.1, read as the reverse complement.
AAGTTGGTTTCAAAACTTAATTAAATATTATCTTTTCGGTTGTTAAATTCAAATTTAGACCAAAAATCAGATTTGGAACAAAGGTAAAAGACTTCAAAAATTTCAAACTCGAAATGTCATCTACCCGGTTTTCCGAAAAATAAGAAATCCTGTTAATTTGTAGTTGTTCCCAGTTCAAATGAAGAAAAGAAAACATCTGAATTTCTAATACACAAAATCAATTTCATGAGAAAGAAACTTGAAGAAACTAATGGGCAGCAACCTTTTAAAAAATCTAAGGGTAAACCAGTAGATGGGTAGGCAGTTCACAATATTGCTGTTTGTCTCTAGGTATTTAATGTTAAAACTCTTGAAAAAAGTAAGGACACAACACATGATCCAAAAAATCAATCATTTTTTCACATGTTGCACCAAAGCTATACCAGCATTTGAGACAGGAAATAGCAGTCCAAAAAAAAACAAACACCAAAAATGAACAATTGAGAAATATCAACAATAAAACTCACTGTCAGAATTTAACAAGCCAAGTTATTTACAATTTAAAAAAAAAATTAAAACTAAAATCCAAAGTTTGAAAAATAACGAAACAACTTTTTTATTAGAGAGTGAGAAATAATTTGTTGAAAAAATCCAAACAAGCTATGGAAAGTTTTAAAACAAATAACAACCAAATTATGAAAATAAATGAAAATTCAACTTATGGTTAAAAAGAAGAAAATTAAATGAAAATTCAACTTACGGTTAAAAAGAAGAAAACAAAAAATTAAATAAAAATTATTTACAAATAAATAAGAAACTGAACCACTAACTGGTGTGTTATCACTGGCACAGAGTTACAAGTGTTCTGAAGAGCCAAGGCGGACTGACCACCAAGCGAGAGAGAGAGAGAGAGAAGGGAATCTCACACCAGATCTCTCTGTTATCAATTCCTTATCAGTCGTTATCACTATTTTTAGTCATTTCTCTCGAGCCAAGGTTTATCATCCTTGACAAGGGGCGGGAGAGGGGGGGGACAACCCCCTCCCCGGTGTATGGTGTGGTCCAGGGTTAATATCAAGAAGTGGCCTGTGTGTTGAGTCTAAATAAGGAAGTGAGGTTTTTGCCTTATACGGACGGAACTACCGACGACTGGTCTAGACTGGTTCTGCCCGAAAATGGCGAGATCAGCTAGGTCGAGAATTTCACGTCTAAATCAGTGTCGTGGGGTTGTTTTTTTTTCTAGTTTCATTTTTTTTTTTTTTTTTTTTTTTTTTTTTTCCATACATCTACACTGATATATCCTTTGGAAGGATACATCAGCAATAACTGATGTGTACTTATATTAAACTATATAATGAGTGTCGGCCTATGAACAGTGTTGTTATACCTGTCCATGGCGCGGACTATAGGGGATTTGAACATATTTCGTTGTTGAGAAATTTCAAGGCTGATTGATAGTGCACACTGCTATTAGAATAGAATAGAATATACCTTGTTTATACTGCTGATGTAAGACTGAAAAGTCCCTTTACCCCAGCAGTCAAACAGGTCTAAACTCCACCAGTCAAACATACTATTAGTATGAACTTACTTTACTTTTCGTGTCTAAGTAAAGTAAGTAAGAAAAAGCACTTTACTGCTAGTACTTCAGTTTTAGTGTCTGAGAAAAATAAGTAAGCAGTTTCTTACTAGCACTGCTAGTAAGAAACTGCTGGTATAAACGCACGACATACGTATTTTACAAGTATTTGTGATTGTAATGCTTTTAAGGTTGACTTTCCTAAAATGCACCAAAGTCAAAAATACTTTTATTTGGAGCAGGAGTAAGCAAAGAATGGGGTTCGAAATGCTGGTTCGAAACACAGAACTCACTATTTCACATGTCTAATCACACAAATAACCACGTCAGATCACAAGTGAGGGTCAAATAATTGACTTTCATCCAGCAAACTGTGGTTATGAAGCCCAAAAAATATATCACCCATTTTCTATCCCACCACTAGTCTCTAGTTAGTTGATGCACTAAACATGTTGACAACGAGTATCCAAAATCCGACGAGACACAAAATTCCAATAGTGAAACACCAACAAAAAAAAAGTCCATACACATGAGCACCACAACAAACAGTCCAATAATCTTAGAAATTTAAGATTGTTTGAAAAAACAACTAAATATTAGAAAAAAGATAAATAAGTAAAAACTTTCAACTTACATTTAACAAGGAAAAACGAAAAAAATAACAAAAAATAAACACACAAAAAAAAACTAACAAATAAACAATAAAATGACTGGAAAAAGTGGAGTTTGGTGAAATAAATAAATATATAAAGTTAAAATAAATAAATAGTGTTGACTATCACAGAGACAGAAGCGAACTGACTTGGAATCGAGATCCAAAGAGAAATATAAACGGGGAGTGTGGTGACTCGGGTGTGACGTCACAGCCCAACTCATCCTGCACGGTCCCATGTCCTTATCGAGACACAAGTGCCTGCCAAGGAGAACCGGCCCTGGGAATCCAACTCCCCTGGCTTCCTAATGTCCCCTACCTACTCTCCTAGTGATAAGGAACAATACAACCTATTAGGGTATCATGGGACACAAGATACCCCCTTTTTTCCGTATCCTTAGTAATGCCCTGAGAATGCAACTTCCCTAGCTTCCTAATGTCCCCTACCTACTCTCCTAGTGATAAGGAACAATACAACCTATTAGGGTATCATGGGACGCAAGATACCTCCTTTTTTCCATCTCCTAATACTGCCCTGAGACTCCAACTCCCCTAGCTTTCTAATGTCCCCTACTCTCCTAGTAATAAGGAACAATAAAACCTCTTAGGGTATCATGGGACACTAGATACTCCCTTTAACCTATTAGGGTATCATGGAAGACAAGATACCCCCTTTTTTCCGTCTCCTAGTAATGCCCTGAGAATCTAACTCCCCTAGCATCCTAATGTCCTCTACTCTCCTAGTGATTAGAACAATAAAACCTATTAGGGTATCATGGGACATAACCTATTAGGGCAGGCAATAACCCCGCCCTTTAGTTGGGACATTAGTATTATTTTCGTTCAAATAACCCAATCAGAGTGCAGTTGAAAAGGAGATTATGAATGAGAGTGAGAAAGCTTTCTGGATTAAGAGAGAAACTCAGAACAACTACATATCTAATTTGATTTAAATTTTCATCGTTGAAACCAATATTTTTTCAATTTTTGAAAAAAATAACAAAAATTCATTTAAAATTGGCATTTTGAGTGAGTCTTAAAAAGTGAACCCTCGAGTTGTGTACTGTACGTATGTACTTGGGTTATGTATTACATACTAAGAGTATGTACTCGGGTTATGTATTACAATATTACATACTAAGAGTATGTACTCGGGTTATGTATTACATACTGAAGAGTATGTAATGAAGCATGGGTAAACCCCGTTAATTTGTAAAAAAAAAAAAAAAAAAAAAATGCACACCATATGTAAGAATAAATCAAATAGGTGAGCAGTGTGAGCACTGTACAATCATAATAATACAAAGATGTAGTGGAAGTAAAATGCATTTCCTGATACCAGGGAGGCTGAGAGATGTGACTCATACACCGAGAGATATCAGGAGTAGACATCTCTAGGTTGTTCCAGCAAGCGTTTCTTTTCTGAACGTAAGACAAATGAATATAGAGGGGAAACTGACTATGTACTGGTTTTTTTTTTACTGTACATAATATGTGTCTCACTATCAATTCTTTTTAAAAACATTTTATTTATTAACAAATTTGGATTTTTACAAAGGTTCTTTTAATAAGCTAATGATAACTTAGGCCTATTTTTCTTTTGCATTAAAAAAAAAATTCCAGGTTCGATATTTCCAAATATTTCATTTCATTCCAAGGTCAACTTCACCACATTCGTAAAAAAAAAAAATGCGTTCGGTACTTTTAAAGATAAACAATGGACTTAACCCATAAAAGAACTGAAAGCAAGAATTTTCTTAGAAGAGGAAATTTTTCCTCTTCCAAAAGAAAAATGACTTGCTTCCAGTTTTTTCCTCAGAGAGAGGTAAATTTGACCTGAAAATTGATCTCTTATATCCAGGTTTCTCTTAAAAAGATGTTATTTTTCCTCAGAGAGAGGTAAATTTGACCTGAAAATTGATCTCTTATATCCAGGTTTCTCTTAAAAAAATGTTATTTTCCCTTAAAGAGAGGTAAATTTGACCTGGAAATTGATCTCTTATATCCAGGTTTCTCTTATGAAGAGGTTATTTTTCCTCAGAGAGAGGTAAATTTGACCTGAAAATTGATCTCTTATATCCAGATTTCTCTTAAAAAGATTTTGTTTTTCCTCAGAGAGAGGTAAATTTGACCTGAAAATTGATCTCTTATATCCAGGTTTCTCTTAAAAAGATGTTATTTTCCCTTAAAGAGAGGTAAATTCGACCTGGAAATTGATCTCTTATATCCAGGTTTCTCTTTATAAAGAGGTTATTTTCCCTTAGAGAGAGGTAAATTTGACCTAGAAATCGTACTTTTATATCCAGGTCTGACTGTATTATGTATGTGTGTAAAGAGGCTTTTTTTGAGCCGATAAACTCTTGGGAACTGCAAGATCGTCTCGCTTTGTAGGGTTGGCTAGTCCGTTCTCTGTTTACAGTCCTCTACTCAGTACGTGTACACTGTACATAGTTACATACTAAAGTGTATTTATGTACACCATGCGTACAAAGTACATACATGAGACAAAAATAGACACTTGTAAGTATTTTGCTTGAGACAACTATAGAATAGACTCGCAGAGTAATGTAATACAAGACTGTTAGTATTATTACTACTACTAGTTTAGTCAAACTGATTCAGAATGCTGAGATGGATCGGTTCATACCTAATATGGACATAAATGAAATCCCCTAGGCCAGAGTGAGTGATCCCGTGATTGCTTTTTCAGTTGCCATTAGATCTGATTCATACAGCTGTGGCTCGAAATGATGATTTTATTGTTATTATTCGTACGGTTAGGGACATAGAATATAAAGGGTTGGGTGGAAGAGTTTGCCATAGGCAAGAACCCCGCCCTTTAGGTAGGACATTAGCTTTATTATCTTTTTTGTTTTTGTTTCTTTGTTCAATCTACATTTTTTCTTTATAATTTCTTTGTATTGTACTGTAAATATTGTACTTTGTCTTTACCTAATAAAGAGTAATATATATTTTTTTATTAAGTTTTAAGGACAATTACATACTAAAATGTTCATATAAAATAATAATATGAACAGTGAATACCCAACAGTACTTTACAACTGTGGCTAGAAATAATGTTTTTATTCTGACCATTGATACAAACTGTGGCTCGAAATAATGGTTTTATTGTGATCACTCATAGGGTTAGGAGGACAATGTATGCACACAGTGAACACCCAACAGTATTCTATTGAAACAAGAAGGGTGGGGTCAATAGTTTTAGTGCTTGCTCTCTGTTTCATATGAGTGAAGCTTGGGTGGAGATTTTTTTTTAGTTTTGAATTTCAATTTTTAACTTTATGGACAATCATTTCTTATTACAATATATGTAATTACCTCAAAGCTAATTCTACCTTATTTAGAGATAGAGTAGAGGATGCTTTGAGAGAGAGAGAATTGGAAGAGGGAGAATGCCCTCCTAGACAGAAACAAGTGGAGAATGAGACTTCATCAAAACAATGCTAACTACAAGTAGGTTTGAGAAAAGGTAGAGGGAAGAAGCTCTGTATAAAATAAGTGAAGCTTTGGTGGAGATAGAGTAGAGGAAGATTTGATAGAGAAAAATTGAGAGTGGGAGGATGTGTTTTACGAATTGGGGATGTTATTTTCAAGTATCCTTATTTTTTACTATCTATTACCTATAACCTATAAGGTATAGAAGGTATTGTAATCGGTCACTTTTTTAAACTTATGTTCAATTCAAATTAAATTGAACAAATATTGAGAAAATTACCTTTATATTCATTTATGATAAACAGTGAACGGGAGGACCTATTTTTAACCATCCTAACCAAGCTAATACAGTAATGTACCTTAAACACATCTAACACTTTCTATAACCTAACAAACCTACTAGAGCTGATACGCTAAATTTAATTATTAATTATTTATTTTTTCACCACAGGATACAGCAGAGCTTACACTACAAAATCATCGAACAGAGAGCAGCTTATCAGACACTATTGATCAGAAAGAGGACACCAGTATGAGTCACAAGGCTTCTGATAAGAAGATATTGAGTAAACAACTCTGCTCCGTTTACACAATCATCATATTGAAGAAAAGAGACGCAAGAGTTTATCAGAATTTGATAATAATATTTTTACTGATTAAACATGGGTTCTTCGGAAAGTGTGATGAGTGATGAGGCAAAGGGTCTGTGGGGTATGCAGCCACTAGTGATAGCACTTTTGATATTAAGCCCTTATAATAATAATACGTTTTAGTAAAAGGTAACCACCGGTAAGATTGATGCAGCATTTTTTCTACCTAGTAACCTTCAGGGTTAATTATTATGTAGTCATATACTCAAATAACTGAGGATAAATGCATTCATTGGGTGGGTTTTGAACCAACAGTTGCCCATGCTATCTGGATTACCAGACAACCACCTTAACACCTTTAAAAAATGGCATCCAAGCATAAAAAGTGGAAGTAGGAGTGCAAGACAGAACCAAAAAACCTCAATCAAGAGTTTCTCTTATCAATTTTTTTTTTTATATTATAGGATAACAAAGTATAATTTTTATTTATATGTAAAACAAGGTAATTTGAGTTTTAAAAAAAAATTATCTCAATCTCAAAAATTAGCTTAATACCAATTTGATTAAAGATTAAAAATAAGGTATATGGCTATTAGTATTTATAGTATAGTAGGTCTGGGACATTGTACTCTAAATAGATACCTCAATAATGAAATAAATTTATTTCTTACAGAAAAGCTTGACAACTTCCCCCTTGTGATATGACCATACAGTCAAAAGCAAAATTAAACGCAAAATGGAAAAAAAATCATTATACATAGTAATAAAAGGAAATCATTAAATAATATCAATTTGGAAAAATAAAAAAATAAAAGTGTTTATTTTTCAAGTTCATGTTCAAGATGAGTCTAGCTCAAAAACAGTTATAAAAAAATGCAAATCAGAAACCGAATTTGGTTTCAAAGAATAACATAATGCATTCCCCTCCTAAAGTTCCTAAGTTGAAAAATGGGAGGGAAATTTTGCATGTAGACTGAGTCAGAGCTGCCTTGTTTCCTTGACAGTGAAACAAGACTGAGTATGTATGACCTTGTTCAACTTGGTGGGAAACACAAGTCAAAAATTTGACCTAACCTAGAGAACATAGAGCTAAAACTGGTTTGGTGCCAAATCGTAGCAAAGCATAAAGAGCTGTCTCATTTTGGAATTTGTAAAATTGATGGTTATGAAGTCAACACCCACCCACTATTGTGCAGAATTTCCATGTTAGGAATAAATTTGTTGAATATTGTTTCAAGGGAATAAGACAACAGCATGTCCTAAGCATCTCGGGAGTTGGTTCAAGGGAAATAAGGATCAGTGTTCGTAGTGAACGGGTCACTTGATCTTTCCAAAGGATAGATAAGCTAGGGTTTCTTTTCTCAGTTCAATTGGGTTGCTTGATCTTAACAGAGGATAGATAAAATAACAATTCTTTTCTCAGTTTAATCTACTAACTTCATTAATTAATACTCAACATTAACATAATTCTTCTTTTTTTTTTATAATTTAGTGTAATATCTTAATCAATACTTTGCGTAGACCCACACGTAATATGGTTTCAAGGCAGGTCAATATTGAAGTTAAGTTTAACTTGTTTAATCAAGAGTGTATTAAAGGTCCCTGTAAATCCTCTGTTGATTAGAGAATGAATTATTTAATGACAGGACATGACTGTATTGGAACCCTTTCATTAGAACCCATAAAAGCAGAAACTCAAGATCATTTCAAAATCAGCACTCAGCACCTAATGACCAATGCAAGATAAAATTAATGGAGCTACCTGTCTCAAAAGCAAGAAATAAACTTGGAAAATAAGTAAAACATAATTGAAACTAAATAATCAAATAAAAGGAAAGAATCCAAAGCCTCCTATAGTCAAGATTCACAAGCGTACATGAAAAAATGTTTAGACCCAAGTCCCTGGTTTAGTGCTTCTTGACGCCAAGCCACCAGTAAAGGAAAATATAATTATATTTCTTAGATTTTGCTAATTAATCAAAATTTCAAGGATTAAGTAGATTAGAAGCATTTTATATCAAAATCAAAGTTCAGGGCGTGACCGCATGGCCTCCCAAGTTTATAAGCCTAAACTTTCCCAAGCTCTGAGAAGCCGGTATGCGGCATTTCAAAAGTAAACATAATTATTTTCAGACAAATGAATTGCTAAAAATTAGTACTTACATGAGGTGTAATTCAAAGTCTACGCAAAGATTAACCAGATAGGAAATTGGAGAGAAACTTAGAAAAGCAGACTAACTAATTTCTACAAGCCACGTAGAGAAAGAAAAGCGTTACCAAGATCTTCAAGAGCAATGGCGTGAGCAACGCCCAACTTAGCGAGACCTTCGGGCAAAACTTGAAATTCACCGGCACAGAGTTTAAATAAACGTTGAATTACGCCCAATCACACCAATATTAACAAATATAGAAAAGAAATTGTAAATTTACTTACCTAAAATTTAAAAACTAACAAAAAATTGAATAAATTCACACAAAAATTTCTGGAGTCTTGGCGAACTGGAACTTTAAATTTTTGAAATGAACAACTCAGGGCAGTGTTGTCAGACGATTGGAGGAGAAGGAATCCTTATAAGGGGTGTATTGTAGAATGGACTCGTCTAGGGTTTACTTAATTTGCAAGTTAATAAACGTTTTAAGAGCTTTAAAAAGGAATTAGATGTGCTGAAATAATATTTAAATTTATTTAAAGAAAATCAACTTCTATTACTTTTCCTAAAAAATCGTATTATTTGCGAGAAAAATGAAATAATGAGACAGGTTAAGATTTCTCGGACACCCCCAGGTTTCGTGAGATGGACTCGTCCAAACCTAACCCCACCACCTCAGTGTGCATCGCTTCTTACCATATATGGGCATAAAATGGATAGTGGATTCTGATTGGTTCAAATAACAGTTGATTCAACTTTACTACAGAGATAAAAAATTCAGGTTTTTTTTAAACCCTAACAAACACATCGCACATTTCTTTCTCTACAATTTAATGGTCATCCAGACAAGTATGCAGACTGAAGCATCAATGAAAAATGCAGAATGTTATTGAGAGAGCAGAATGGAAGACAGGCTAGAAGGCAAGTCTTCTTTCTCTGCAAGAAATAAATTCTTTTCCTCTCCAGTTCCTTTGATCAGTGACGGATTACGAAATTACAGTTGGCAGACATGGTTCTGTGATCAGTGTCGGATTTCGAAATTTTAATTTTATGGCAGAAATCATGAGCGTCCTTGGCGTAACGGTTGTGACTACTACCTGTGGTCCAAAGATCCTGAGTTCAATTCCCGGTTGGAGCAAACTTTTCACACAGAAAATTCTTTTCACTCCGATCACGTAAAGCTGGTATTTCCGGCCCTACATAGGCTGGGTGAGGTTAATGTAGGTAGCTGGTACGATTCCCAGCGAATGGAGGGTGAAACCAGGACGTTAAAACCAAATAGTCAGCCTAGAAGTTGATCTGGGCGTCCATGTAATCCTCTCACCACCGTGATTAGGTATCTGTGCTCCGGCCTAGATTCGAACCAGTAAGGTAATAAAAAGTAAAAATATAGATGAATCAATTAATGACTTATTTCATCATTAGAGAGAGGGTGGCTTGAGCTTGCTTCATTGTGGACAATGCCGCTATGGGGGTCGATAGTGAAGCACTTCTTATCAAGTATCTCTAGAGTTTTTTTTATCGTCGCTTTCAACTGCATGCTTTATACTATGTCAAAACCATTTGTCAAAAAAAGCAAAAATGGTCAATTGGTCATATCATGACGGGTTTTTTACCCTCCATTCGCTGGAAACTCACAATCCATCAGCTACTCATATTAACCTCAACCAGTCGGTGTGGGGCCGGGAATCACGAGGATCACCAATCCAAAGAGCTAGCATCACCAATCCAAATCCTAGCCTCGCTGGACGTTGCTTCAGTGACTGAATGAGAACTGGTGTATTCAACATGCCATTGACGCTGGCTTCTCTAGAGTTTATTATTATCATTAACTCTTTATTAGAAGAACATTTATATACAAACAAATAATGGTAAAAATTCAAATACAAAATTGACAATTTAATTATAAACAGGAAAAAAATAAACAAAATATATACATATGTCCTAACTAAAGGGCGGGTTATTGGCTATGACACTCTTCCACCCAACCCTTACATAGAAAGAGGCAATCGGCAAGACGGTGATATGTAGGTAAAAGAAAAACTCTATACTAGTGCGTAAAGAGGCATGGCCCTATATTTAATTTTCCTAACCCTACTACACACTGGAGGCATTGTCGTACATCACGGACTTTACGCAAGTAGGAAACACTGAAAAGAAAAGCCCACAGCACCAGGTAAATTACCTATGTCATCGTTTCCATTGTCACAAACTATGAATGGATAAAACATTATTAAAAGATTTTGACCTATAAATTGACAAGGGTAGAGGTAGAAATAACCCCAACATTCTATTAAAAATCAATTCAATGGGCCCTTTTCTTTACTTTTGAGCCTAACTGTTCTCATTGATTTAGGTGACCTTTGACATTTCTTAATGACCTTTTTAGTGCAAAAAAATAGTTCAAAATTGTAAAGATTGTTACATAAATTTAAATAAAGTTATATCTCCAATAACTTTTTAATAGCCAACGTCGATGACACGTTCACCACTGAAGTTAAGCAACGTCCAGCGAGGTTAGGACTTGGGTGCGTGGCCATTCAAACCCGATTCATTGAAATGCTGGCTATTCCCGGCCCCACTTAGGCTGGGTGAGTTTAATGATCATTTAACCCAAGCCTAGCTTGTAGGGATTGTAGGGTATGGATGGCTAGTCTATTCTCTGTTTATAACTTTATAGTTCTCTAGCGAGACACTAGCGAGGCTTTTTTTTGGTAATAATCCCGCCCTTTTATTATGACATAATTATGTATGTATATTCCCAGCCTCTTCTGATCCAGTGACCTTGAGCCCTGATCCCAGTTAGTAAGTGGGTCACCAGGCGACGCTAATTAAGGGACCCATCAGCAATATTATGAATGGATCCATTAGCGATCATTGAAACTAACTATACTATCTTTCATGAAGTCTGACATTGAAAAGACAATGATAACAATTTGTCAACCTCCGTGGATCAGTGGTTAAGAGCATCGTTTGCTGACCCGGAGGTTGCGGGTTCGAATCCCGGCCGGAGCGGAAAATTCTAACCGAGGTTTCCATTTCCAGAATGGCATGGATGTAAAGGTAAAGTTCCCTGAAGTAATGCGAAAGCGGGTCCGGGGAACAATTACTTTTTTTTATATAAAAAAGATAACTTTTTCTTTCTATTACCTATAAGGTATAGAAAGTATTATAATCATCGGTTACTTTAATACAAATTGAGCTGACAACATTTATGGGCGAATTAGAAACTCCTGATTCCAAAAAAACTGATTTTTATCAAATGGTCTGTTCGTATGTATGTGTGTATGTATACAAAATATCTCAAGAACGGTAAGTCGTAGAGCGATAATGAATTGAAATTAAACCTGATTTACAATTCGGCCCTTACTGCTGTCCCTAGAAAGGCAGGTTTCTGCTTTCGTGACAGGAGGTATTTTTTGTAGGTAACTCTGCTTGATGAGTAGTCAATGTCAGGAAAAAAGGGATCTATGACAGAGATTCAATTGTGTAGGGGTTCTCAACACTGGGTTTTTCCTGTCCTCCTCTATAACTTTTTTACTTTCCTTATCCTATAATAAGAAAGTATTGTATTCGTCGAAAATTTGACCTACCCAGTTTTTCACATTTCTGGGCGAATCATAGCCTCAGGATACCAAAAGAATGGTTTTCAGCCATTGGTCCGTGCGTTCGTCTGTGTTTTTTTTATTAAGATGAGTGTTTCACAGTCTTTTTATTTCGTAGCCATGAAACAGGAGCTAGTGTAGACGCTTGTGGTCTCTGTTGTAGCTTGCCTATCCTGTGTGTGCCTTTTTTTTTAAAAAAAAAAGCTTTATTAGGAGGACAAAGTACAGGTAACAGTATAAAATTAAGAGAAGAAAAAAAAAACAAACAAATGACAAAATAAATAAGTAAAAAAAAAGAAAATAACAATAATGTCCTACCTAAAGGGTGGGGTTATTGCCTGTGGCAATCTCTTCCACCCAACCCTTGCCTCCCCTCTGATGGGCGAGAAGTGGCACAATACTTCTAAATTGGCGCTGGCTAAACACGAGCTTTTTTTTTTAATTGAATATTTATTTAAAGAGAGGTCTGTAACATTCAGAGTCCTTGCCCCTCTACCTTCTAGCGATATCAAAATGAAGAATTTACATGTGATTTATGCAAAAGGTTGACTGCAAGAAGTACAAGTTACAATCACAAGAGTCAGGTAGTATGGAAATTATAAAAATATTAACAAATAAATAATATCTATAAATTTAAACACGAGCTTTAAGTGGTAAGATTTTTGTACACAAAACCCAGAACTGACAAAAAATCTATTCAGAATGTTTTTTTTTTTTTACAAAAAAAAGGTTTGTATATCGCCTGCTTATTTATACGGCTCGATTAAGACTAATGAGTCTATTGTTCCAGCAGTAAGCCCGAAGACGTATTAGCTATGTGGGTTAAAATATCGAACGGTAGGATAACTTGTCAATGTCCCGGCTGGGTTTCGAACCTACGACCTCTGGATTACCAATACGGCGTCTTCACAACACTATTAACTCGCAACAGTATTAACAATAAAACTCAGTCTATGTCCTGATAGTTGAGTGGTCAAGGCGTCTGTCTATCAATCCAGAGATCGCGGGTTCAAAGCCCAGCCGGGAAAAGTTTTGCTCTAGCTTATTTGTGATTTTGACCACATAATAATAGATATGTACGTCTAGGGCTTACTACTGGAATACTTTGACTCATCAGTCCTTATTGGGCATTGTAAATAAGGCGATATTATTATAGTTGACCGACAGTGGCTAGTTGGGTCAAAAATGCAACAGGAATGTACTACCGACCGGATATTGAAATTTAGGTACGCGCTCTCTGAAGGCACGCATACATAGTAAATCACAGGATATTTACTTAAATAAATAAAAGAATCACAGGATACTATGGGAATAAGAATAGATGGAGAGGTCCTTGATTTTCGTCCTTGAACTCTCTGGTTTTACGCGTTTCCGCTATAACTGACGGAGAACAATAGAATCAGAAATGAGTGAAACCTGACAGCATACAATATTGACAATTATGTGTAAAACATAATAGAATACAATATTGATGACAATTTAATATATAAAGAACAATACATAGCTAGGTAATAGATAGACGGAAGTTGGGATCCATAGAGTTTTTGTGAAAATTGGACACGTGTATTACAGGGTTAAACAAAAATCTTATAATATTTTTTTCCTGTACGTCTCTTTAACATCGAGGTCATTCAAATGGGAGTTTCACCGTCCATTCAAGACTGGCGTTTTAACCTCCATCTCTGTAAGAGAAAATTTACTCTTTATATTTGAATAGCTATTTCGTGAACCGAGTAACCGACACCGACACCACTATAGCTTGATCGATAAGGCGGCAGACTTGTAATCTGGAGGTCCGTGGTTCAAGTCCCGGTTTCAGCGTAGATTTAATAAAACGAGCTTGAGTAGTTGTGATACCACGATAGTGATAAACACAAATATGACAAAATAAGCTGGTTTGTGAGTTTCCAACGAATGGAGGATAAAACCCCCGTCGTGATATGATCATACAGATTTTTTGAACATGATGTTTGTATTAGACATCCTAAAGTGAATTTCTTATTGAAACACTTCTATATGTCTAGGATTCAAGTTCGAATCCTAGACATATTATGGAAGTGTTTCAATGATAAATGATCATGCAGTTAAAAGCGACGTTAAAACCAAGGAAAATCCGTTTTCCCAGCATCTTCAACTTTATCACTTAACCATGAGTCAGTAGTATTTTTACACGTTTTTTTTTTTTTAACAGGTTTCTTAGAAAAAAAGAATCACTAACAGCTATAATAGCGCTGTACGATATTGTGACTCGCAAAGTGACGTCATTTATAGTTCAAAAACAATAAATGACGTCATGTGTTATCTTTTTTGCCATGATAAGTCACAAGTGTGATGTGTGATGGTTGCTCCTATGTTATAAGAATGTTTGTTTGTCGCATGATATCATAGGAATGCAAATACGTACTGTGGACACGGTGTGTTGTGATTTTTTTTTTTATGAATGGAGTAATGCACCGCTAGGAATTTGTGCACCTGCAGTATACTGCATTCCTGGAGGAAGAGAGAGAGAAGATATTTAATATGTACACAATATGTAGGTATAGAGAGAGAAAGGTGGGAGAGAGAGAGAGAGAGAGAGAAAGAGAGAGGGAGAGAGAGAGAGAGAGAGAGAGAGAGAGAGAGAGAAAGAAGAGAGATTTAATATGTACATAATTTGTAGGTATAGAGAGAGAAAGGGGGGGGGGGAGAGAGAGAAAGAGAGATAGGAGAGAAATAGAGCTTCAATACAATAGGTATAGTATTATGAACACTATTTAATTTAATTTTAACAAATTGACGGGTACAGCCCGTTGGTGTTTTTTTATGAGTGTTTCACAGCCGTTTTTATTTCTGGGTCAATATCTATGAAGAGGGAAAGAAATGGATTCAGGAGATAGGAAAAAAGATGATAGAGAAGACAGGGAACATACAATCAATGAGTCACCTAACAGCAAAAATAAGCATGACAATCTAGAGAGGTAATGCTGCCAGAGTGTTGGGAGCATTGCCATCAGAAAAATAGACTTCCATGTTCTACCTGTAAATTTTAATAAATATATCTTTATCCAAAGAAAAACAAAAAAAAAAGGTTAGTATTTTTTCCCCTAAAAGATGAGTGTTTCGCAGCCTTTCTATTTCGTAGCCATGAAACAGGAGCTACTGTAGATGCTTGTGGTCTGTGTTGTAGCCTGCCCCTCCCGTAGTATGCCTCCTCTCTGATGGGCGAGAAGTGACACAATACTTCCCAATTAGGTGCTGGGTCAATACGAGCGCACCGGAAGGTATCCCTTACAAACAACTCTAACCAAATTTTGAATGTAATTTTTTTGTCGGCTCGGGGGATTGAACCGACATTTATTTGTGTGATGGTTATGTGTATTATTATGTCACACTTTTTAGTGGATAGCATTGACGAGACTAATTCTAATGCCCCATATCTCCAAATCAACAATCATATTCCAATATCAATCTCATAATGCCGCCACTGGTCGTTGCCCTCTCTACGACTTTCCCAATCGTCCTCACGAGGCGAGGGTAAGTCGCAACGTGCAAAGTGCAGAACCGAAAATATTCCAACCCTGCCGTGATATGAACCAGGGTCACCTGGATTGCAAGCCGAGCATGCTACCGCTAGGCCAAAGTGACTACTCCCTGCTGGATGCAACTATAGCACATCTATATGAAATAATAATAATATCGCCTTATTTATACTGCCCGATTAGGACTATTAAAGTCCCATTATTCCAGCAGTAAGCCCAAGTCATATTATTATGTGGTAAAAATCCCAAATGGGAGGGTAACATGTCATGTGCCGGCTGGGTTTCGAACCCACGACCTCTGGAATCTTTGGATTCACAGAGTGCCGCCTTTACCACTGAGCTACCGGGACACCGGAACATAGAGACACCCCGCCTCTCTATTGCCCCTAACAACACACATGAGTATGTATGACTCATCACGTCTTTATCAGACGGGGGAAGCCCTAGCTAAAATCTTCTCTCTCTCTCTGAATTAGTCATCGCACTTACTCATTCAACCCCAGAAGACCCGAGAATTTATCAAGTATTGATGATTGATGTTTTGTGTCCATTTATGGCTATCGAAATTGAGTAGGTAATTTATTTGCACATGGTTCATATCATACTATTTATTTGTCACAACGTCAAAATATAATAAACAGGTATCATAACCTTTGAAAAATTGGAGGAAATGTTTTTCTTTTAAGATATTCATGTTGTGTTGTTTTATTATAACGAATAATCTTGGCTGATGGCAACCAGAATTTTAACAAATATAAATGTAGGAAATGTAGGTACATAATTATGGATATTTCTTAATCGTAGCCATCAAATACCCGATTATGTACTATGATTTTTTATTTCATTTTTGGAAATATAAAAATAATATAATTTTTTTTTCACACGATATTGTAAATTTAAAGATAGTAAATGACGTCCATATTTTCTAAATACTTTGACCTTCATAATCATCAGAACTCCGGTAGGTACTTTGAAAGTCAAAGTACCTATGTACGTATTTAGCGTATTTACGTACGTATATGTACGCCAGCCTCCGTGGCGTAACGGTTGTGACTACTGCCCGTAGTCCAGAGATCCTGAGTTCGATTCCCGGTTGGAGCAGACTTTTCGCACAGAAAATTCTGTTCCCTCCGAACATGTGAGGCTGGCAATCCCGGCCCTATCCAGGCTGAGTGAGGTTAATGTGGATAGCTGGTACGATTCCCAGCGAATGGAGGGTAAAACCCCCGTCCTGTCTACCTCAAATCAGGATGTTAAAGCCTGGACATTGGATTTTGGCGTTGATATAATCCTCTCACCACCGTGATTTAGGTATCAATACCTAACTCACGGACACGGAATTAATTAATTAATGTACGTATTTACCTATGTATGTATTTAGCGAGAGGTTGTCGAGTTATTAGTTGCTTCTAAAGATTGGCTGATACTGTTGAGTCACACGAGTGAGTGGCGTTTATTGCACTTCCTGTATTGTGCTGATAGTGCCAGGTGATAATGAGTATATTATTAGGAATGCAGTAAAACAGTTCACTTATATCCACTGAGATTACATCACATAGAGGGAACCTGATGTTTCAAAATTTGCGTCCAGTAGGGACCATCAGCTGATTTCAAAATCAGTGCCGGAGCTGTAGTAATTTTTCTCTCGCGAAGGAGTGGGTACCTAATTCTTCTAAAATAATATTTTTACTTTTTAGATACTTATACCTATAAGTTATTTTTGTCTTTGTTCCCTGTTTTACTTTCCTTATTTTCTACTTATTATGTAGTAATATAATTTTTGTATGGACCTGAAAATTAAGGATGTTTAGTTATCCGCCACTGCATGAGGTAAACAAATTCAAATAATTTGGACCAATCAGAGGCCAGGATTTGTTAAAAGAGGGACCATCAGCTGTTCAAAGTTGGAGGCATAATTTTGTTCAATTCGAGATAGGTTAATAGGTTCCCTCTATGCTCTATCTATGTTATATGATCTCAGTGCTTATACCCTACGGACTAGATTCACTAGAATAATATGAGTAGTTTTAGTTCTAGGGGGATTAAATTTGTTCAAAAAAAAATAATAATATTAGCTAATATTATCTAAGTTCTTACATTTCCGGCCCTACCCAGGCTGTTTGAGGTTAATGTGGGTAGCCGGTACGATTCCCAGCAAATGGACGGTAAAACCCCCGTCCCAATCCCGGACGTTAAATCAAATATAATCGTTGGCCTTAGGAAGGGCATCCAGCCGTAAAAAAAAATGTGCCAAAACCAACCAACCTCAACCATGAGGTTGAACAACCTGGATAAGACAGAATAGAAAAAGATTATGTTCAAACGAGTTGTCATATTTTTGTTGATCTCAATCGTGTGATATTACGACTCAATCTATAGGTTTACTAAATTTATGCTTACGTTGGGACTTGAACCACCAACCTCTGGGTGATAATTTCCGCCGCCTTATCGATCAAGCTAACTGAGCTAGTTGAATAAAGATAAATAGAGTCTATAGAATGAAGAGATAAAGAAGTCTGGCAACACCGAGGCGAGACACTTCAAATCCTCTGAGGAAAGTAGCTCAAAAGGAGAAGGAGAATAAGAGAAAAGAGGACATGAGAGCAAGATAGAAGAAAAATGGGAGGAATTAGATTAGGGACAAGAGGATATTGGAGGAGAAACAGGAGGTGAGAAAGAAGAGAGGGAGAGAAGGCAGAGAAGTTGGGAAAAGAAAAACACGTCCATAGGAGGCGACGAAAGGAGAGGAAGAGTAAAAAGGAAGGAGGAGGCAGAGGAAGAGAAGATAAAGATGTCTGGTAACTCCAAGACAGAAAAGAGAGAGAGAGTGACAAACAGAAAAGGCAGAGAGAGAGAGAGAGATGAGGTAGGAAGAGAGAGACACATCCAAATACTCTGGAGTAGTCTAGAGGAAGAGAGAAAAGTGAGGAAGAGGAAAGAGGAGGCAGAGGAAGAGAAGATAAAGATGTCTGGCAACTCGAAGACAGAAAATAGGAGGAGACACACAGAAGGTGAAAGAGAAAAGAGAGAGGGAGAGGAGTCAAGAAGAGAGAGGCACATCCAAATATTCTGAAGGAAATAAGAAACGGGTGGTGGAAGAGACGATAAAAAGATAAACGATACAAAACGAAGAGAAAGAGAACGCACCAAGAGAAAATAAAGATGTGTGACAACTAGACAGAAGGAGACATAAAAAGATGAGGAGTGGAGTTAGGAAGAGAGAGCCAAATCCAAAACTCTGTAGGAAGAGATAAAAAAAAAATTAGAGGAGACGACGAAAAGATAGAAAAAAGGAGGTGATGAAGAGGGAAAGGAGGCAAGAAGAGAAAGCCACATCCAAAACTCGGGAGGAAGAGAGAAAAAAAGAAGAGGAGATGGAGGAGACGACAAAAAGATAGAAAAGAGGAGGTAATAAAGAAGGAAAAGAAGAGAAAGTCATATCCAAAACTCTGGAGGAAGAGACATAAAAAGATGAGGAGTGGAGTTAGGAAGAGAGAGCCAAATCCAAAACTCTGTAGGAAGAGATAAAAAAAAAAAAAAATAGAGGAGACGACGAAAAGATAGAAAAAAGGAGGTGATGAAGAGGGAAAGGAGGCAAGAAGAGAAAGCCATATCCAAAACTCGGGAGGAAGAGAGAAAAAAGAAAAGGAGATGGAGGAGACGACGAAAAGATAGAAAAAAGGAGGTGATAAAGAAGGATAGGAGGCAAGAAGAGAAAGCCATATCCAAAACTATGGAGGAAGAGAGAAAAAAGAATAGGAGATGGAGGAGGCGATGAAAAGAAAGAAAAGAGGAGGTGATGAAGAGGGAAAGGAGGCAAGAAAAGAGGAGGCAAGGGTTGGGTGGAAGAGATTGCCACAGGCAATAACCCCGCCCTTTAGGTAGGACATTATTGTTATTTTTTTTTAAACTTATTTATTTTGTCATTTGTTTTTGTTTTTTTTTATTCTTTTTTTTCTTTTCTTAATTTTATAATGTTACCATTGATTGTACTTTGTCCTCCTAATAAAGCTTTAAAAAAAAGAAGAGAAAGCCATATCCAAAACTCTGGACGACGAGAGAAAAAGAAAATGAGGTGGAGGAGGAGGAGGAGGAGGCGAAGAAAAGAAAGGAAGAGGAAGAGAAGGAAGGAGGAGAAGATAAAGATGTCTGACTTCTCCCAGACACGTCCAAATACTCCGGAGAGCAGCTGTACCAGATAATGGAGCGGAAAATATTACTTAGCTACTTATTTATACAGGGTGGTTCTGATTATTTTCTTCTTCGTCTTTCTCTTTGGGGTTCAACCTTGCTGTTATTATTATTCAACCTTGCTTTAAACTTTTCTATTGTTATTATTCAACCTTGCTTTTAACCTTGCTGTTATTATTATTCAACCTTGCTTTTCCAGTCCTTCAGAACATACTGAAGATATAGGTGGTTACATTTTACTATTACTAAAGGTGGTTCTATGGGGTTAGTTACTTAGTTAGTCCATTGGGTCTATGCAGGGGTGGGAGGTTTTAGTATTAGCATGAATTTTGGGATATAGTGCTTGCTGACAAAAACTAATTCGCTCGAAACACCTGTACAGGTTTCAACCTCACTGGATGTTGCCTTCAGCGATCTTGCAAGATTTGTTAATATGTGTGACGTTATCAACGCACCATCGACGCTGACTGCTGACTTGAGAGTTTGGTTAACTCTGCCTTCTTCATTTTTGTCTTTTTCAGAATCTCCTTGGGGTCGTCAGCATCTTCCTCATGGTTGAGTTTGGTTGGTTCTGGCACGCCAACTTCCAGATTTTACGGCTGGATGCCCTTCCGAATCCCAACGTCAACTCAGTTAGGGTCGCCAATGATTAGTTTTGTTGTCTTTTGGTCTGACCAACTGGTCCCGTATCAGTTGAACGTCCCTGAGCAAGACTTAAGGCGAAGTTATTGAACAAAATCGATAACTTAAGTCATTGCTTATCATTGGTTTTCCCCATCAAACACAGTACGCTTTTTCCACCCAACCCTATCAAAGGGTTGGGTTGAAGAGATTGCCACAGGCAATAACCCCGCCCTTTAGGTAGGACATTAGGTTCATTCTCTTTTTTGTTCTTGTTTCTTTGCTCAATCTATTTATTTTTTCTTTATAATTTAATTGTATTTTAATGTATATATTTTTGTCTTACCTAATAAAGCATACTATAATAATAATATACGCAATTCGAGACTTAAGGGTATTATAAAATCGTCTATTAAAATCGCCCCTAGTTTAGTTAAAACCCTGTATAGATACAAAATTTCAAGAGTTTCAAGTGTCTATACATGTGTACTTATACCTGTAGACGAAAGACGAGGTCTGGGAAGGATGTATACTTTTTTCTAGGTCAATAGGTAACGGGGGCATCCCCATTTCAAATTGAGGCTGCGAGACGGGTGTATGCATAGTAATGGAACTAAATGGGGACACGGGAATGAAAATGGGAGCAGGGATATTTTGATGTTTTATGAAACCAGGGAAATCATTCAGAGGGAATGAATGTGGGAGAGAGGGAAGATGGGGGGATCCCCATTTGAAAATGAGACTGCAAGTCTGGCTGGGGGACTATAAAGTTAGGCCACGGAGGCTTCTTATTCTCTCTTTGGTTCATCAAGTTTCTTTTGTGTTATTCAATTTCGTGATATCACAACTACTCAAACTCGCTTTACTAAATCTACTCTGAAACCGGGACTTGAACCACCGACCTTCAGGTTACAAGTCCGCCGCCTTATCGATCAAGCTACAGAGATCGGTTTTCTCTCCTCAGTTATTATTATGTTTCGTGTTAATATAGGCCGGTTGGCTGGCGCTACTTGACGAGCGCTCGCCTCCCGGCGAGCTTGATTTTGAGTGGTGCTTCATTTGAAACGTTAAATGAAATCAAAAAAAAATGATTTCGACGTTCTAAAACACTCATTAAAGGAATGTACAGAGAACTTTTACTTCTTGTGCTCACATAACAACTAATGGTCCTATTATTCACTCATTGATGGAGTTCCTGCTTTGTGCGAAATGCGAAGAGTTCATGTTAGGTACTATTAAGATTAAGAACTTTGTTCCGAAGTTAACAAAGTAGAAACAGGATCGCACTCAGGGATTTAGCAGTAGCGTTTCTTTACAATAATTTATTATTTATGTAAATTAATTTTTGAACCTTTATAGGTGGAAGTTTATGATATAAATTTGTTATTATAAATTTGGCAATTCTAAATAATCTAGGGTCTAGGGCATAGGCTTCCGGTATATTCGGGTACTCATATATGTATTTGGGTGGAAGAGATTGCCATAGCCAATAACCCCGCCCTCTAGTTAGGACATAATTATGTTTATATATATTTTTCTATTCTTCCTCATCTCGTCAAATTTACTCCACTCTCTATTCCAATGGAAGTCCAAACACATGAGCACCTTCTAGTATGTGGTCAACTAGAAAACCCCTGCACATTGGATGATCTACCTACTTCAGGCAAACGAAAAAGCTCTAAATGTTTCAGACTATTGGAAGTACAAAAATTGACCGAGGAACGAAAGAGGACACGGAAAATAAAAATAAATATTCTTTTTCTCTTTATTGTATATTTCGTGTTAATATAGGCCGGTTGGCTGGCGCTACTTGACGAGCGCTCGCCTCCAGGCGAGCTTGATATTGTTTCCATTTTTTAATTGTAATAATAATTATTTTTACTGTACATATTATGTCTTTTTATATCTAATAAAGTGTTTAATTATTATTATTATTATTCAACATTTTATTAGATATAAATGGACATAATGTACAGTACAAATAATTATTTTAACAATGAAAAAAATGGAAACAATAAAAATGAAAAAGAATAAAAAAAATACATAGAAATATATGTCCTAACTAAAGGGCGGGGTTATTGCCTATGGCAATCTCTTCCACCCAACCCTTTTTAATAATAATAATAATGTCTGGCTGGGGGATATTAAACAGTGAGAGGACCAGTGTCTCACTAGAGGACTATAAACAGAGAGCAGACTAGCCAACCCTAACAAGCCAGGCTAGCTTGCAGTTTCCTAAGGGTTTAATGGCTTGTACAGAAAAGTCCAAGTCCTCATGATGATTGATCGCACATAGAAATATGTGTTTCAGGACGAGCCAACTTTGAAGTAAAGTTGGCTGGAGACCATCACTCACCCCTCCAGCTGTAGCCAAGCTGGCTACAACAACAACAATAATAATAATAATACCTCCGGCCATGGTTCTAGTCTCCATAGTCCCGGCCCTGACGCCCACGGCCCTACGTCCCGCTTACCCCTCACGATAGCCTTACATAAGTCCGAGAAGATCCACAATCTAAATACCAGAGAGATTAAAGTACCTAAGTCTCTCATGTCTTGCTACGGTAATTAATAATTCATGAAGTCCACTTTCTTTAATCCACTTGCGTGCAAGGGTTAATGAACGAGACGAGGATTGGATAGAAGTAATGAAAGTACTTCTACTAAAACTGCACTGGTTATAGTCAAGTGGTTAACGCGCTTGTCTGGCAATTCAGGTAGCGTAGGGATCTGTTGGTTCGAATCCCACCCAGTGCATGAATTTGTTCCTCATTAATTTGAGTTTGTTAGACCACGTAATAATAAGACTCAGAGGGTTAGGTAGTAGAAAATGCTTTGAGCATTAACCTCGTCCGGTGGTTACCTTCTTTTATTTATTTATTTTATTTATTTACACTTTATTTTTTATACATAACAATCAACAATAAATTATTAACAGAGATCAAAAAATAACAATATTAACAAAATCAAATGTAAAAAAAAATATTTAAAATTAAATGTATAATTGTCTTGTAATCCGGGGCGAAGTTAATGCCTTAGGCATTCTCTGCCATCTAACCCACTTACCTTCCACTAAAGAGTGTTATTATTATAAAAGTGCTGGTCTGGTGATCCAGGTAGCGTAGGGATCCGTTGGTTCGAATCCTACCCTAAAATGTATGAAGTTTTTTTCATATATTTCCGTACATGACCACATAATAACAAGACTATGATATTAGATATGTTTCTCTTATACAGGGTGTCCATTAAGTCCCACCGACTATATGAACACCCTGTATAGGAGTCCGCCGAGGAATTGTTGACATTTAAAATGGACGTAAAAAAGGATGAAAGGAGAAATCGATGTGGTGCACCTGTAAACTAAAATTCGACAAAAAAAAACATCGAAATCAATCTAACTATTACGAAATATATTAATGCTACGAGTATGACGAATAGCTCAGTGGTTAAGCACTCGCTAGCTATGCGGAAGGTCCCGGGTTCGAACCGCCGCGCCGACAAAAATTTGTATTCAAAACTTGGTTACAGTTGTTTGTAAGGGATACCTTCCGGTGTTGACCCAGCACGCTCGTGTTGACCCAGCACCTAAATTGGAAGTATTGTGTCACTTCTCGCCCATCAGAGGGGAGGCTACGGGATGGGCAGGCTACAACACAGACCACAAGCGTCTACAGTAGCTCCTGTTTCATGGCTACAAAATAAAAAGGCTGTGAAACACTCATCTTTTTTTTAAAAATTTGGATCAGAGGAACTCGGAGAAGAATTCGTGGTGTTGGTTGTGGAGATGGGGCGGGAGTGATTGACGTTGCCGAGATGTGATTGTAAAGAGTATTTTTATTTAATATAAACAAATCTACTATCTTACTAATGAATTGATTCTTATTAACCAACCGACCTCAGTAGCTTAGATGGATGAGACGCCGGACTTGTAACCTAGAGGTCGATGGTTCAAGTTCCAATAGCAAATATTGAGTAAAGAGAGTTTGACTACGTGTGATATCACGATTGTGATTAAATCAAAGATGATAACTTGAAACTTTTTTATACACATTTTTAAAACAAAATACGTAAAGGATTTTTTTTCTTTCTTCTTCATCTTTTTATATATCGACGGGCTTAACCCTATTGACAGAAGAAGCAAAAGAAAACAACCTTTGGCATCTGTTCAAAGCAAGAGAAACATTAATAATAACAATAAACATAAAGTTATCATATTTGTGTTAATCACTTTCGTGATGTCACAACTACTCAAACTTGCTTTACTAAGTCCACGCTGAAACCGGGACTTGAACCACCGACCTCCAGGTTACAAGTCCGCCGCCTTATCGATCAAGCTACTGAGGTAGGTAATAACAATAAACATAACAATAATAATAACAATCTTTAGTGGAAGGTAACCACCAGGTTAAAGCTTAAAGCATTTTCTACCACCTAACCCCCAGAGTCTTATTATTATGTGGTCACAAACTCAAATTAATGAGGAAAAATTCATGCACTGGGTGGGATTCGACGGAACGGATCCCTACGCTACCTGGATTACCAGACAAGCGCCTTAATACTTGACTACCAGTGCACTCATAATATTTTATGTTATAATTGTTATACATAAAAGAAATATGTATACCTAATATGTGTATGTAATTAACAATACCCTGGCTAACGACATTGACCTTGGTTCCAACGATACAGTCCTGTGTGTCTTCCATAGTCATGGCCTTAAGATAGTACCTACAGTACATTGTGAACAATCAACCCGATAATTAAACAAACACATAGCTCACAAGGAGTTTATCTTCATTGTCTCACACTTATTCTTCTTCTTTTACTCTTCTTCAAGCGCGCGATTAGCTCAGTGGTTAAGCAATCGCTTGCCATGCGGAAAGTCCTAATTTCGATCCCCGTGCCGACAATAATTTGTATTCTTAATTTGGTTTCAATTGTTTGTAAGGGAGACCTTCCGGTGAGCTCGTGTTGACCCAGCACCTAATTGGGAAGTATTGTGTCACTTCTCGCCCATCAGAGAGGAGGCATACTACGGGAGGGGCAGACTACAGCACAGACCACAAGCGTCTACAGTAGCTCCTGTTTCATGGCTGAGAAATAAAAACGGCTGTGAAACACTCATCTTAAAAATAAAAAAAAACTTTGTCTTATCCCGCTCAAGCAGTGTCGACGTTGTGCAACCTCATGGTTGAGGTTGGTAGGTTTTGGCACATTTTTTACGGCTGGATGCCTTTTCTAAAGCCAACGATTTTATTTGAATGAACGTCCTGGATTAGGACGGGGGTTTTACCCTCCATTCGCTGGGAATCGTACCAGCTACCCACATTAACCTCTCGCAGCCTAGGTAGGGACGGAAATGCCTCACATGTATGGAGAGGGAACAGAATTTTCTGTGTGAAAAATCTGCTCCGACCGCGGATCGAACTCAGGATCTCTGGACTAATACGGGCAGTAGCCACAACCGTTACGCCACGGAGGCTGGCGTATGCTTCAATTGCTTCACACTTATTATATCCTTGCTAAACCCAACACACATACTCGTATAATATGTCGAACTTGGATTGCCAGCGTGGATGGCTCGTTGAAATCACCGGGTCTCATAGGACCACCGAAGTTAAGCAACGTCCAGCGAGGTGAAGACTTCGAGATGTTGGCGTTCCGGCCCAACCCAGGCTGGGTGAGGTTAGTGTGGGTAGCAGATTTGTGAGTTTCCTGCGAATGGAGGTTAACACCCCTGTCGTGATGTGACCATGCAATTGTATGTGGTCAAGCACAAGGCCTGTTCATAATTTTTGTGTGTAGCGCAGCATTACTAAAAGAGCCTCCATTACTTTTCGAATTATTCTAATATTGCTTTAATTTCTTTTTACTCTGTGTTAAGCAACGACACATACATTAATTTCTTTTAAATTTTTTATTTATTTTAATTTTACAAAAACCAACACTATTCCATGACACGAGTGTTTCTGAAAATGAAAGTTGAATTTCTCAAACGCAAGTTTCCTCTCTCTAAAAATCTCCTATAGGCCGAATAGATACCTAATATATGTCTGATATCGGTGCTATCTTTCTGGTACTTAACCACTAATACTCACCTATCCGACCATCAGGTTCTGATGTGAAACTTTCTGTTCGGTAAGTCGGTAAGTAACCTCGGTGGTTAGAGAACTGGAGTAGAGGACTCTGAATCCAGGGGGTTGGGGTTTAAGAAATTCAGTATTATTATTTATTTGTTTTCATTTAATTAAAAAAGAGTCATTCCGCCACTGTCTGGCTACCATAGTTCACGTGTACGCCACCCTATGATGATAATGATTTTTTAATTAGATATATTTTGGCTCGAAAATCTTTTTCTTTTGTGAGAACCCTACCCCCAGGAATTTTAACAACCTTTAACGTTGCTTCCGACGTCATGGTCATATTACGACGGGGTTCTACCCTCCATTCGCAGGAAATTCACAAATCAGCTACTCTAATTAAACTTACTCAGCCAGAATTGGGCAGGAAATAGCCAGCATCACGAGGGTCTGAAAGAATGGTCACCCACCCTAGTCCTAGCTTCGCTGGACGTTGCTTTACTTGAGTGACATCACGAAAACTGACCAACTCCTGTACGCTATTTTTAATCCAGAGTTTTGGTTTGAGTTATTTTTCTCAGACTAAATCCCTCCAAATTAAATCCGGCCCAGGTCTAGTTAGGGTTATGGCAAAATCTCTCTCTCTCTTATTCTCTCTCACTCTCTCTTTCTCTCTCACTCTCTTGCTCTCTCTCCCTCTCTCTCTCTCTCTTTTTCTCTCTCTCTCATCCTCTCTCTATCTCTCATTCTCTCTCTCTCTCTTGCTCATTCTCTCTCTCTTACTCTCGCTATAAAAATTCCGCACCGGCTGGAATGTGAACTCTCAACCTCTGGATCAAAAGTCAATGATGCTCACCGCTCACAAGTTTGGTCATGGAATAAAACGACACTAATTAAGGCCTGATAGAAATCCTTTTGCTTCTATGTATTTCAAATCAGGCAAGAAATTTTCTCCATTCACAACAATAATAATATTATCACCTTATTTATACTGCCCGTTTAAGGCTTCTAAAGTCTCATTATTCCAGCAGTAGGTAAGCCCAAGACGTATTATCATGTGGTAAAAATCCCAAATGGGAGGATAACTTGTCATGTCCCGGCTGGGTTTCGAACCCACGACCTCTGGAATCTCTGGATTCACAGAGTGCCGCCTTTACCACTGAGCTACCGGGACAGACTTCATAACACGCCAAACAACCAATTCCCAGGTGGGGCAGACTTCTCGAACAGAAAAATCTGTTCCCTCCGAACACGTTGAGGCTGTCATTTTCGGTCCTACCGAGGCTGGCTGAGGTTAGTGTGAGTAGCTGGTACGATTCCCGGCGAATGAAGGGTAAAAACTCCGCACTGACTATCTCAAAATCAGGATGTTAAAAACCAAATTGAATCAACCAAAAAGCAATAACCCCGCCCTTTAGTTAGGACATACGAGTATGTTTCTATTTATTTTTTTATTCTTTTTAATTTTTATTGTATATATTGTTTCCATTTTTTTCATTGTTAAAATTATTATTTGTATTGTACATATGTAAATGTATATCTAATAAAGTGTTGAATAATATTAATAATAAATCTAACATATGTCCGAGTGATAATTGGGGCTTCACTTGCGGAACTCCAATAATTCTATAATAATATCTAATAATAATTAATAACAATATAAAATGTTCAAAAAAGAATCTCGAATCGGTCATTAATCTACTTACTTGGACCGATTTTTCCGAGCGATCTCCACTTTAGGGTATAAACGGAGATCACTGACTGACCTAGGCTATTTCATTGTACTTCTCCATCAAGTCTGAGGTAATCCAGTTTCCTGGGTCATTTGAGAGCCAAGATAAGTAACGCCTTGACGGTAACACCCTATATAAGGCAAGCGTGCATGCCCGGTGTTTTATATACAGGGTGTACCAACCAGTACCAACTCGGTAACTCGATCGATGAGGTGGAGGGTGGGCTCTTCAAATTTGTTTTCTATGGTAGTATACCGTTTTTGCTACATTCTGGATTCTACAAAAAAATCTGTATCGGCAATGTCATCAAAGTTATCGGGTTTACTGTTCACGAGATATATGCGACGTATAAGTGAAAATTTAGTAGTCAGGTGCATGGTCTCTATCACCAAGAACCGCTAGTGCGAGGTTGATGAATTTAAAGTGGGACCATCTACAAAAAGTCTCCTATATGTGTACAAAATTTCGTCAAATCCGTTGAGTAGTTTCTGAGAATTGCGCGTTACAAGGAAAAATGGTTTGAATCCAATCTAAGAAACACCCCCCTGACCCTCCGTATGTACTGTATGTAGTCTATAGCTGTACCAGTGTATACCAGCCTAGACCACCCTGTAGTATTATAGGTACGAAAAGTAGTGAAACACTCTGTATGCTGTACATTACTGGCAGTTAACCAGTAAGTATCACTTGGGGTGACCATATAAGGCCACTAATAGAAGTTCTTATTTATGTTCTGATCGCACAACTTATTGTATTACATGCAGAGTATTACTGCTCACTGTTACACTTGTAACCTGGAGGTCGGTGGTTCAAGTCCCAAGTTCAGCAATAATTTAGTAAAGTGAGTTTGAGTAGTTGTGACATCACGAAAGTGATTAACACAAATATGACAAGTAACTAACTAACTAACGTGGCTATCTTTCGATAATCTCTTGTAACGAGGCATTGCCGTCTGGTCTGGGATACTCTGGTAAAGACATTCAAACATTCCACACATCTATATTTAAATAATATGTATATTCACCAAGAATACTTACTTAAGTGATATTTCGGCTAACAGGTTTGCAAAGATATGCATAAATGTCATCGCGATCAAATTTCTCTTTTGCCTATCTAATTAGCTACAATTAACATACTAACTACCTCAACCTTATATACCTATATTGGTACATTTTAAATAAACCATACTAATATACTACGTCACATATACCCTACATACATAATTATATACAGTCGAACCTGGATATAAGAGAACTTAAGAGACCGAAAAAAAACTCTTATATCCAGGTTTCTTTTGAGGTTATTTTCCTTTATAGAGAGGTAAATTTGAGCTGGAAATCGTTCTCTTTTATCTTCCTCTTATAAATCCAGTTTTCTCTTTTATCCAGGTTCCTCTTATATATCCAGGTTTCTCTTATATATCCAGGTTTCTCTTTTATCCAGGTTCCTCTTATATCCAGGTTTCTCTTATTCTCTGGCATTCCTGTCTAACCTAGGCTGGGTGAGGTTAGCCGACCTCCGTGGCTGAGTGGTTAAGAGCATTGGTTGCAGACCCGGAGGTTGCTGGTTCGAATCCCAACCGGAGCGGAAAATTCTAACCGAGATTTTCCGTTAATAAAAAAAAAGGCTGGGTGACGTAGTGTGGTTAGCAGGTTTGTGAGTATCTTGCGAATGAAGAGTTGAAAGCGACGTAAACCCCCCAAAAAAAAAAAACATATGCGTGCGACAGCAAAATGTTAATACCAACAAAATTCTTCACCAACTCAACTGTTCGAACAACTTCCAACATTAAAAAAGAAGATGCTCGTTAATTTTTTCAGGTTGGTAAGATTCTTAAGATTAATTGCCAGATCTTCTTCATCCAATTAGCAGAGAAGAAGAAATTTCTAGCCTGCGTCACTGGCACGCTTCAAAACAGGTAAGGTTCATATAGGTATACGAGTGGATCAGACGCGGCCGGTGCTAAGGAGCTGAGGAACTGCAGCACCCCCAGACGAAAAGGAAAAAGAGCGGATTATCTCAAGTCCTAGCTCGTACACAAGAATAATAATACTATCGCCTTATTTATACTGCCCGATTAGGACTATTAAAGTCCCATTATTCCAGCAGTAAGATCAAGACATATTATTATTCGTAGGTATGTTCTAAAAGTCCCAAATGGGAGGATAACTTGTCATGTCCCGGCTGGGTTTCGAACCCACGACCTCTGGAATCTCTGGATCCACACAGTGCCGCCTTTACCACTGAGCTACCGGGACACAATGAAAATCATCACGCATTGCTAGAATAATAAATTAATGCATAATCATTATGATTTGCATGGTAAATAAACTCAAACTCTTTAATACTGCTGTCCCGGTAGCTCAGTGGTGAAGGCGGCACGCTGTAAATCCAGAGATCCCAGAAGTCGCGGGTTCGAAACCCAGCCGGGACATGACAAGTTATCCCATTTGGGATTTTTACCACATAATAATACGTCTTGGGCTTACTGCTGCAATAATGAGACTTAATAGTCCTAATCGGGCAGTATAAATAAGGCGATATTATTATATTATTTTAGTTCGGTTTATGTGGCAGCCAAATCATTTTCCCACCGGCCGCGCCTGGAGTAGACCATAAGGTATATCTTCAACGGTCTGGTGAATCTCACACAAAAGTTTTACGTTGGAGGTCCCGGGTTCGAGCACGCGTGAAGTGAAATAATTTTAATTTGCCATCCCGTTAGTCACCGACATCAGTAGCTTGGTCGATAAGGCGGCGGGCGGATTTGTAATCTGGAGGTCGGTGCCTCGAGTCCCAAGTTTTTGCAAATATTTAGTAAAGCGAGTTCGAGTAATCATACACCTCGGCCGAGGTGTATGATTGTGGCAGGATAACTTATCATGTCCAAGCTGGGTTTGGAACCCGGCACCTCTTGATTACCAGTCCAAACTACCGGAATTATTGTTCATTTGATTCACAATTCAACGGATTATATCAGCGATATTGATATCATATCCTGTTACAAATAATGCTTTATAAAGTTGATTTTCAGATTTGTAACGGGATATTGATTTTTTATTCTCAGAAATCGCAGGATCGAATCCCGATCTTTGAGTCAGATTTCTTGTTTGTAGAGAATATTTCAGAGAACGATACTATAATCCGATTGTGTATTACGATATGACTAATCGAGTGATTATGTAATAAGTATGACTACTTAATTGGCCGGTAGTGGTCTTTCAGAATAAAAATTATGATCGATATTGATCTAATTTTAGCGTGAATCAGAACCACTTATAATTTCTCATTGACGTTACCCATGATAATAATAATAATGATGATAAAAACACAAATGATGAAGGCATTGGAGCATGTCTGTTTTGGTTTTAAATCCACGTGGACTCATATTTGCTGATTTTTTTTATTTATCGTATCGGTAAATTTAATCAAAATCATATATCCACTGGAATAATTTAAGTATTCAAGAGATCTCATGGACAGTTTGGCATCCAAAAAGCGTTACTCATTTAGCACTACCCAGGGGGCACTAATGGGTTAAAGCATTCCACGGAAGCGAGTAGCATTATCCCCCATTGCTGATAATTTTGCACGACTCTTAAAAAAATTCCCTGATCCATCACCCTTTGGTATCCTTACTCGGTGCCAAAGGTGAGGTTCATGTAATAAAAAAACTTCATATCGTTATCTGTACTCACACTCGCTTAGCTTTTTGCTGAACTTGGGACTTGAACCACCGACCTCCGAATACAAGTCCGCCGCCTTATCGATATATAGCTACTGAGCTCGGTTAATAAGTGCACTGGTAGTCAAGTGGTTAACACGCTAGTCTGGTAATAAAGGTAGCATAGGGATCCGTTGGTTCGAATCCCACCCAGTGCATGAATTTTTTCTCATCAATTTGAGTTTGTGACCACATAATTATAAGACTCTGTTATCGATCAGGCTACTGGAGGTCGGTATTTTTTTAGTGGTTATTACTAAATCTATGTGAGAAAAAAAAACTGATAATTCTGCTGCTTTCACTTTGACTGGAGAGTTAACATTACCTATCTGAAGAGAACACAATATCCTTTTCTAAAAAGGACATGGATACTTCTTGTACGAGTAACTGCCAGACATCCAACACTTCCTTGAATATACGCAACACTTCCCTGAGAATACGCATCATGCATTAAGTTATTACGCAAGTTAGAATCACGCAAGGCATTAACATTTGTTTTGTGAAAACAATGAACTAATTGTGGGTTTTATTCAATTGAATTAGCTGTTGATTAAACAGTTTAAACCACCGTTTAAGAGATAAGAGTTGACTTTAGCATGAGATGAAGTGATGACAACAATGGAATCCTTAGTTCTAAACCGGCAGTATCAAAAAAACATTTTTTATGGTAAAAGCATTCATATTAATGTTAAAAGCATGCATATTCCTATTTTAATTATCACAGTAAGAGAATTTTCTTGATGTTCTGATTGATTTTAGGTCCTTTTTTGGTCACAAGTAAATGGATGATTCATTTATTTGCACTGGATCGAAAAAGCATTGTTCGGAAACATTCTTTTAAAACAAGGTTGACCAGTTTCATGGATTCTCGACCGATTAGGCGGCGGACTTGTAACCTGGAGGTCGGTGGTTCAAGTCCCGGTTTCAGCGTAGATTTAGCGAGTTTAAGTGTGATATCACGAAAGTGCAGATTAATACTAATATGATATACAAATATGGGAGGAAGAGTTGGCCATAGGCAATAACCCCGCCCTTTAGTTAGGACATTTATGTTTTTATAAATTTTTCTATTCTTTTTCATAGTAGTCACTGTGGCAGAGCGAGTTAGCGCGCTAGGCATTGCACACATGGTGACCTGGGTTCGATTCCCAGCGGGGGAGGATTTTTTCTGCTCTGTACTTGGATGTTCGGGGTCCACTCATACCTCGTGAGGAAAAATGAGTAGCTGCTTTAATGTGAAGCAGCGACCAGTGGCAGAATCTTAGGCAAAAAAATAATACAAGATATTGTAAATTAAAGTGGTAAAGTCCTATGATTCTGCGCTACCCACTAAAATTGTGACATAATAACACAAAGAAAAAGCATTATTATTATTATTCTATTCTTTTTCATTTTTATTGTATAGATTGTTTCCATTTTTTCATTGTTAAAATAATTATTTGTATTGTACATATCTCCATTTATATCTAATAAAGTGTTAAATAATAATAATAAAAAATTCACATCCTGGGTGGGGTTAAAACGAATGGATCCCTACACATTACCTCATTACCGAACGAATGGAATTCCAGACTAGCGCTTTAACCACTTGACTACCAATGCAAAGGGACAAGAAAAAAAAAAAAAAAAAAAAAAAACTGTCAGAAATTTCTGGCCAAATTTTCTGCGCAGCCGGGATTCGAACCCAGGACACCGTGCGTGCAAGCCTACTGCGCTACGCCACTTGACCACGGTGAGACTATAGATCTAAGGAATACAGAAAAATGGCTCAGCATGGTTCGAGGTCTGAAGACTTGCTTCTTCGAGTCAAGATCAAGGTTGTAGGTCCCCCATGGATCCTTGTTTGAATCGCGCCAAAAATTATACCATCACGATTTGGCGAATTTGGCGAAATTTCAGCGGTCCTCAAGCTATTCTTTAAAATGACGGATGTGGTATATAATTTTTTTGCTATGAAGACACTAACTAGTTCTCATCCGATCAACAAATTTAAGCAACGTCCATCGTGTTGAGTACATGGATTGGTGACCGTTCTGCGTTTCGATTCATGTTCTGCTCGCCTGTCCACGGCTTCACTGAAGCTTGGTTAAGTGGTTAACGCTCTAGTCTGGTAATCCAGGTAGCGTAGGGATCCGTTGGTTCGAATCCCACCCAGTGCATGAATTTTTCCTCGTTAATTTGAGGTTGTGACCACATAATAATAAGACTCTCAGGGTTAGGTGGTAGAAAATGCTTTGAGCATTCACTTCGCCTGGTGGTTATCTTCCACTAAAGAGTGTTATTATTATTATATTAAGTACCACTAACAAGCACTAACTAGGGGTATACCTCCATATTGGCAATTCTTACCATACATAGGTATAGATGGGTAGGTAAGCCTTGTAGCCTGCTTGCCCTTGTACTTCACAAGTATCTGAGCGATGAGTCATCACCCGGATGGTACAGGCAGACTTCTCTACTCCGGAATATGCAAACCAGATGGGGAGTGAAGAATGGACAACGCGCCAAAATTCTGGGGTATGAGGATACATATTATCCTCATACCCCAGAATACTCATTCAGGGCTGAAAATAAACCACTGAGCTAATCGCGCCCTAAAGGAGAAATTGATGTGGTGCACCTGTAAACTAAAAATCGACAAAAAAACCATCGAAATTAATCTAACTATTAATACGAAATATATTAATGCTACGAGTATGACGAATAGCTCAGTGGTTAAGCACTCGCTTGCCATGCGGAAGGTACCGGGTTCGATCCCCAGTGCCGACAAAAATTTGTATTCTTAATTTGGTTACAATTGTTAGTAAGGGAAACCTTCCGGGCGCTCGTGTGGACCCAGCACCTAATTGGAAGTATTGTGTCACTTCTCGCCCATCAGAGGGGAGGCGAACTACGGGATGGGTAGGCTACAAGCTACAACACAGACCACAAGCGTCTACAGTAGCTCCTCTTTCATGGCTACGAAATAAAAAAACGGCTGTGAAACACTCCTCTTTAGAAGAAGAAAAAATACACTGCCAATTATGGACACAATACCCATTTTTAAGCCACCAAGAGTTGTCCTCCCGTTTGGGATTTTGACCACATAATAATAAGACTCTGAGGCTTGGATGGTTGAAAATGCTTTGAGTATTAACCTCGCCTTGTGGTTACCTTCCACTAAATTGCTCTAGAAGTTCAAAAAATAAATAAAGTGAGAAAGAGTGTAAAAGAGTGAGGGAGAGAGAGAAATAGAAATAGAGAGAGAGAGAGAAAGTGAGAGTAAGAGAGTGACAGGGTAAGTGTGTGTGTGTGAGAGAGAGAGAAATAGATAGAGAGTAAGAGTGAGAGTATAAGAGTGAGTTAGAGAGAGAGAAAGAAATAGTGTGTGTGTGTGAGAGAGAGAGAGAGAGAGAGAAAGAGTGAGAAAAAAGAGAGAGAGAGAAAGAGAGAGAGCGAGGGATAGAGAGAGAGAGCGAGGGATAGACAGAGAGAGAGAAAGAGAGAGAGACAGAGAGAGAGAAAGAGTGAGTGAGTGAGAGAGAAAGAGATAGAGAGTAAGAAAAAGTGTGTGTTAGAGAGAGAGAGTAAGAGAGAGAGAGAGAGTAAGAGAGAGAGAGAGAAAGAGAGAGAGAGTGAGAGATAGAGAGAGAGTGAGAGTAAGAGAGAGAGAGAGTGAGAGTAAGAAAGAGAGAGTGAGAGTAAGAGAGAGAGAGAGTGAGAGAGAGAAAAAAAAGAGACAGAAAGAGAGAGAGAGTGAGAGTAAGAGAGAGAGAAGAGAGAGAAAGAGAGAGAGAGTGAGAGAGAGTGAGAGAGAGTGAGAGAGAGAGAAAGAGTGAGAGAGTGTGTGGTATGGTCACGCCTACCGTCTACATCTAAAGAAGTTTAATTACTAATTAGTAGTTACCTTCATAAGTATGTATCTATCTATCT
The DNA here is from genome assembly GCA_024516035.1 of Bactericera cockerelli. Classification (NCBI taxonomy): domain Eukaryota; kingdom Metazoa; phylum Arthropoda; class Insecta; order Hemiptera; family Triozidae; genus Bactericera; species Bactericera cockerelli. The sequence continues at coordinate 3,697,297 of CM044961.1, read as the reverse complement.
AATCTATATACTTACTTGAGTAAACTTTATTACCTATCCACCTCAGTGATATAATCTCGACTATTCTATTATTATTAAATTCCCGGGGTCCACTCATACCTCGTGAAGGAAAATGAGTACTGCTTTAATGTGAGCACTGAACAGCGACCAGTGGCGGAATCATAGGAAAAAATAAGATATTAGGATAATAAAGATCCGGTAAAGTCTTATAATTATGCGCTACCCACTGAAATTGTGATATAATAACACAAAGAAACACATTTATTATTATTTATTTATTATTATTTTATACGTATACGATCACCGAAGTTAAGCAACGTTCACAGCGAGGAGAAGACTTCGTGATGCTGACATTCCGATTAAACCCAAGATGGGTGAGGTTCATGTGGGTAGCAGGTTTGTGAGTTACCTGAGAATGGAGGGTAACAGCCCTGTCGTGATATGACCATATTGTTGAAAGCGACATTAAACCCATATGAGTAAATTACGTTAAACTCATTAGTATCCCATAGCCTAATTTATTAAGCTTATGGGATACTTATGATTTTAAATTTTGCCTTTATCTTTGTTGATATTTATATTCTTTTCAGCATGCATTGTAAAGAACAAAAAAATGTAAATAAACGAAAGTTATTTGTTGTGAAAAAAAAAGAAAAAAGAAAAGAATAACACATATGATAATAATTAGGCAGGTACCAACCTTACAAACACAGAGCAAAGTTTCAATAAACACGGGTTCGGGCGAGCTTTCACTTACTACTTATCTATGTCATCCCTCATTAATTACCAACATTACACGTATCTTGCATTCACTGAGTAGATGGTACGATATACAATCATACGTATTACCAGGCATGCCGCATGCACCTCTCACTCGTTAAGTGAGTCTCAGAGTCTCGGAATACGAGTATATGTTTAGCTTGGATCAATTATATATATAAGTGGGTAATTTACTAAATCTGCGCTGAATCCGGGACTCGAACCAGCGACCTCCAAGTTACGAGTTCTCATCGATCGAGCTACTGATGAAGTAGGTTTGAACCTTCTTCTTCTTTCACTTTTGCCTTTTCTCAAACCTACTTGGGATCGGCATTGTTCAACCTCATGATTGAGGTTGTGGCACATGTTTACGGCTGGATGCCCTTCCTAACACTAACCTCTCGTCCTTATTCGGATGGGGGTTTTACCATCCATTCGCTGGGAATCGTACCAGCTACAGCTATCCAAATTAACCCGGAAATACCAGCCCCACGTGTTCGGAGGGAACAGAATTTTCTGTGTGAAAAGTCTGCTCTGACCGGGAATCGAACTGAGGATCTCTGGACTACGAGCAGTAGTCACAACCGTTAAGCCACGGAGGTTTGAACTTTCATGTATTGTAATAAATGTTTCAAGACATACCAAGTTGTTGTACCTTCAAGTAATAAACGTTTAGAGATCAAGTTTTACGTACCCACCAATAAAACAAATGTTCAACATCATTTAAACAACTGAAAATGCCTTTTTTGTGAGCACAGAATTTTTTTCAATGTGAATAGGTACATTCTGGTACATACAGTATGTCTCAGAAGTCCTAGCGGAGGCCCTGTAACTTTTGAACGGCTGGGAATTTTGAAATTCTGGTTTTTTCTAGATATAAGAAAAGGCCCATGGCAAATCTGATGGTGATGTTAAAATTCAGGTTCGATCCCCGGAAGTGACATTTTTTGATAAAAAATGGCCATTTCTCTCGAAATTTAAATGAGAAGGTATACTTTGGGTTTCATATTATTAATCTACTGGCCATAACAGGTAATGATACAAAGTTTCATTTTTCTGCCATAACCAGGGGCAGAGGTATGGAGGCTGAAAGTTGAAAATTCAGATACCACATTGATTGGCAATGTGGGATCTATTGCTCACAAAATGGGTTTCAAAGGATAGAAGAAGTGTCTTTGAAGTAACAAAACAATGAAAACACCAATATCTGTATCGCCATTCAATCAGTGGCGAAGTAAAAAAATAACCAGATTGTGATTTTTTCCAACTTGAAGGTTCGGTCTCCAAGTTGGAAGTCAACAACACTACATTGCACTTACCTTTCATCAGCGATGGGAATTAATATTTTTGACATTTTCATGTCTTTGCTCTGGCACATAACCAAAATTATGTGACGAAATTATGTAACGAAATTATGTAACGATATTATGTAACGAAATTATGTAACGATATTATGTAACGAAATTATGTAACGATATTATGTAACGATATTATGTAACGAAATATTGAATTGTAAAGGGAGAGAAGAGGGAAAGTGTGTGTCATGCGCACAATGGCGAAGTATTGAATTGTAGAGGGAGAGAAGAGAGAAGGTATGTGTCATGCGCACAATACGAAATTTGGTCAGTTGGGTTTTGGACCTTGAATAGTAAAGATGAAAATGTCCCAATGGTTGCAGACTCGTATGCAAGCGTTTTTTTGTACTAGATCATTTCTATCTTTATCAAATGTTAGGTTAGATTGGAAAGTGATACCTAAATCTTTATAATTTGACACATATTTTGTATTTTTTTTTTTAAATTTATTTAAATTTATTTTTTTGGCTATCATTTTCTTGTATTTCTTATGATAATAATAATGAAGCTCTTATTCACATTTAGCGTAGTTTTTCTTCTCAACATGACAATTCTTAAGAGTCGAACCGGATTCATACGGAAACATGCATTATTAATAAAATTAATGAAATAGTACATATTGATATTTTTTCATCAAGCCAATGAACTCAGAAGCTTGTAAACTCAAAAACTGAAAACTTACCTACCTACATGATAAATATTTTAGTTGTGATATTTGTGCAGTAGGTAAACTCGAAATCATAATCTTTAACATAATGATTTTTTACTCCGACACTGATTGAAGGATGATACATATTGGCGTTTTCATTGTTTTGGTGCTTAAAAGAACGATTTTAAAAAACATTTTGTGAGCAATAGATCCCACATTGCCAATCAATGTGGTATCTGAATTTTCAACTTTCAGCCTCCATACCTCTGCCCCTGGTTATGGCAGAAAAATGAAACTTTGTATCATTACCTGTTATGGCCAGTAGATTAATAATATGAAACCCAAAGTATACCTTCTCATTTAAATTTCGAGAGAAATGGCCATTTTTCATCAAAAAATGTCACTTCCGGGGGTCGAACCTGAATTTTAACATCACCATCAGATTTGCCATGGGCCTTTTTCTATGTTTAGAAAAAAACAGAATTTCAAAATTCCCAGCCGTTCAAAAGTTACAGGGCCTCCGCTAGGACTTCTGAGACATACTGTATAAGAGCGTACGATAGAAACCAGAACTAGTCCTAAACACAAATGAGCCTTTAATGGGCATATTATTGAGGCATAGGATTCAAAATAGATTCAGTTATAAAAGTAACATGTAATGAGTAATGAACATTATTGTTGAGATAAGGTAGAGTGGGGTCAGCTTGGAACACTAGGGAAAGTTGCTCTGATCACACCGACGGCGACGCGACGAAACACATAGTGGAAAAGCAGGAAAGTGTGAAACTCATACTTGATTTTATATACAAAACTTTATTAGTTGGCTGTACATTTTACTTATTTTCACTCAGTACTCTCAGTAGTCACCGTGGCAGACTTGGCAGAGTGAGTTAACGCGCTAGGCATTGCACGCATGGTGACCTGGGTTCAATCCCCAGCGGAGCGGGATTTTTTCTGCTCTGTACTTGGATGTTCGGGGTCCACTCATACCTCGTGAGGAAAAATGAGTAGTTACTTGTATGAGTAACAACCAGTGGCGGCATTATCAGAGTAAAAAGAAATTATTGTAATAGATTTCGAAAAGTAAAGGAAGCTCTTAGTAATGCTGTGCTACCCACAAAATTGTGAAGAGGTCTTGTGCTTCACCAAAAACAAATACATACATACTTATGTACAGGGTGCGGCGCGGTAATGTCCCATTTTGAATCGCCCAGTGTGAAGCCGCACTTCTAATTAGACAAGTTTGAACAAAGTTAGAAAATGCACAAACTACTAATTTTTTCGATTCAATTTAGCTCAGTTGTCAAAATGATTTTATCAAAGCAACAGAAAGCTTATTGCGTGGAGAGTTATTTTTCGAAAAATAAGTGTATAGTAGCAGTGCAGCGGAAGTTTGACATTGCACACCAAACTGTAACTCGATCTGCATGGAGGGAGTTTTCATGAAGTTCCCTAGGGTTGTTGTCACTCCAATAAAGCACATTTTGTTTATTAACACAGCCTGTGTCAACCCCGAAAACGTTGAACGAGTTCGTGAGGCGACATTGCGGTTACCTAGGCGCTCAGCTCGCAAGCATGCTGCTGCTCTTGGCATATCAGACCGTTCATTGCGGGCGATACTTCATAAAGAATTGCATTTTCATCCCTACAAAATGGTAGTGGTGCAGGAATTGTTCGAGCGAGACTTTATTCAACGACAAAATGCATGTGAAACACTGATTGACTCCTTACTTCCAGATGCGATAGTTTTCTTCAGTGATGAAGCCCATTTTCAAATTTGAGGCTGTGTTAATAAACAAAATATGCGTTATTGGAGACAACAACCCTACGGAACTTCATGAAAACCCCCTCCATGCAGATCGAGTTACAGTTTGGTGTGCTATGTCAAACTCCCGCTGCACTGCTACGATACACTTATTTTTCGAAAAATAACTCTCCACGCAATTAGCTTTCTGTTGCTTTGATAAAATCATTTTGACAATAGAGCTAAATTGAATCGAAAAAATTAGTAGTTTGTGCATCTTCTAACTTTGTTTGAACTTGTCTAATTAGAAGTGCGGCTTCACACTAAGCGATTCAAAAAGGGACATTACCGCGCCGCACCCTGTATTTATTTAAGCATACATACATACTTATTTTCACTCCAGCTTCGAACCGCGTGTACCAGTCAGACGCCTTGACCACTTATTTTTAAAAATGTGTTCTTGAGCAAGTCACCCCAATCTACCCTACTCTTCAAGACTTTAACAAGTCCGATCCATTCAGTTTGACCATATAAATACACACGGGCATTCCACCGCGGATCAATACACAGAGAGAGCGATCAATTTTGACCATATATGTCTTCCTCGAGACATATAAGTCTTCTTTAAGACGGAGAATGTCTGGTGAACAATATATATTTTTTTAACAGGCAATCTTTTTTTAATCAGGTGATTTATTACATAGCCTGTTGACCCGTGCGGCGCTAAATACCAGAATGATCAAATTGATCAATAGAGCTTTCGATATTATAATAGTCAACACACCAATCTATAATTACCTAATGGTTATAACAATAAAATAATAATCAATAACGTGTACTGGTGGTCAAGTGGTTAACGCGCTTGTTCGGTAATCCAGGTAGCATAGGGATCCGTTGGTTCGAATCCCACTCAGTGCATGAATTTTCCTCATTAATTTGAGTTTGTCACCACATAATAATAATACTTTGAGGGTTAGGTGGTAGAAAATGATTTTGAGCATTAACATCGCCTGGTGGTTACCTTCCACTAAAGAGTGTATAATTATTATTAATAATAAGCACTCATAATTTTTTTTGTTGGTTTAACGTCGCTTTCAACTGCATGGTCATATCATGACGAGGGAGTTACCCTCCATTTTGCAGGAAACTCACAAACCTGCTACCCACATTAACCTCACCCAGCTTGGGTTGGGCCGGAATGCCAGCATCACGAAGTCTTCACCTCGCTGGATATTGCTTAACTTCGGTGATCCTACAAGAACCCGTGCATTCAACGCGCCATCGACGCTGGCGTCATCAATATAATGATAATGAATTTAATCATACAAACAATTAAGTAATCACTAGTGAAGTTACATTTTTATTGAAAAAGTTGGTAATTAATAAGATGGATGGGATATTCTCTCTCTCTCTTCTCTCTCTTAATTAGGCATTAACTAGCGAACAATCATGGCGGCATTTTCCTCATAAGGAAAGGTAGGATCACAAGACCCCTACTTGCTGCAGTGCTGCACATTACCTAATGTTGATGACTTGCAGCCGTTGCAAGTTGTGGCTTCGAAAGAAATTTCAAATATTTCTTCCATTGCATTTCAAATATTTCTTTCATTACATAAACAAAGAGTTCATAGTTGTCTTTGGTTTATGTATAATCTATAATCTATGTAACTCTCTCAAGCAGTATAAATAAGGCGATATTATTATAATAATAATAATAGCACTCTTTAGTGGAAGGTAACGACCAGGCGAGGTTAATGCTCAAAGCATTTTCTACCACCTAACCCTCACAGTCTTATTATTATGTGGTCACAAACTCAAGTTAATGAGGAAAAATTCATGCCTTGGATGGGATTCGAACCAACGGTTCCCTACGCCACCTGGCTTACCAGACTAGCCCGTTAACCACTTGACTACCAGTGCACTTTTTTATGTTTTATTAGAGAGTAACTTTCCAACAAAATAATATAATAGGTAGGTAATATCATTTTATTTATACAGCCCGACTAGGACGAATGAATCCCGCTATTCTGTCCCGGTAGCTGAGTGGTCAAGGTGTCTGACTGGTAATCCAGGGGTCGTGTGTTCGAAACCAGCCGTGACATGAGAAGTTATCTTCTCATTTGGGATTTTGAAAACAAAATAATACTTTATACTGGAATAACCGAATAAAGGAGCCTTATTTGTCCTAATCTGGCAGTTTAAATCTAAAGGAGTCAACGGTGTCCCGAAAATCGTCTATATCTAGGTGTAGGGACTAGGGTCTAGCTAGAGGGTTAAGCTGTAGGGTCTAGGGTCTAGAGGGTAGGGCTGTAGGGACTAGGGTCTAGAGGGTAGGGCTGTAGGGTCTAGGATCAGGGTCCTCGTTGTGGCCGCCTACTGAAAACCGCTCTGAGAAACATTTCAAAATAGTCTGGAAGCTATTGAAAGTAGGAAGTAAATACAGATACTCAATTATAGCTCTGCTTGGACTGATAGACATATAGCTAGAATGCTACATATACATATATAATAATAATATATACAGGGTGGGGCAAAAGTCTGGAAACCCCTGACTAACTTTCGAATGGCTTCTTCGGTAAAATTAAAATTTTGTATGGTGAACCGGGCTAATAAGACCTTTCTTTAGAGTGGGGTGGATTTTTGTTACCGGCCCCCGTGTCGGGGCCAGGGGGGCCAACTTTATTTTTTTAAAATACGAACCCCCACCTTGCGATACATTTTTGGAAAGGTCTTTGAATAATAAATACATTGGTGCAAATTTAATTTTTTTTAAATATTAACTGTTTGCAAATGGCGTCCAACTTTGTGTATGCAGTAAAGTCTGGAAACCCCTGAATATCTTTCGAAAGGGCTTTCTCAGTAAATTTAAAATTGTGTACGGTAATCCTTGGTAATTAGACCTTTTATTAGAATGGGACCGATTTTTTTTTACCGGCCCCCATGTCGGGGCCAGGGAGGCCAACTTCATTTTTTTAAATACGAAACCCCCCCTTGCGATACATTTTTGGAAAGGTCTAGTTACTCCAACTTACCGTGCACAATTTTAAATTTACTGAGAAAGCCCTTTCAAAAGATATTCAGGGGTTTCTAGACTTTACTGCATACACAAAGTTGGACGCCATTTTCAAACAGTTAATATAAAAAAAATAAAATTTGCACCAATGTATTTATTATTCAAAGACCTTTCCAAAAATGTATCGCAAGGTGGGGGTTCGTATTTAAAAAAATAAAGTTGGCCCCCCTGGCCCCAACATGGGGGTCGGTAACAAAAATCCACCCCACTCTAAAGAAAGGTCTTATTAGCCCGGTTCACCATACAAAATTTTAATTTTACCGAAGAAGCCATTCGAAAGTTATTCAGGGGTTTCCAGACTTTTGCCTCACCCTGTATAGACATATAGGGTATATAATAGAGGGTATATAATTATATACAGCTATATATATACCCTCACTAGACAGTAGACACTCGCTAGACAGAAACTCAAATTCACACTCTGATTCAGAAGGCAAATAATGAATTAATTGCACCATCATTAGTTAAATTATAGAATAGGCAATAAAATTATTAATAATTTATGACTACGTCAAAGACTACGTACGTCTTTGAAGTCTTTAATTTATGTCTTAGAAGTCCGTTAGTATCCAGTTTTTTTTTCTAAATAATTGTTAGTTCAACTAATAATCGGAGTCGGTGGTTACTTACTTGGATACCTCTTTTTTTCTAAATAATTAGGAGTGCCAAGTAATAATTATTTACTTGGTATAGGATATAGGATAGGTACCAAATAAGATACTGTGGACCCAACTAATAGAGTCATAACTCTTTCGTCTGGTAGGAATACTTAACATGTATCTTTATATCCATATATTTTTTATATCCAGGTTTATTTTGAATCCAATTCTCTTATATCTAGGTTTATCTTGAATCTAGTTCTGTTATATACAGGTTTATTTTGAATCCAGTTCACTTATATCCAGGTTTATCTTGAATCTAGTTCTCTTATATCCAGGTTTATCTTGAATCCAGTTCTCTTATATCCAGGTTTATTTTGAATCCAGTTCTCTTATATCCAGGTTTATCTTGAATCCAGTTCTCTTATATCCAGGTTTATTTTGAATCCAATTCTCTTATATCTAGGTTTATTTTGAATCCAATTCTCTTATATCTAATAGGTTTATCTTGAATCTAGTTCTGTTATATAAATGTTTATTTTGAATCCAGTTCTCTTATATCCAGGTTTATCTTGAATCCAGTTCTCTTATATCGAGGTTTATCTTGAATCTAGTTCTCTTATATCCAGGTTTATCTTGAATCCAGTTCTCTTATATCTGGGTTTATCATATATATCCAGTTTTATGTTGAATCTAGTTCTCTTATCTTGAATCCAGTTCTCTTATATCCAGGTTTACCACGAATCCAGTTCTCATATATCCAGGTACATTCAACTGTAGGTACCTATACTATCTTGTACTTCCGCGGAGTGATATACGACCTTCTCTGCAGAGTGAAAATGCACGTAATAATTGGTGGGTGATTCAGATCTGAATTTAATCAGATTAGAAGAAACCTTATTAGTTTTAAGGAGGAAAAAACAAGAAGGAAAAATATTAGCACAGACCGCGGTGTCGAGGTCCAGTGCCCGCGATTATCTAGGGATTCCCAAAATTTTGCCTAAAGCTTCCTAACTTTTTTCTTCAAATTACTTCCGAGAAATTTCTAATAATATTAAGAAGTCACCGTGGCAGAGTGAGTTAGCGCGCGCTAGGCATTGCACGCACGGTGACCTGGGTTCGATCTCCAGAGGGGCAGGATTTTTTCTGCTCTATTCTTGGGTGTTCGGGGTCCACTCATATCTCATGAGAAAAATGAGTAGCTGCTTTAATGTGAGCAGCGACCAGTGGCGGAATTATAGGCAAAAATAAGATATTAAGATATTAAAAGATATGGAACAGTCCTAAAATTCTGCGCTACCCACTAAAAATTGTGATATAATAACACAAATAAACACATTTATTTTTTATTTTATTTATTTAAATTTCATTTTCAGATTTGACATCTTGGTCACTACTTATTCAAGACAAAACTACCGAAGATAACAAAACCAAAGTTTTCCTATTCTATAATATATTATTATTTTTTATTTATTAGTATTCATTGTAATACAAATAAAAAAAATACAAATTTTCCTCATGATTTTAATCCATCATCCTATTTGGCGAAAATTCTGTTAATATGCAAGAACTTCTGTATGGTTGAATAGAATTGAAGTTGTAATTGCAACAAAATCCATTCCGTTTGATATATTTTTTAAAGACAGATGAGTAAGGGGCAATGCCCGGGTAACTAATTAATTTCACTGAATCTCTGTTTTTTTTAACGTTGCTTTCAACTGCATGGTCATATCCATATCACCACAGGGTTTTTATCGTCCACTAGCTGGAAACTCACAAATTAGCTACTCAAATTAATATCACCCAGCCTGAGTGGTGGCGAGAATTGCCAGCGTCACGAGGCTTCGAATTTTATTGGTGACCCATCCAAGTCCAAGCCTTGCTCGACGTTGCTTGCCTTCAGGGTCAAAACGCGAACTGGTGTATTCAAAGTTCCATCGACGCTGGCAGGCAGGCACACACCTTATTTTTGACATTTTCATGTCTTTGCTCTGGCACATAACCAAAATTATGTAACGAAATTAAGTAACGAAATTATGTGACGAAATTATGTAACGAAATTATGTAACGAAATATTAAATTGACATTTTCATGTCTTTGCTCTGGCACATAACCAAAATTATGTAACGAAATTATGTGACGAAATTATGTAACGAAATTATGTGACGAAATTATGTAACGAAATTATGTAACGAAACTTGAATAGCAAAGATGAAAATGTCCCAATGGTTGCAGACTCGTATGCAAGCGTTTTGACATTTTTTTAATTTTGCCCTTAATGTGTCATCCTGGCTATCAGAACAAGTAACAATTTGGTTCTTACATGTTTTATTTAAAGGCGAGTATTTTCAATGGTTCGAGACATATATACAGTAAATTTTTATGAGACTGATTTTGGTAATATAATACTCGTAGGTATATGTTTTTTGCTGCAAGAAAATGTATAGCCAGGGCTGCCTGGGGACGAATAAATACAAGGAAGGCAGTCCAATATTTAATTTAGGTTTAACGTCCCTTTCAACTGCATGGTCATATCACGGCGGGGGTGTGACCTCACTCAGCCTGGGGTGGGCCGGAATGCCAGCATCACGAAGTCTTCACCTCGCTGGACGTTGCTTAACTTCGGTGATCCTATGAGAACCGGTGCATTCAACGTTCCATCGACGCTGGCACAGACCATTTTTTTATTTTTAAGATGAAATTTTCACAGCCGTTTTTATTTCGTAGCCATGAAACAGGAGCTACTGTAGACGCTTGTGGTCTGTGATGTAGCCTACCCATCCCGTAGTATGCCTCCCCTCTGATGGGCGAGAAGTGACACAATACTTCCCAATTAGGTGCTGGGTCAACACGAGCGCACCGGAAGGTATCCTTTATAAATAATTGTAACCAAATTAAGAATACAAATTTCTGTCGACACGGGGGATCGAAATCGGGACCTTCTGCATGGCAAGCGAGTTAGAATGGTCGAATTCGCCTGATTCACCAAATAGCCTTGCATCTAGATAAGGTCTGCCAAAGTGTCTGCTTGCTCAGAATATATTAGTCCTAATATGAGTCTAAGTTCCATTGCAATAGTAATAACTCTGAGTCTGGTTCATTTCTATATAAGTCCTTAAGATCCGAATCCGGGTTAGTGTACCTTGACAGGTTACCAGTGGCGCGTCTTCTGAAAATATATAAATAAGTTAAGTTATCATATTTGTACTAATCACTTTCGTGATATCACAACTACTCAAACTCGCTTTAGTAAATCGACACTGAAGCCGGGACTTATTAATATGTGGTCACAAACTCAAATTAATGAAGAAAAATTCATGCACTGGGTGGGATTCGAACCAACGGATCCCCACGCTACCTGGATTAACAGACTAGCGCGTTAACCACTTCACTACCAGACTATCAAAGAGATCTCCGCCGGAATACACATCAACTACGCCCCTGGACTCAACTGGCAGAAAAACGACCTACTTGCCTCATACAGTCATTCTGATATCAATTCCATTGACACAGAGAGGCCTCTTTGATGTGCAAATTGCATTTTTGAAGAAGGAATGTGTGTAAATATAAAATAATGTAGTAATTGTAGTACTCCTATGTAAACAGAGTACATAAACAGAGCCTGAAAGAATAAGACTAGAATGTCGCTTTATGTACTCTGTTTTGCCTGAAAGAATGAGACTAAAATGTCGCTTTTTGCTTGAAAGAATGAGACTGTAGTGTCGCTATATTCTTTGTAAAGGACGCCGTGTCATGAGTCATGAAATGCATTTTTAAAGACCAAAAATGTTCTTAAAATAATGGTCTTTGATTGTAATGTTTTTTTTACTTTCCTAATTTTTTATATAATATACCAGTACGTATGTATTATTATAGTATAGTATAGTAGAGCTTTATTTAGACTGTCGGCTCGACATAAGAAGTCCCATTACGCTAACAGCTATTAAAACAAAATACGTACATATAAACTCTGTTTCGTGTAGATATAGGCCGGTGGCGAGTGCTACTTGACGAGCGATCGCCTCCCGGCGAGCTTGATTATTAGCGTTCAACATCGCTTTCAACTGCATGGTCATATCACGCCGAGGGTTTTATCCTCGTCTTGATTATGATTATTTTTAAATTAATTTTTACCGAACGTGGAATTCGAACCACCGAACTTCAGGTTACAAGTTCACCTCCTCATCGATCAAGTCACCGAGGTTGGTAAGTCCATCACTAAACAAAAGGATCTAGGGATTCTAGGGTATAATCAATAGACGTTTTTGTAATAACTCTGTGGCGCTAAGTCTCGGATTGCGTACTGTCTGAGATATGGAAAACTGATGCTGAGTCATGAGTTCACGACTTAAGTTATCGATTTTGTATATTAATTAATGATGGGAAAACCAATGCTCAGTTATGACTCAAGTTCTCGATTTTGTATATTATTGTCGGCCCCGCTAGCTCAGTGGTCAATGTGTCTGAATAATAATCCAGAGGTCGCGGGTTTAACACCCAGCCGAGACATGACAAGTTATCCTCCAATTTGGGATTTTCACCACATAATAATACGTCTTGGACTAACTGCTGGAATAATGGGACTTAATAGTCCTAATCGGGCAGTATAAATAAGGCGATATTATTATTAATTTCGCCCCTAGTCTTGGCCCGTGGTTACTGAAGAGGATGCCAAGGTTAGGCTGCAGTGGCAAACATGTCCTTATACAGGCAGACAGTTCCAGTGTACTTCCGTCTTGGCGACCAGTGGCGACTGCCCCAGTAGGTACCTAGTGTGACCGACCTCAGTAGCTTGATCGATAAGGCGGCGGACTTGTACCCTGGAGGTCGGTGGCTCAAGTCCCGGTTTCAATGTAAATGTGGTAAAGCGAGTTTAAGTAGTTGTGATATCACGATAGTGTCTAAGGCAAATTTGATAACTAAAAAAATAAAAAAAATAATGGGAAATACGATTATTTCAGTTTTGGATTCTACGTAATGTGTTCTTTCGTCGGTGGTTCAGGCCCTAATGAGGGTAGCTGGTACGATTCCCAGCGAATAACACCCCCGTCCAGATCAGGACGTTAAAACCAAATAGAATCGTTGGCGTTAGGAAGGGCATCCAGCCATAAAAAACGTGCTCCACCCTACCAACCTCAACCATGAGGTTGAACAATACCGACCCCAAAAGCAACATAAGCTAATATGGGATAAAGGCAAGGAAGATAAGAAAGAGAATTTTTGGTCAATCTCAGAAACAATTGAACGGATATTTTAAGACCAGATTTTTTGGACAATCTCCGCCACTGGTGGAACTATTCTGCCCATGTTTGTAGTAAGGATAGGCCTGGCATCTGGTATCGACATCCTTTTCCATTTTTACCTATACATGGCCATTTTATCGATTTAGCTAACACAGACTGGTCGCAAAGTACTGTTAGTTACCTGTTAAAGTAAACGGTGTATACTTATACAGGTAACGAACATTCCTACTTGTTTTTTTTTTTTTTAATTTCTTGGTCACCCTATTACTGAAACATTTGGGATCAGCCTGGGATTAAACTTTGGTCCAAGCTAACTCTCCAGCATAATAGATCACACTGCGTACGGTGTATACTTGTACGGGTGACTAACATTCCTACTTGATACTTTCTAACAAGTAAGTATAGAAAATATTGTATTTTTTTTTTAATTTCTTGGTCACCCTATTACTCAAGCATTTGGGATCAGCCTGGGATTAAACTTTGGTCCAAGCTAACTCTCCAGCACAATAGATCATCCTCTGTACATTTGTACAGGTAACTAACATTCCGTACTCGTGAAATACGAGATACTAGCCACACGGATCGGCACTGCTACCGATGCATAACTTGACCATATATGGTGAAAAATATTTGGAATCACCTTACCGTGAAAACAAATTCTGAACAGGTGTGTTTAGACTGATTAACGCGCTAGTCTGGTAATCCAGGTAGCGTGGGGATCCGTTGGTTCGAATCCCACCCAGTGCATGAATTTTTCCTCAATTAATTTGAGTTTGTGACCACATCTTAATAAGACTCTGAGGGTTATAGGTGGTAAAAAATGCTTTGAGCATTAACCTCGTCTGGTGGTTACCTTCCACTACAGAGTTTTATTATTATCAGTTTGTTTCTGAATACACAGGGTGTCCCAGTTTAATTCTGAAAGAAAATTTCAGAATTAATTCTAGGAAATATTTTAAGACTAAAATAATCTTAGATCGTTTTTCAAAAAATGCCGTCGAACGAAGATATGAACAAAATAATAACTCGGTTTTGAGTGCAACTAGATACAATTTTTTCGGTATTGGGTATTTTCTTTTTTTATAGGTACTTACTTGGGAAGTTTATTTAATAAACTCATAATACAAAAAGACTCAAGACAGGAGAACATTCTCAAAGACATTCACTTCTTTCCAACAAGGTGAAGATTATTTTTCAGATGAAAATTTTTTTCGAGTGATTTTTTTTTTTTTAATTCTCGAAAAATTAAATAAGATTATTTTAGTCTTACAATGTCTCCTGAAGTTGATTCTGAAATTTTCTATAAAAAATTGGACACCCTGTATATTAGTGCCTTCACAATCTACCTGTTCTTTTGCCTGATAAAGCTCTGGCTTAGTTTGGTTAAGAACTATTGGATTAAGGCTGAAATTAATAGACAAATTCTATATCACAAGTCATTGTTAAGCGTCAGTTTTCCCTATCTTACACAGTACGCAATCCGTGACTTAACGCCTGTGCGTAATAATAATAATAATAATATCGCCTTATTTATATCTACTGCCCTATTAGGATTATTACCCAAGTCCCATTATTCCAGCAGTAAGCCCAAGACGTATTATTATGTGGTAAATATCCCAAATGAGAAAAAAACTTGTCATGTCTCGGCTGATTTTCGAACCCGCGACCTAAGGAACCTCTGGATTCACAGAGTGCCGCCTTTACCAGTGAGCTATCGCGATAACTGTGTATGTTACCGGAAAACACACACACACACGTGATATTTATCTAATTATGTACCACAAGAAACATTAAGCTGAAATTTGATATGGACACTTCATGTATGGATATTAAGGGCTCCCAGCCTGGGTTGAGCCGGGAAAATCCAGCATCACGAGAGTTTGAATTAGAATAGATGTTGTACATACTAGCCATCTTGGCTGCTACTGGGGGAGTGATGGGCTCTATACAAACTTGGAAAAGTTGGCTTGTTCTGAAGCACTATAACCTTTGGCTTTTTCTTTATAAACCATTAAATAAATTTAATAGTAATCCATCCAAGTCCTAACCTCGCTGGACGTTGCTTAACTTTAGTGACAGAACGTGAACTGGCCCTCCAAAGCACTCACACTCTATTAATCTTATTTTCTATCGACGCGACGCTGGCTTTTTATCATTAAGTACAAAAATTTCTGTTCAGAGAAAGAATGTTATATGATATTAGTTTTAATGTGATACTAATGTACAAAATGTACATAAAGCAATGTTGTAAATAGTTTTGATGTGTTTTATCTATTAAATTAATCTGATGGTTTTTTTTATCAGATTATATATTATCTATTTTTTTCACCGGGTATTGTCATAAGAGGCATTTTAAATAATTTGTTAAGTCAAACCGGAACCAGAGAGTGCTTTCATCTGATAAATTCAAAGATGGAATGATAAATAATTTTAGGATAAAACGAATAAAAAAACAATTAAATGAGTCATTACATAATGTTTATGTATTTAACGAGAAATAAAATATTCAACTTAATTCAGACATGGGTGAAGATTTTCAAGATAAATAGTGTAGATATAACTTTCGTGATGTTTGGTGTACATAATTTTGTAACGTAATAATAATAATAATATCGTCTTATTTATACTGCCCGATTAGGACTATTAAAGTCCCATTATTCCAGCAGTAAGCCCAAGACATATTATTATGTGGTAAAAATCCCAAATGAGAGGATAACTTGTCATGTCCCGGCTGGGTTTCGGACCCACGACCGCTGGAATCTCTGGATTCACAGAGTGCCGCCTTTACCACTGAGCTACCGGGACAGTAATACTTTCCATTTCGGTGCTGGCCTGCTGGCTCAAGAGGAGTGCACCGGAAGGTATCCCAACAAATATAACCAATTTTTTAATGCAAATTTTGTCACCTCTGGGGTTTTAACCAACCTTACGCATGATAGGCGAGTACCTTACCACTGAGCTAATCTTATGCTCAAATCCTCTAGGTAAGATAAGATAAAGAGCTAGTTATTTGTGTTATTATGTCACAATTTTTAGTGCGTAGCATCGACATTACAAGAACACATGCATCATACCTCCAACCAATCATCATATTCCAATAACCATCTCGTAATGCCGCCACTGGTCGTTGCCCACTTTAAAACTACCCCCATTGTTCTCACGAGGCTAGAATACGCCCCGACATTTCAAGTTCTACAGAGCCGAAAAAATTCTAACCCCGCCGGGATTCGAACGCAGGTCACCTGGCGTGCAAGCCGAGCATACACTCCGCTAGGCCCACCTGTAGGTATATCATCTTTTTATTAGTTATTCCTTACAGTGGAATATAATTGGGCGTCTTTGATCCACTTTTCTTGGCTTTCTTCTTTTGCACCACTGAATCTTTGCCCGCTTTCTCAATTCCAAACCCACTGGCCTGTCTCAGGGGCGTGTCTTTCTTACTCTTCCTTTCTTTATCAGCCTTCTTCAAACTTTGTTTATCAACTTTCTTCACACTTTGTTTATCAGCCTTCTTCACACTCTGTTTATCAGCTTTCTTTACACTCTGTTTATCAGCTTTCTTCACACTCTGTTTATCAGCTTTCTTTCCATCTTGTTTGCCAACTTTCTCAGCAGTTCTCTGTTTCTTACTGTCCTGTTGTCCTTCATCGGTCTTCTGCTTTCTCTTGTTGTTCGCCTTTCCCTGAGCTGGTTGATTCTTGATGGCACTCTTCTTGGATTGGTTCTTCACGTTCTTGTGTGGCTTCTTCTTGCCCTGAGAACATGAAAAAAGGGAAGCCCATTAACAAAAAGTAATAATAAGCCAAACCACATAGTAGCTAATGCACAGATTAAATAATTTTAACACCATACATTCCGTTATTCCAGTAGTAAGCCGAAGACATGTGCGCTTACTGTGAATCCAGAGATTCCAGAGGTCGTGGGTTCGAAAGTTAGCCGGGACATAACAAGTTATCCTCCCATTTGGGATTTTTAAAACATTATAATATGTCTTGGGCTTACTGTAAGAATAATGGGACTTTAGTAGTCTTAATCGGGCAGTATAAAAAGGCGATATTATTATAATTATGTGGTGAGAATTCCAAAATGGGAGGATAACTTGTCAGGTCCTGGCTGTGTTTCGAACCCGCGACCTCTAGATTACCAAACTGGTGCTTTAACCACTGAGCTACCACGACAGGGATCAGACTCATACCTTCTATGTTCCCATCACTCACTCACTCACTCACTCTCTCTCTCTCTTTTCTATCTCTCTCTCTATATCTCTCTCACACACACTCTTCACCAATCTCTTGATTCTCCTCCTCCTCATCTTCTCTATTGTCCTCATCTCTCTCTTACCTTCACAGCTCCCGTCTCTCTCTCCTCCTCATCTTCTGAGCTCTGGTTCAGCCAGGTCTCCTGCCACTGCTGCATGTAGCTCTGCTCCACCTCATCTCCCTCCTCCTCCTCCTCCTCATCTTCTCTATTGTCCTCATCTCTCTCTTACCTTCTCAGCTCCCGTCTCTCTCTCCTCCTCATCTTCTGAGCTCTGGTTCAGCCAGGTCTCCTGCCACTGCTGCATGTAGCTCTGCTCCACCTCATCTCCCTCCTCCTCCTCCTCCTCATCTTCTCTATTGTCCTCATCTCTCTCTTACCTTCTGAGCTCCCGTCTCTCTCTCCTCCTCATCTTCTGAGCTCTGGTTCAGCCAGGTCTCCTGCCACTGCTGCATGTAGCTCTGCTCCACCTCATCTCCCTCCTCCTCCTCCTCCTCCTCCTCATCTCCACTATTGTCCTCATCTCTCTCTTACCTTCACAGCTCCCGTCTCTCTCTCCTCCTCATCTTCTGAGCTCTGGTTCAGCCAGGTCTCCTGCCCTGCTGCATGTAGCTCTGCTCCACCTCATCTCCCTCCTCCTCCTCCTCCTCATCTTCTCTATTGTCCTCATCTCTCTCTTACCTTCACAGCTCCCGTCTCTCCTCCTCCTCATCTTCTCTATTGTCCTCATCTCTCTCTTACCTTCACAGCTCCCGTCTCTCTCTCCTCCTCATCTTCTGAGCTCTGGTTCAGCCAGGTCTCCTGCCACTGCTGCATGTAGCTCTGCTCCACCTCATCTCCCTCCTCCTCCTCATCTTCTCTATTGTCCTCATCTCTCTCTTACCTTCACAGCTCCCGTCTCTCTCTCCTCCTCATTTCTGAGCTCTGGTTCAGCCAGGTCTCCTGCCACTGCTGCATGTAGCTCTGCTCCACCTCATCTCCTCCTCCTCCTCCTCCTCATCTCTCTATTGTCCTCATCTCTCTCTTACCTTCACAGCTCCCGTCTCTCTCTCCTCCTCATCTTCTGAGCTCTGGTTCAGCCAGGTCTCCTGCCACTGCTGCATTTAGCTCTGCTCCACCTCATCTCCCTCCTCCTCCTCCTCCTCATCTTCTCTATTGTCCTCATCTCTCTCTTACCTTCACAGCTCACCAATCTCTTGATTCTCCTCCTCCTCATCTTCTCTATTGTCCTCATCTCTCTCTTACCTTCACAGCTCCCGTCTCTCTCTCCTCCTCATCTTCTGAGCTCTGGTTCAGCCAGGTCTCCTGCCACTGCTGCATGTAGCTCTGCTCCACCTCATCTCCCTCCTCCTCCTCCTCCTCATCTTCTCTATTGTCCTCATCTCTCTCTTACCTTCTCAGCTCCCGTCTCTCTCTCCTCCTCATCTTCTGAGCTTGGTTCAGCCAGGTTCCTGCCACTGCTGCATGTAGCTCTGCTCCACCTCATCTCCCTCCTCCTCCTCCTCCTCATCTTCTCTATTGTCCTATCTCTCTCTTACCTTCTGAGCTCCCGTCTCTCTCTCCTCCTCATCTTCTGAGCTCTGGTTCAGCCAGGTCTCCTGCCACTGCTGCATGTAGCTCTGCTCCACCTCATCTCCCTCCTCTCCTCCTCCTCTCCTCATCTCCACTATTGTCCTCATCTCTCTCTTACCTTCACAGCTCCCGTCTCTCTCTCCTCCTCATCTTCTGAGCTCTGGTTCAGCCAGGTCTCCTGCCACTGCTGCATGTAGCTCTGCTCCACCTCATCTCCCTCCTCCTCCTCCTCCTCATCTTCTCTATTGTCCTCATCTCTCTCTTACCTTCACAGCTCCCGTCTCTCTCTCTCCTCATCTTCTCTATTGTCCTCATCTCTCTCTTACCTTCACAGCTCCCGTCTCTCTCTCCTCCTCATCTTCTGAGCTCTGGTTCAGCCAGGTCTCCTGCCACTGCTGCATGTAGCTCTGCTCCACCTCATCTCCCTCCTCCTCCTCATCTTCTCTATTGTCCTCATCTCTCTCTTACCTTCACAGCTCCCGTCTCTCTCTCCTCCTCATCTTCTGAGCTCTGGTTCAGCCAGGTCTCCTGCCACTGCTGCATGTAGCTCTGCTCCACCTCATCTCCCTCCTCCTCCTCCTCCTCATCTCCTCTATTGTCCTCATCTCTCTCTTACCTTCACAGCTCCCGTCTCTCTCTCCTCCTCATCTTCTGAGCTCTGGTTCAGCCAGGTCTCCTGCCACTGCTGCATGTAGCTCTGCTCCACCTCATCTCCCTCCTCCTCCTCCTCCTCATCTTCTCTATTGTCCTCATCTCTCTCTTACCTTCACAGCTCCCGTCTCTCTCTCCTCCTCATCTTCTCTATTGTCCTCATCTCTCTCTTACCTTCACAGCTCCCGTCTCTCTCTCCTCCTCATCTTCTGAGCTCTGGTTCAGCCAGGTCTCCTGCCACTGCTGCATGTAGCTCTGCTCCACCTCATCTCCCTCCTCCTCCTCCTCTTCATCTCCTCTATTGTCCTCATCTCTCTCTTACCTTCACAGCTCCCGTCTCTCTCTCCTCCTCATCTTCTGAGCTCTGGTTCAGCCAGGTCTCCTGCCACTGCTGCATGTAGCTCTGCTCCACCTCATCTCCCTTCTCCTCCTCCTCCTCATCTTCTCTATTGTCCTCAAAGTCCCCGTGCACATTGTCCTCGCGCTGAATCTCGCCCCGTATGGTGTTGTCGTCCTCGTCGCTGCTGCTCTCGCCCGCTTCCGACTCCTCGGATGCGTTGTTATCCAGCAGGTCTGACACGTCTTGCTCGGAGGGTACGTGGCGGTCCTGAACAGTGGAGGGAAGAAAAGATGCAATTGTTAGAGTGAAGCCGTTTAGAAATGAGAGCCCAATGCTCTGGAATCACACTGATTGCCAAACATTTTGTCTCGCAATGTTGCAATGTTTCATGCTCCATTATTCTTAAAATCAAATCACACAGACTGATTTTTTTTTTTTTGCAACACTTCCCATTCAAATTTCAGTACAAAATGTTGCACTCAGTGTCAAAAGTAACTTAAGTGTCAAAAGATTTTGTTCGCAAATGACTGAGTTAAAACATATTATTAAAAATTCTCATAATTTTGTGGCCTTTCTCCTGATATTAAATACACTACCATGTCATTTTAATACATATTAATTAATCAGGTTAGTTTATTTTGAACACCACACTTGATGAACTTCTTTTTTTTTTTTTTTTTAAGTGGAGTTTAACGTCGCTTTCAACTGCCATGGTCATATCACGACGGGGGTTTTACCCTCCATTCGCAGGAAACTCACAAACCTGCTACTCACATTGACCTCACCCAGCCTGAGTGGGCCCGGGAAAAGCCAGCGTCAAGAGAATTAGAATTTGAATGGTCACCCATCCAAGTCTTAACCTCGCTGGATGTCGCTTAACTTCGGTGTTCTGAAGGGAACCGGTGTATTCAACATGCCATCGACGCTGGCTGATGAACTTCAATTTCTATGTAAATATTCAATCTCTAAACTTTATTGCAAATAAAACTTATTACTTTATAAAGCTTTATTAGGAGGACAAAAAAATGTACAATATTTACAGCATAAAATCAAGAAAAAATAAATGTATGATAAAATAGTTTGAAAAATAAATAAATAACAAAGAAGAAAATGATACTAATGTCCTAACTAAAGGACGGGGTTCTTGCCTGCGGCAATTCTCTTCCACCCAACCCTTTTAAACTTGACCGAAAATGTTTGATAATAATACTTACCTCTGGTTTTGGTTTGACAGGAATGTGTTTCTGCAGTTCCCGGACAACTTCCTTGTATTCCGCATCCGTGAGGTCCAGATCTTCATTGTCCTTGAAGCCTGCATGCCGGTAGAGATCATGCATCAGAGATCTCATGTTATCCACACCCTGGAGGGAAAATGAGATTCATTAATATTAAATTAAAAAAAGAAAGAAAAAAAAAGATGAAAAATATGATAAAAAAATCTATTAAACTTAACTTTTTTAGGTAGGTATTTATTTTTTTATAATATTTTTTTTTTTTTTTTAACTCATTATTCAAAAAATACTTTGATTAAATTGAATTGAAATTCATTACTTCTGTCTCAAC
The DNA here is from genome assembly GCA_024516035.1 of Bactericera cockerelli. Lineage (NCBI taxonomy): Eukaryota > Metazoa > Arthropoda > Insecta > Hemiptera > Triozidae > Bactericera > Bactericera cockerelli. Next base: position 3,675,492 of record CM044961.1, on the reverse strand, counting down.
TATTGCTAACACCTATTTGTTGACAAATTTTATCACAGTAGTTAACGTAGAAGATGGAGACATCTCATTTTTTCTATATTTCTTTAAGAATTATTGATTTTTTTCTCAAAAATAAACATATTCTGTATTTTTTTTATCTAAAATTTGATCTTTTTAACATCTAGGTTATTGGAGATAAGAGTTGTACCCTCCATTTTCTGAGATCTCACATACTAGCAATTAACATTAACCTCACCCAACCTGGGTGTTTCAGTGACAGAACGAGCACTAGTGTATTCAATGTGTCATCAATGCTGGCTTTGATATGATAATGTATGTGACTTGAAAACTTGAGCAACTGATGGTAATTAAAATAATTAACACTAGAATTAAAAAAAAAACTTGAAATAAAACAAATGGTGTCCAAAATTACCTCCACTTCAATTGTTCCGTCAGGCCTGACAGTCACATCTCTACCGATGGTGGATAGTTCTCCCTTCACAGCAACACAATGCTTGGGTAGAGTCTGTTTCAACTCGGCATTCTCAATCTCATTTGGAGTTACTGGAATTGAAGACGGAAATGTTTGAAACATGTCAATACTTAATGATTTACTAGGAAGTGTTAATTTTATTTGATTAGCACCTAACAAGAGCTAATTTTTAAATTCTCATAAGTCATAGGGTGGTGTCATTGTGAACGATGGTAGCCAGACAGTGGAGGAATGACTCAGCACTTCTACCACTGTCTTTACAAGGAGGCTAATAATTGACAAGGGCCCCCAGAACCAAGCCAATGCTGGTCTACTCCCTTTCAATAGTCCCCCAGCCAGACTTATGTATGTGTATTTACTTTTTCTAACAAGTTTTTTATTTATCAATTTTATTTTTACAAATTTAAGGGGTCCAATCCCATTGACAGAAGCAAAAGGAAATCTATAATGACTGTCATGGATTGGAGTAGAGTGAGAAGGTCATTATAGATTTTTTTTTAATTTAAGAAAAATAAGTTTAATTATTAAGCCATTGATATAAAATCAAATACAAAATCCTAAATATTTTCCTTCACAGCAGTAGATGATGTATTTTCATATCTAATCATACTATAATAATAATATAATAATGCTTTTTCTTTGTGTTATTATGTCACAATTTTAGTGGGTAGCGCAGAATCATAGGACTTTACCACTTTAATTTACAATATCTTGTATTCTTTTTTTGCCTAAGATTCTGCCACTGGCCGCTGCTTCACATTAAAGCAGCTACTCATTTTTCCTCATGAGGTATGAGTGGACCCCGAACATCCAAGAACAGAGCAGAAAAAATCCTCCCCCGCTGGGAATCGAACCCAGGTCACCATGTGTGCAATGCCTAGCGCGCTAACTCACTCTGCCACAGTGACTACTATCTAATCATACTATTTTTTGCATTTTACTATTAAAGTATGAATTCTTCAGATAATTAATACATATTATTGTCTCATTAGTCACTTGAACTAAATAATATGTTTTTATTCTCAAATTCTAGCTCATGAAGGCTTTTCAATTTTTTTTTATTTTTATTTTTTTTTTGGTAGTTATGCACCCACTTTGAAAAACACAGCCATGGCTAATTTTAGAGTATACAGTATACTTGACTTTTTCAAAATAGTCAGTAATGACAAACTTACCAAATGAGTAATACACTGGAAATGCAGTGGAGGTGGGGGTTTTAATATGAATTGACTTGATATTTCTCCAGCCTCCCGGGTATTTACAAGAGTCAAGGCCTTTGGAGAAAGCCTCCAGATTCTCTGCAATCTCTTCAGCTTTCATGTCAGTATTACCAATAGTACAAACTGAATTGGTACAACTAGTAGACTTTAATACTATCTGTGTTTTTCTTAGACCTCTTTCTATTTCCAACTTGATCTTGTCTTCTTTCTCAAGGCTAACAGGAATAGGGGTTTTCCTCAGTTTGAAAAAGTTTCCTCCAATGAGAGAGCTCAACTTTGGTCCAAGTTTTCCATCAACCAGGAACACGTCAAACATATCACACAGCTTTCTTCTCATTTCATGAGTATAATATTCAGCTCTGATCTGTCTTAGTGTCATTACCTGAGAAATGTGCAATAAATAATTTTATTGTTATGTAAAAGAATTGTACAAAAAAACACATCATATATTTATATAAATTACTGACAAAGGTTAGTTAGTTGTGAAAATGTCAAAAATATACAACTTTGTTTAATGTTTAATACATTCTTTTATTTACATGAAGTAGTCTGTATGGTTTCAAATGTTGAAAATTAAAAAGAGTGGAGTAAACCAGGACTCCATTCCAGAAAGCTTTTACATTCTCATAATTGCCAAATCTCCATTTGGGTAAACAACATTTCTGATAGGGTTATTTGAACAAATTTTGATGGTTGAAAGAGAGATTTTGAGTACTTTCGAGAATCAGGCCCAGTTAAATTTTTCAGCACAGCAAGGAATTCAACTACTTCTAAACAAATAACTTACCTTGGATACTTGAGTGACACCAAGCTCTTTAAGCTTCTCGGTAAAGTTAAAAATATACATGTCATCATCATGTCTCAGTTTCCTGTGGTGTTTCTTTTCATCTGTAATAATGAGCAGAACATCAGCAACTTTGCTGTGCGTACTGTGAGGAAGGATGAGTCTCAGAGTTGTCTTGAAATGCTTAGGAACTGCAATAGTTTCAAACTGAACAAATATTGGGGTTCCCTCGGATTTGAATAGAGCATTTTTATTTTTGGTCTTGCAATGAGTCAGTAGTGCCTTCACTGGAGGAATAACCTAGAAAAAAGTTGATATTACAATTAATTCTAGAGTAAAGTGATGTTATTTTGTACTTATCTAAGCTAGGAGATAGGCCATGGAATGTTGATGGTCTCAAACCAAGTTTGCAAGTAATAAAAATACATAAATCATTTAGTTGATGTCACATTACTATTCTATGGCCCAATTGCATAGTTTCTAATGAACAGATTAAATCAATCATCTTTAAACACTATCAAATGGCTAATGGCTGTGCTTAGTCAGGATGTTAGTAACTATGCACTTGTACCTAGGTGTGAATAAATCAGCATTCTGTGAACTTGGGCACAAACAAGGTGTTCTAATACAGATTAGTAGTGATGTTTTTTTCACTGGGCTTGTATTTATTTATAAAGTTATTCCATAAATTTAATATAATAAAAGAGAATCCAGGAAATACCTGGATATATATTTTCCGGAATGTTTTGAAAAACAACTGAACCTTGATGCTAGGGGTGAAATTAATGGACATTGATAACATAAGTCATTGCTTAGAGTCAGTTTTCCTTATCTTACACAGTACGCAATCCATGACTTAGCGCCATAGAGGTATTACAAAAATGTCTATTAATTTTGCCCCAAGTGTTTGATCTTCACATCACATCACAGAGGCAAAACTATACTGTCAAGGCTTGTACTTACCTTGTTACGATCAATATAGTCTACATTTTGCAGGCTAACAGGGTGCTTTTTACTATTATTTGAATCAATTGTTTTAGGCTGGGTGTTTTTCTTCTCTCCCTTGGGTCCTGTGAATTTCTTTTTCTTCAAATTCTTTTTATTGTCTTTTTTAGATATTTTAGGAGAGTTTGTTGTTTTCTTTGTATTCTTTTTCTTGTCCTTTAGGGATGCCTTAGGAGAGTTCAGACTGAATTTTGGACTATTTTTAATGTCTGCATTTTTCACATTACCCTTTTTATCTGAATTTGATTGACTGTCTAGCAAGTGTTTGCTAAGGACATTCTTCTTGGGGGTGTTCAGAGACAACTTGGATTTCTTTTTTGTTTTCAAGCTGTCTTTGGATTTTTTGGACAACCCCAACACTGCAGGAGATTTTTTTACATTCACAGTTTTCATTTTCAATTGAGTATAAGGAAAACAGAGACTTTAAACTAGAATAAAGTCAGTTTTTAATAACTTTAAAAATTATAACGTAATAACTTGCTGTTGCTGATAGCAGAACTTTAAAAAAATTGAGGTTATGTTTACACTTTTGTGCACGTGTGATCAAGGAGGTTGGTGATTCAAACAATATCAATAAGAAAAGTGAAGCCCAACTCTACAGCTGTTGCGATGACAGCCATGTTGTTCGAGTCCCGGTGAGAACCTTTTTTCTCTCAATGAGTGAATCTTGCAAGTGAATAGAGATGAAATTCAAATTGATTCAAATTGATTTAAAAATATTAAAACTCACAAACCTGCCACCCACATTAACCTCAGCCACCCAGGAATGCTAGTATCACGAAATCTTCACCTCGCAGGAGGTTGCTTAACTTCGATGATCCTACGAGAACCGGTGCATTCAACGCGCCAACGACGCTGGCATCTAGAACCTTGAGATTCCCTATCCATTTCTACCTCAAATAATTAGTTGAAAGTAGCTTTAGAGGTAATTATATTGGAATTATTTATTCTTGTAAATAAAGTTAAAAATTCAAATTAAAAAAAAAAAAAAATTACTGTCTTGCCTTGCAAAATAACGTGCAACAATTCGTTCATCTATTTCTACAATTAATTTTGTCTCTCATTACCTACATTTTTTCAAGTCGAATACCGCCACTGTGGTGACTCAACGGTACTAGTTAATTAGCTCAAAATTCATAATCAGCACCTCAAAATCATTGGATTTGATATGTCATAACCCCAATCTAGGATAAATAATAAAAAAAGTTAGCCCAATTGGAACCCTCCAAAATAAATTGGGGCCGGTTTCCAAAAAGTTCAAGTTATCAAAAAAATGATCTGAGTAAACCCCTATTATTTTTTTATTCTAAGAAATCTAAGAAAATGTTCTCTATTTTTTCATATCTTTAACCGATTCAAAGAAACGGCCCTTGCGGCCGATTATTGCGGCCCTGCGGCCGATTTCAACCAAAAGTTTTGTGGTTCGTCTGGTGTATAAAATAAACTTTCATACCAAATTTCAAGTCTCTAGGTCTTACGCTTCTTGAGATATCTTGTTCACACACACAGACACACGGACCAATGGCTGAAAAACTTTTCTGGTATCCTGATGCTATGATTCGTCCAGAAATGTGAAAAACTGGGAAGGTCAAATTTTCGACTAATAAAATACTTACTATAGGATAAGGAAAGTAAAAATATTATGGTACCCATGTAATAATTATTGACAGTCTTTCCCCTTTGTACCAAGAGAAAATTTTCGGATTTTGAAGGTGGAGACTGTTTCTGGAACATCTTTTATTTGTGATTTCGCACTCTGATGGGTCACACAACGCACTGGTTAATTTAAACGTAATAAAAGTGTTTATAAAATGGACTACAGTTTCTCTATGATGTAATAAAGTACAGTCTGTCCCGGTAGCTCAGTGGTAAAGACGGAACTCTGTGAATCCAGAGATTCCAGAGGTCGCGGGTTCGAAACCCAGCCGGGAGATGACAAGTTATCCTCCCATTTGGGATTTTTACCACATAATAATATGTATTGGTCTTACTAGTGGAATAATGGGACTTTAATTGTCCTATTCGGGCAGTATAAATAAGGCGATATTATTATTATTGTTGTTTAAAAATAGGTACCTACAGCCTACAGGTACACATTATGAAACTACATTTGCAAAAATAAAATTTCACCCACTTTTAGCCTTCCCAACAAACTGTGTACCTACCTAATAAACAAATGCGCCATCACATCTCGATAAACAATAAATAAAAAAAAACCAACGCGAATAAGGTGCCTTAATGTGCTCGCGAGAGTTTGATTGGTTTAGGAAGTGATTAATTGTCATTTTATTAAACAATTTGAGCCTTCGTATATGAGAAGCTTTTGCTAGTTGCGTCGCGTCAGAGGAAGGATTTCATGACAGTCCATCAGATTAATTGGAAAAATATAGCGAAGAGTTTTTCTGTATCAAAATAAATTGCCCAGCTGCCTAATTGAACCAGAATTGTTTAGTTTATTCTGGACCCCGAAAAAATTGGATCATATTTTTGGTACGTATGAAAAACAATAGTATACCTATGTAGTTTCTAGATAATAATAAGATTTATTTCAACATTTCTTAAAATCGTCTCTCTTAAGTGATGAAAATCCCTTTAAGTACTGTTGTACTTTAAGGGACATTTTTTTTATCTCTTTTTATGTGACTTACGTTGCAGCAATAATATTCGACATAATTCAGTCAGAAACCAGATTTGTCTAGAACCGCGCGAATTGTAACAACTTTTTTTTTTCTTTTTTTTTTTAGTACATAATAAATTCTTTTCTAAATTCAGGCACTTTCAAACTTTTTTTCTTTTGCACACTAGTTTGCCAGGATTAGAGTTAAGATACACTTTCTTCGGATGGAGACTATAATTTAAAATTACCTAAGCAGGACGTACTGGTGGATAAAGTCATGACTTTTTGTATTTCTCTTAATTTTCTCAAGTACCGTTATCAATTTAAGAGGGGGTGAGAACTATCATACAATTCTCACTCATTCGAGTTGTGTCATTGAGAATTCGTGGTTCAAGAAGAAGAATTGTCTCAACACCCTTGAAGATGGAGCTGGCATCTAACACATATAATTGTCTTTTAAAACATTTATTAATATTATAATTTTTAAATATATATATGAATTACTTCGCATTGATGAAGAAAAATTTAACTCATCAATTTTATGCTATCTGTTACTGTTACAATGTTAGCAAAGTGGTATGGGTAGATGCCACCATGCCTTCTTGAACTTTTCATAATTTTCTCAAGTAGAGAGATAGGTTTAGATCCTTTGTAGTTGAACATCATCCCTTTAGGGCGATCTTCATATTCGTCATACAAAAAGACAGATTTTTAGGTATGTTATCTTATAAAATCGATTTACATTTCATTCATAATGAACGCAGCTACGGCAGAACCAAATAACTCCAAATTTGGCACAAAATTTCTTATTGTTGTGTATGATCGTACTAAAAGAGAATTTTTAAAAACTCCAAATAGGACGCCAGACACGGGGGAAAACTTCAACCGCGACGAAGTGCCGGTTTTCAGTTAGTTATCTTATTTTTTTTTAAATTTAGGTTTAACGTCACTTTCAACTGGTTTAACGTCCCCCCCCATTCCCAGGAAACTCACAATCCTGCTACCCACATTAACGTCACCTAGCCTGTGTTGGGCCGGAGAGCCAGCATCACAAAGTCTTCACCACGCTGGACGTTGCAAGACTTCGGTGATCCTACGAGAACCGATGCATTCAACGCGCCATCGACGCTGGCTTTTATGTTATTTATTTTTTAAATTCCAGATAGAAGCAATTCTCGAACATGAACGTATCCTGCGCGATTCTCTTCTGCACAACACTAGCGCTGATTCTGCTGATGCGGGAAAGCTCTGCAGCTCGAGCGAGTGGGAGGGGAAGCAAGGGGAAGGGCAGCAAGTTCGGGAGTCGGATGCTGACTAACATTCGACACCGGAATCCCGCGTCTGCCAGTTACTATGACAACAAGGACGTGAGTATTCCAAACAAAGCATGATGCTGATCCGGGAAAGTCTTGCTGCTTAGGCTGATGCTGACTAGAATTCGACAGCGAAATCTTGCCTCAGCCAGTTACTATGACAACAAGGACGTGAGTATTCCAAACAAAGTATGATGCTGATCCGGGAAAGCCTTGATGCTTATGCTGATGCTGACTAGAATTCGACAGCGAAATCTTGCCTCAGCCAGTTACTATGACAACAAGGACGTGTTTCTAAAGATTTTAATAAAACTTCGAGTATTCCAAACAAAGCATGATGCTGATCCGGGAAAGCATTGCTGCTTAGGCTGATCTTGTTTAGTAGAGAAAGCAACATCAGCAGTCGGATGCTGACTAACATTCGACACCGGAATCTTGCCTCTATCAGTTACTATTACAACAAGGACGTGTTTATAAAGATTTTAACCCAGATAACGCGGTGAAATTATTTGTTTTATTTTTTTGGAGTGATATAAATTGAGTCCTGAATCAAAATAAGTGCTGTCAACTTATCACTCGGACTCAAAACAAAGAGCTTAAGGTGTCGCCAACTAACCTCAACAAGCTGAATTAATTAGAAAAATCCACAACGTAGTACCTTTCACCAGATGGGGCTGACGTCCTTCCAGAAGGACGTCCTTCTGGAAGGACGTCAGCCCCATCTGGGTTAATAACACTTCGAGTATTCCAAACAAAGCATAATGCTGATCCGGGAAAGATCTGCTGCTTAGGCTGATCTTGCTTCGTAGAGAAAGCAACATCAGCAGTCGGATGCTGACTAGAATTCGACACCTGGCTGACTCTGCCAGTTACTATGACAACAAGGGCGTGAGTATTCCAAACAAAGCATAATGCTCATCTGGGAAAGATCTGCTGCTTAGGCTGATCTTGCTTAGTAGAGGAAGCAACATCAGCAGTCGGATGCTGACTAGAATTAGACACCTGCCTCTGCCACTTACTATGACAACAAGGACCTGAGTATTCCAAACAAAGCATAATGCTGATCCGGGAAAGATCTGCTGCTTAGGCTGATCTTGCTTCGTAGAGAAAGCAACATCAGCAGTCGGATGCTGACTAGAATTCGACACCTGGCTGACTCTGCCAGTTACTATGACAACAAGGGCGTGAGTATTCCAAACAAAGCATAATGCTCATCTGGGAAAGATCTGCTGCTTAGGCTGATCTTGCTTAGTAGAGGAAGCAACATCAGCAGTCGGATGCTGACTAGAATTAGACACCTGCCTCTGCCACTTACTATGACAACAAGGACCTGAGTATTCCAAACAAAGCATGATGCTGATCCGGAAAGGTCTGTTGCTTAGGCTAGTGATAGAGGAAGCAAGATCAGCAGCCGGATGCTGACTGAAATTTATTTTGCACGATTTTCTAAGAAATCTACCTACGATTAGACGGGTTTCTTAGGATTAAAATATTTTTTTTTTTTAATTATCTGGTTTGTAAGTTTTATTTTTTTTAAAATACAATTTACAAAATGTAAAAAAAAATCCTCCATGCTAGAGGAATAGATTCTATTTATTAAAATAAATAAATTTGTTCAAAATGAAATTCCTATTTTTAGTTTATCTTTTGTCTGTCCGTTCCCAGGGAGCTCGCATTATCAAGTCCTCACACTTTGAGTTGGATTACCTGCTTGGCAGGAAGATCACCTTCGTTTGCATGGCTCAAGGGTACCCTCGACCTCAGATTACTTGGTTCAAGGACAGCATCGAGCTCTATTCACATATGTTTTTCCAGGTAAACTAGAAGGATAGCATGATTTGCCTGTTCATCATAGGGTGGCGTCACTGTCTGGCTACCGCCAGACAGTGGAGTAATGATAATAATAATAATAGAAAATCTTATAAGGGCAAAGTTTTATAAGTAAAGCTTTTAAGCCCAGAACTGCTATTAATGCTATTAAAGCCCAGAGCTATTAATGACTCAGCACTTCTACCACTGTCTATACAAGGAAGCTAATAATTGACAAGGGCCCCCAGAACCAAGCCAATGCTGGTCTACTCGCTGTTTATAGTCCCCCAGCCAGACTGCTGGTCTACTCCCTGTTTAAAGTCCCCCAGCCAGAATTTGCCAGTTACACTAATTAAAACCCAGATAGGGCTGACGTCCTTCCAGAACGACGCTTACCTTCTGGAAGGAAAAATTCACCGCGTTATCAGAGTTGGAGACTATGCGAGTTAAGAGTAAGAGACTCTTTAAAAAACAGGATTAGAGTTAAGATAAGCTAGAATATTCCCTCAACGATTGGGCTAAAATCTGTTGAAACTCCGATTTGAGGGCGTAATCCTTTTTTTTTATATAATTTGACCCTTCTCTTTTTTGTGTTTGGGGTGAAGACCTCTATTTTTCAAACAAGAAAAAACAACATTGTTTATTCACAATATTATGACAATAGGTTACAGACGTATAATAGTTTGACAAAACACAATGGGAAAATTGGGCTAAACGTAAAAATAAATAAAAGTTGATTTAATAAAAGTATTAGGTATTAACAATTTACTATTAAAAATTTAAAATGCGAAATTTATAATAAAAAAAACTCATTCTCTGTCCCGGTAGCTCAGTGGTAAAGGCGGCACTCTGTGAATCCAGAGAATCCAGATGTCGTGGGTTCGAAACCCAGCCGGGACATGACAAGTTATCCTCCCATTTTGGGATTTTTACCACATAATAATATGTCTTGGGCTTACTGCTGGAATAATGGGACTTAAAATAGTCTTAATCGGGCAGTATAAATAAGGCGATATTATTATTATTATAATTAATAATAAAGTAATCAATAATAATAAATACTGTCCGCCGTTGGGTTTCAGGTCCACGAATGGCACATGGGCAACGACACCATCAAATCCAAGATGGAGATAGACCCCACCACCCAGAAGGACGCCGGCTACTATGAGTGTCAGGCGGACAATCAGTACGCCATAGACAGACGGGGGTTCCGGACTGATTTCTAAATTCGTGTCTGGAACCGTTGTTACAAAATGTCCCATTTTGTTTGTTTTTTTTTTTTTTTTTTACTAAATTAAACATGTAGATGGTTTTTGGAATAAAATAAATGAAGAGATCTGGGGTTTTACCTTCATTAATTCTAGGCATTACATTTAGGAGAAGCGTATACAAGGGTAAGATTTGGTAATACAACCCACAGCAGTATTGTGCTAAACGAGTTGTTGATTTATAAATATATATTTTTTTTTTTGATGTAGTGAAGTTAAAAAATCAAAACTATTCTAACTAGCTTCTCTAAATCTACGCTGAAACCGGGACTTGAACCACCGACCTCCAAATTACTATTCCACCGCCTTATGGATCAAGCTACAGAAGTCGGGTGAATGTACATAAATAAATAATAACGTATACAAGGGTAAGATATGGTATTAAAATTCCGGCTGGCTTGAGTTTCGGATGAATTTTTCAATATGTTCAAAAATAGCCATTATCATCTTCTTCTTCTTTCTCGATATCAATATCTTCAATGTCATCACTAGGACTAGAGCATTTCTTCACCGAACCTCTGCAAATGAAAAGAGACAATAAAAGTATCGAAATAACTTGAAGATAAAAAAACACTTGGCTTTTTTTGTTTTACCTTATTATTTATTTCAGATGGCCATTTCGCTAGTTACGGCATAAAAAGTTCACTGGCGATGTTGTAACTGGCGAAATGACCATCTGAAAATAAATAAAAGTTAAAAAAAGCCAAGGGTTTTTACTATCGATTATTTCGATGTTTATTTGTTTTACCAAGAGTTGTGTATATTTACAAGTTTTTCCTGAGAACTTACATATTTTATTGTAATAAAAGAATATTTAATAATTTCAAGTACAAACATTAAGTATGGCTTTTAATTTACTCTTTATAATAATAATAAAAATATACATTATTTTAGTGGAAAGTAACCACCAAGCAAAGTTAATGCTCCAAGGATTTTCTACCACCTAACCCTCAGAGTCTTATTATTTTGTGGTCACAAACTCAAATTAATGAGGAAAAATTCATGCACTGTGTGCGATTCGAACCAACGGATCCCTACGTTACCTGGATTACCAGACTAGCGCGTTAACCACTTGACTACCAGAGCACTTTTTTATGTTTTAGATTTTTTTGAGTAACTTTTCAACAAAATAATATGATAGGTAGGTAATATCGTCCTGGATTACCAGACTAGCGCATTAACCAGAAAAATAGAAATTATAATAACTTACTCTTTGGAGGAACGGTAGGGCGGGGGATCAGGACGAAACTTGTGACCTGAGGGTGCCGGGGACGCTCTGGAAATCATAAAGTAATAATAAAAAATAATTATTAGCTTAACCGACCTCAGTAGCTTGATCGATAAGGCGGCGGACTTGTAACCTGGAGGTCGGTGGTTCAAGTCCGGGTTTCAGTGTAGATTTACTAAAGCGAGTTTGAGTAGTTGTGATATCACGTAGTTGATTGACACAAATATGATTACTAAAGAAACTAATAATTAGATTATAAATTAAAATATGAATAGTTCAGTGCATAGTCACTAACAGTGGGATTCGAACCAATCGATGGTATTAGAACCAACGGATCCCTACACTACCTGGATTACCAGACTAGCACGCACGTTCATGGATATGACTGCTATAGCATTCACATTTTTCGAAATACAATGTCAACTCATATGGACATGACTGCAATAGCATTCAAAAATCAAGGGCTTGTATCTCCCATGAATGTAATAGCAGCGTCTCGAGACAAGGCTTGAATTGTTTATAGCAGTCATGCGGCTGAAAATTCCGGCCCTACCCAGGCTGGGTGAGGTTAATGTGGGTAGCTGCTACGATTCCCAGCGAATGGAGGGTAAAACACCCGTCCTGACTATCCAAAGTCAGGACGTTAAAACCAAATAGAACCAATGGACATGAAAGGAGCCTAGACATTGGATCTGGGCGTCCATATAATCCTCTCACTACCGTGATTTAGGCATCTGTCCCTATCTCACGGACACGGAATTATTATTATTATTATTACCTGGAAGGTGTGCCAGGACTGTCTCTAATGAGAGACAGGGATCTCAAAGGTTCAGGACATTATTATTATTATTATTACCTGGAAGGTGTGCCAGGACTGTCTCTGATGAGAGACAGGGATCTCAAAGGTTCAGGACATTATTATTAATATTATTACCTGGAAGGTGTGCCAGGACTGTCTCTGATGAGAGACAGGGATCTCAACGGTTCAGGACATTATTATTATTATTATTACCTGGAAGGTGTGCCAGGACTGTCTCTAATGAGAGACAGGGATCTCAACGGTTCAGGACATTATTATTATTATTATTACCTGGAAGGTGTGCCAGGACTGTCTCTGATGAGAGACAGGGATCTCAAAGGTTCAGGACATTATTATTAATATTATTACCTGGAAGGTGTGCCAGGACTGTCTCTAATGAGAGACAGGGATCTCAAAGGTTCAGGACATTATTATTATTATTTATTACCTGGAAGGTGTGCCAGGACTGTCTCTGATGAGAGACAGGGATCTCAAAGGTTCAGGACATTATTATTATTATTATTACCTGGAAGGTGTGCCAGGACTGTCTCTGATGAGAGACAGGGATCTCAACGGTTCAGGACATTATTATTATTATTATTACCTGGAAGGTGTGCCAGGACTGTCTCTAATGAGAGACAGGGATCTCAAAGGTTCAGGACATTATTATTATTATTATTACCTGGAAGGTGTGCCAGGACTGTCTCTGATGAGAGACAGGGATCTCAACGGTTCAGGACATGCGTATTGGGCCAAGTCCTCATCAGATACTGTGTGTCCATTACTGTGTCCTGAGCGTACCTCGTGCCTGCAACATGAACATTAGAAAATGTATGTTTGAGACACCCTGTATAGCACATAGTGAGTTACATTTCAGGACATGTATATTGGGCAGCGAATCTCACTTACTTGAAATCTCGTTAATCAGTATATGTATGTTTTCTTAAAACAAAAAAACAAAACAATTTACTTTCTTAAGTATTTCAAATTTTCCAAATACTTATTTTATATGTATAAAAATGTGTTGGCTGTATTAGACACTTGAAACAATAAAATTAAAATAGGTATCTATCGAAAAAAATCCCTGCAGGCCAGTGAATAACTTTGGATTTTATCATTGAACTTTTGTACATTATAAATCAGGAAAATAAATATCCACATCTAAATTCGCTGTCTGCTCTCAAAATTTTAGTAAAAAAAAATAAAAATTGTAAGTTATCATATTATTGTGTTAATCACTTTCGCGATACCACAACTACTCAAACTCGCTTCACTAAATCTACGCTGAAACCGGGACTTGAACCATCGACCTCCAGGTTACAAGTCTGCCGCCTTACTGATCAAGCTACTGAGGTCGGTTTAACGAAACAAATGTTGAGGATATAGACGACATGAAAATTTGTTTTTCCACCACAACACAGAGCATGCCGATAATCTATGTTTCATGAATATTTGGAACAATGCACCAGTTTTCCCAAGGGTTCAATGACTTCAATGGCTCGTGAAGTAAAAGCCCAAGTTATGACGATGGATGATCGCACGAATATGTGGTTCAGGAAGAGCCAGCAAAAAGTTGACTTGAGACCATCACTCAGCCCCAGTTGTAGCCAAGCTCGTAACAACAACACCAACAACAACAACAGCATGTGATACAATCAGAATATTGACAAGAGAAGAAGAGATGGGTTGGAAAAGAAGATACCTTGTCTTGGGGATTTTTAATTGTTTTACGCTGCCTGTGATGATGGGTTTCAAGGCTACTTTTAGGTTAAAATAGGGGATTTTTGTTCAACAAATTTGTATTCTTAGGGCGAAATTGATAGACAAAATCGATAATTTAAGTATTTCCTTAGCTTGGGTTTTACTCATCTAAGACAGTACGCAATCTAAGACGCAGTGCCACAGAGGTCTTACAAAAACGTCTATTAATTTCGGCATTACTTTATCAGCATGAAAAAAATATTAAAATAATATCCGTGATTAGTTTTGAATGACCTTTCAAATTTTGAACGCCAAAAATGAATTAGTACTACGCAACAATAGTTAATTGAGTCGTCAAGTCATCATAAATCTAATAACTATCAGTTATCTTCTTTTTTTTTAATTGTGAAACTAAAAAAGGTGAGTTGCCATTAAATTTATTAGTACATGAAAACAAATTTATTTCAATAAATAATTATAGTTTTTTCTTTAAAATCAATACGATATAATACGTAACTAAAAATACTTAGTTTGTTTATATTGAAAAAATACTCCTTTGCAATTCATTAAAAGAATAATATATAGTTTGTTAAAAGTCTATTTATTAAATTGCTTTGGTTTTTCATTTGCAGTCTTCAAAATCACAAACGGTATTAGTCAAATCAAAATCTCAAGTCTCCAAAAATCATCAGTTCCAAATAAATTCAAAATCTGCAGTCTCCAAAAATCATCAGTTCCAAATAAAATCAAAATCTCCAGTCTTCAAAGTCATCAGTTCCAATAAAATCAAAATCTCCAGTCTTCAAAATCATCAGTTCCAAATAAATTCAAAATCTCCAGTCTTCAAAATCATCAGTTCCAAATAAAATCAAAATCTCTAGTCTACCAAGTCATCAGTTCCAAATAAATTCAAAATCTGCAGTCTTCAAAATCATCAGTTCAAAATTAAATCAAAATCTGGAGTTTTCAAAATCATCAGTTCAAAATAAAATCAAAATCTGCAGTCTTCAAAATTATCAGTTCAAAAAAAAAATCAAAATCTGGAGTCTTCAAAATCATCAGTTCAAAATAAAATCAAAATCTGGAGTCTTCAAAATCATCAGTTCAAAATAAAATCAAAATCTGGAGTCTTCAAAATCATCAGTTCAAAATGAAATCAAAATCTGGAGTCTTCAAAATCATCAGTTAAAAATAAAATCAAAATCTGCAGTCTTCAAAATCATCAGTCCAAAATAAAATCAAAATCTGGAGTCTTCAAAATCATCAGTTCCAAATAAATTCAAAATCTGCAGTCTTCAAAATCATCAGTTCAAAATCTCTAGTCTACAAAATCATCAGTTCCAAATAAAATCAAAATCTCCAGTCTACAAAATCATCAGTTCAAAATCTGCAGTCTTCAAAATCATCAGTTCCAAATAAAATCAAAATCTCCAGTCTTCGAAATCATCAGTTCAAAATCTCCAGTCTACAAAATCATCAGTTCAAAATCTCCAGTTCAAAATCTGCAGTCTTCAAAATCAAAATCTCCAAATAAAATCAAAATCTCCAGTCTTCGAAATCATCAGTTGAAAATCTCCAGTCTACAAAATCATCAGTTTAAAATCTGCAGTCTTCAAAATCATCAGTTCCAAATAAAATCAAAATCTCCAGTCTTCGAAATCATCAGTTCAAAATCTCCAGTCTACAAAATCATCAGTTCAAAATCTGCAGTCTTCAAAATCATCAGTTCTAAATAAAATCAAAATCTCCAGTCTACAAAATCATCAGTTCAAAATCTCCAGTCTACAAAATCATCAGTTCAAAATCTGCAGTCTTCAAAATCATCAGTTCCAAATAAAATCAAAATCTCCAGTCTTCGAAATCATCAGTTCAAAATCTCCAGTCTACAAAATCATCAGTTCAAAATAAAATCAAAATCTCCAGTCTTCGAAATCATCAGTTCAAAATCTCCAGTCTACAAAATCATTAGTTCAAAATCTGCAGTCTTCAAAATCATCAGTTCCAAATAAAATTAAAATCTCCAGTCTACAAAATCATCAGTTCAAAATCTCCAGTCTACAAAATCATCAGTTCAAAATCTGCAGTCTTCAAAATCATCAGGTAAGAGAACAAATGATTGCCTCCTTTTTTTCAGATTTTTGATGACTTGACTGAGACAAAAATTCGCATTTAAAAAGATAAAGGTCATTCAAAGAAAGAGTTGAAATTATTGTGTACAGAGACGTTTTTGTAATTTTGTTAAATTATAATAAAATTGTACAAAATTTTCAAAAAAAATATTAAAATAGAAATTTTGTATTGTTATTTTGTGTTAGCTAAAAACGGCACTTGCACACGGGAAAAAATGTCCGATTCTATTCTAAATATATCATTTAAGCCATTTCTGCGATCAAAACCACCAAAAACGAGCTTCAAATACCTTAAAAAGCCTACGAAAGTGCCTGAGCAACATGCTCAGAGGATCAAGAAAGAGGGGAATGCCTGTATTTTATTGTTATTTTTTAATGTATTGTTTTTTACTTTCCTTATCCTATAATAAGGAAAGTATTGTATTCGTCGAAAATTTGACCTACCCAGTTTTTCACATTTCTGGACGAATCATAGCCTCAGGATACCAAAAAATTGTTTTCAGCCATTGGTCCGTGCGTCTGTCTGTCTGTCTGTCTGTGTGTGTGTGTAAACAGGATATCTCGAGAACGGTAAGAGCTAGAAGCTTTAAATTTGGTATGCAAATTAATTTCATACACCAAACGAACCACGAAACTTTTGGTTGAAATCGGCCGCAAGATGCGGCCGCAGGGCCGCAAATATTGGCCGCAACCGCTGCTTCTTTGAATTGGTTAAAGATACAAAAAAAGTTAGAGAACAACATTTTCTCGGATTAAAAAAATAATAGGGGTTTACTCTGATCATTTTTTTGATATCTTGAACTTTTTGGAACCCGGCCCTAATTTACTGGTATTTTGGGGGTACCCGCTTGGACTAACTTTTTTATTATTTACCCTAG
This sequence comes from Bactericera cockerelli, assembly GCA_024516035.1. Lineage (NCBI taxonomy): Eukaryota > Metazoa > Arthropoda > Insecta > Hemiptera > Triozidae > Bactericera > Bactericera cockerelli. The sequence continues at coordinate 3,658,269 of CM044961.1, read as the reverse complement.
ATGGGGGTTTGCGACATATCAAATCCAATGATTTTGAGGTGCTGATTACGAATTTGGCACTGATTTTTAACTATCTGTTACCGTTGAGTCACCAGTGGCGGATTTCGACTTCTTTTTGGGGGATAAGGAAAGTCGTGTGATGTTTACACCAGATTTTTTTTATTTTTATTATTAACATTTATTATATTTTTTATGTATTAATTTTATAAATAAAATAATGTTCATGTTTATTTTGACAGTATTTTATTTTATTTAATAAATGAGAACCAGGCAATAACAATCTCTTCCACCCAATAATAAATTGGGTGGAAGAGATTGTCACAGGCAATAACCCCGCCCTTTAGGTAGGACATTAACTTTTTTTTGTTCTTGTATCTTTGCTTAGTCTTTTTGTTTTTCTTTATAATTTCATTGTAAGTTACTGTATATATTTTTTGTTCAACCTAATAAACCTTACTATAGTAATAATAATCAGTTGCCCGTTCCAGAAACAATCCTGTCTCGAAATCACCGAATCTCCGTTTCAACCGTCACACAACGCACTCTGATTTTTTATCGCGTTCATATTAACCAATGAAAGTGGATTGTGTGATAGTTAAAAGGGAGATTTGTTGATTATGAGAGTGGAGAGTGTTTCTGGAACGGGCTACAGGTCTTGTAATTTTTACAAACTTCATAGAAATGCATTGTTTGTCCCGGTAGCTCAGTGGTAAAGGCGGCACTTTGTGAATCCAGAGGTCGTGGGTTCGAAACCCAGCCAGGACATGACAAGTTATCCTCCCATTTGGGATTCTTACCACATAAGAATACGTCTTGGGCTTACTGCTGGGATAATGTCCTAATATGGGGTCCGGTGGAAGAGAAAGCCACAGGCTTTAACCTCGCCCCTTGGTTCACTACATATTCTATTGTGTTCTTTTTTTTCATGTCCTATTTTGTTGAATGTATCATGTAGTTGACCAATAAAGTGTTAAATAATAATAATATGTTGTGGTTGGAGCTCTTGGTGTGATCCCAAAATCTTTACACTCAAATCTATCACAAATACCTGGGATATATCAAGAGTCTGCCATCCAAGATGTCGTTTTGATGAGTACTGCCCATATCCTAAGAAAAGTATTGAACTGAATCACAAGATGCATTTTTAATCCTCAGGTCTCCAAACTTGGATTAAAAACGAGAAGATGATAATGTATCAAAATAAAATATATACCTATGATAATAATAATAATATTTTGCTGTCAATTTATTGTTAAAAAAAACTTATGTGTTGCTTTGATAAAGCCCATGTAATGTAATTACCTTTACAAATAAATAAAGTGAATATCTTGATATAAATAAGGCGATATTATTAATTTGTTCTCATGATTTATTTAGTTTTACTTACGAAGTTTCGTCAATCTCATAGAAAATGTACACAAGGAACGCGCCTATGGTGATGAGAATGAGAGCGGGCACTACAGACACTATGGCGAGCTCCAGCCAGTAGTTCTTCTCCGGAACCTCCAGCCGCTTGTAGCCCGAGCTCCACTTTCTGGAGTCCAGACCCGGGTTCGAGACCTTTTTCTTGTTGATTTTGTCACTCTCCTCCGCTATCCGCTTCTTGTTCTGGAAGAGATTTGAATTGAAAATCAGTTATTTTACAGTGGAATTCTTATTCCGGTTATTTTACAGTAGAATTCTTATTCTAGAAGAGATTTGAATTAAAAATCGGCTATTTTACAGTAGAATTCTTATTCTAGAAGAGATTTGGATTGAAACTTGGTTATTTTACAGTGGAATTCTTATTCTAGAAAAGATTTGAATTGAATATCGGTTATTTTACAGTAGAATTATTATTCTAGAAGAGATTTGAATTGAAAATCGGTTATTTTACAGTAGAATTCTTATTCTAGTAGAGATTTGGATTCAAACTTGGTTATTTTACAGTAGAATGGTCATAGCTCAGAGGTCAAAGCGTCTGACTGGTAATACCGAGGTCGCGGGTTCATAAAGAAAAAAGAAAAGAGAGATAAAATACAAAAGTGGAGAGATTACTCATCATTAAGAACAGCTACTTATTCTTTACAAACAGCTACTTATTCTTTATTAGAAGACAACTTTTTTTAAAAAAGATGATTGTTTCACAGCCTTTATTTCGTAGTCATGAAACAGGAACTACTGTATGTAGATGCTTGTGGTCTGTGTTGTAGCTTGCCCATCCCGTAGTATGCCTCCCCTCTGATGTGCGAGTAGTGACACAATACTTCCCATTTTAGGTGCTGTGTCAACACGAGCGCACCGGAAGGTATCCCTTACAAACAGCTGTAACCAAATTTTGAATACAATTTTTGGACGGCGCGGGGATTGTGGTTAGCAACTTATTTATACAAATTGATGGTTATAATTATAAAACACTTTTTAAGACAAGATTTATTATAGAAAGACTTTCTTTGTTAAACAAATATAAGGTAACTTAAGAAATGACAAGGGTAAGTTAAAAAATAAATCTAAATGATTAATTATTTGTTAAACAAATGTAAGGTAAGTTTGTAAATAAGATTAGCCAGTGGAAAACCTCAGTAGCTTGATTGATAAGGCGGTGGACTTGTACTCTGGAGGTCGGTGGTTCGAGTCCCAAGTTGAGCAGATATTTAGTAAAGCGAATTTCAGTAACTTACTATACACACATATCATATTACGCTTGTTATACACACATATCATAACTTTAGTAACTTGAAAAAAAAAACTACTTGATTAATGTAGGTAAATTTACATTCCAAAAACAGAATAGGTAATATTACATCCAAAGCAACTCTACTATCACAAAACAAGGTGCCTGGTTCTCCAGGTTCCTTAGTGTGATAGTATAAGTGCATACTCATACTATTTTATTTTATTAATTTTAAGTACTTATATATTTATTATGTTATTGTTATTCTAAACATTGTAATGAAATGATGTACAAATAAAGCACAAATCTTGTTTAAAAAAAGGCTTTAATAGAAAAAAAAAAAATGAAATCGAAGCAAAACGTAATTTTAAGTACTTATACATATATTTATTATGTTATTGTTATTCTAAACATTGTAATGAAATGATGTACAAATAAAGCACAAATCTTGTTAAAAAAAAAAAAAAATGGCTTTAATAGAAAAAAAAATGAAATCAAAGCAAAACATATTTTTTATCTTTTTTTTTACAAAGCCAAACACAAAGGCACTCGTCTCGTTACCATGAGCCTAAAGTAGCACCAGTCCACGATGAAGTTCCACTGGCGGAAGACGCGGTCCAAAGTGGTGCGCTTGAACTCTGGCCGCGGGCACACCTGTAGCTTCCTCAGCGGCCGCGTTTCGTTTTCCAGCCTCTCCAGAGCGAGGCTAAAGTTGACCCAACTGCCCAGCCAGATGACCACGCTACCGAGTGGTCAAGGTCACGTTTTGTGGTCAAAATATTTACGAGAAAACCCAAATTTTTTAAAAAGAATAGAATATACTTTGTTTATACTGCCGAGGTAAGACTGAAAAGACCCTTTACTCCAGCAGTCAAACAGGTCTTGTATATTTTATGGGATAAACTACAGCTGGATGGGGAGTGTAAGGCCCAAATTATGAAACAGGATTTGATTCATTTACTCATTTTTCATAATTTCATAAATCCAAGATGGATTAACATTTATATGAGCTGTTCGTTGGATTAACAAATTCGAGATAATTAATCCTGTTTCATAATTCGATATTTAATACTTTATTTAGATTTTAGACTGTCAGCACAAGACAAGTACCCGGTATGCCAACAGTTTTAATAAAACATCTCTTTATTTATTTTCGTAATTTGATACAAAAGTTTTTAACAAAGATTATATAAGACCATTGGGTATAAAGTAAGATAATTAGAAAAAAAATGAGCAATGAAAAAGAAATAATAATAAAAAAAAAATAAAGGTCGCCAGCCAACTATAATAGTTGCTATAGACCATTACTTTTATCTTCTTCTTCAAGTAATGGTCTCTAGCCAACTATCATGATTGCCACATGTTCCTATGTACGATCAAACATCGTGAGAAGTCTGGCTTTTTCTTTATAAGCCATTAACCCCTGGGCGAATTGCCTGCTAGCCTGGCTTGAACTACCTGGCCAAGGTAGAAACTACCTTGTTTATACTGGTGAGGTAAGATTGAAAATTCCCTTTATTTCAGCAGTTTATAGTCTTCCAGCGGAACATTCGTTCACTATTTATTCTTTTGGAAACGCCATTTTCCATTTTTTTTTTTTATTTAACTCTAAGTTTCATTCCATAACTCACCCGATAGGCGTGTCAGGGTCCAAAGGCAGTCTCTCTCCCATCTGCGTGGCAGATTTGATGAACGTGGTCCTCAAATCGAAATCACTCTCTGGCCATATCACAGCGCGGAAAATATTCTCCAACTCTTTGAGTCGTGTTCCTCCTCGATCCAGCATGTCGTCCACGTTCACATTACTGATTTTTATTTGTATTTCATTCTCCACTGGGGGCACTGTGACAATAAGTAAAAAAAATATGAAAAAAATTGAAATCGGAGCAAAAAAATATTTTTTTTTTTTTTACAAAAACGAACACAATACTTCCGATTTCTAATATTAGAAATTTATCGGAAGTAATAAATAAATCAATGTTCTCTGATATCACAATAGTGGGATGGATCAAGTCTATCACCGTCTATAATGGTCACAATAGATCTAAATAGAGGTCGGTGTGATAATTGGTGCTTCTCTTGTGGAACTCCAACCAGTCTATAATAATAATAAAGTCTATCACCTGTGATTTTAATATGAATTGCCATGTAAATAAAATTTTGAATAAATCTTTGATGTCTTTTTTGTGCAGACGTCTAGGACTTTTCTGTTTGTTTAAAATCTACTCTCGTTATTTTTTCTCTCCTCACAGAGTTGAAAAATCCCTTCATTGGGATTTGAACCTAGGGTTCATTTGATACAAAGATATGTTTTGAGCTTTACTGTATTCTACATAGAAAGAAGATTACACTAGCGTCTGTCCCGTAGCTCAGTAGTAAAGGCGGCACTCTGTGAATCCAGAAATACTAGAGGTCGCGGGTTCGAAACCCAGCCGGGACATGACAAGTTATCCTCCCATTGGGAATTTTACCACATAATAATATGTCTTGGGCTTACTGCTGGAATAATGGGACCTAATAGTCCTAATCGGATAGTATAAATAAGGCAATATTATTATTATTATTATTTAACTGAATACCTAGGTACTTTATGTCTAACATGCTTTCTGAATGATAAGTTATCTACACTAAATTAAAAATTGAGAATAAGTAATGCATAAAATTACCGTTAGGCAACTACTAAATGATCTTATTCTTCCAGGTGCCGCCATGCTTCTGTCAACATGCCGTAGGGATTTTGATAGGTCTCTGAAAAAAAAACCTCTACCTCCAGCTACTTACCATGTTTATCTGTCACATTGATTTCGTAGAGTATCCTCTTGGACGTGTAATCTATTCTACTAAGACCATCTATTTCGAGCTGGAAAAAATAATAAAATTAAATGGGATTGTGTAAGAGACAAAAAATCTGCTTTCTTCTGCTCTAGAGTTGCTGGATTGAGCCCAGTGACTCCACACTTCTCACAGCCATGGAGATATTTAATAATTACTCTTTGAATCTGGACTTTCCAGTTTCATCAAGGGTGTTTAAAGATTGTACAAAAATTACACTATTTGCTAATAACAAACACTATAATTTATTTGAAAAAAAAAAGACAAATATTGATAGGTATCATCAGTAGGTAGGAAAAACTGCACTTTTATAAAGGACATTACGTTATAAGTTATATAAATAAAAAAAAATGGCAGCAAAAGAAACATAATAAAAATTATAGCCTAAAACTTCTTTTAGTAGTAAGAATGTTATGTTAATTTTATTTTGTACCTATTTACCAAATGTATTATGTATTATTTAAGTATGTATATTTTATCATAATATTGTAGATATACCCTATCATACATGTAAATGCAATAGTATTATTGCATGTGTATGCATAAAAAAATATGAAAATTGAAATTGGAGCAAAAAATATTTTTTTTACAATAACAAACACAATACTTCCAACTTCTAATATTAGAAATTTCTCGGAAGTAATATATATATACAAATTGATTAATGATGTTTTCTTACAGTGATTTTTGAAGTATTGACTGGAGGAACCCCGTATATGAAGCCTTGATCATATGCTTTGCTGTCCAAATAGAACATCCAGCTTGGCAGGTCAGGAGCATTTAGGAGGGATGGTCGAAACAGGTACTCATCATTGTCCTCTGGGAAGAAAGTTGGAATCATATACTTATTTATTATTATTATTAATATTATTATAGTAAGCTTTATTAGGTAGAACAAAAAATATATACAGTAAAAAACAATGAAATTATAAAGAAAAACAAAAAGATTAAGCAAAGATACAAGAAGAAAAAAAAAGAAGATAATGAAGCTAATGTCCTACCTAAAGAGCGGGGTTATAGCCTGTGGCAATCTCTTCCACCCAACCCTATTTATATTCTGTTTGCTAAGATTAGACAGACCCAACATAATGATGGTAAAAAGTTTCAAGTCCAACTGTGAAGACTTAAAATGCCAATTAGAAAGAAAAGTTATCATAATTGTGTTAAAAACTTTTGTGATATCACAACTACTCAAACTTGCTTTATTAAATCCACGCTGAAACTGGGACTTGAACCACCAACAACCAGGTTACAAGTCCACCACTGCCTTATTGATCAAGCTACTGAGGTTGGCAAAATGCCAATTACAAAAATATATATCTAGTATTGGGAAACAAAAACTTTTAGTGTGAAAATCTCAATTATGTATTTTTTTTATTATTATAATAATAAAATAATATTATTATTATTTATGTTCATAAAAAATATTTATTAGAAAACAAACATTTGTAATATATTGCTATTCTGGCTTATCAAGTTTTTTTTTTCACAATAGGAGATTTATATTTCAAAGGTAAATCATTTCTTCGAGCTCACTACCAAGAGGTAGGTCCGTAGGTGGTACATAGTACAAATTTATTATTGTGAGCACATAAATATTTTCAATTAGTTTGGCTAGTCACCCTTGAAGCAGGCAACATCAAAAATGAAAAATTTCTGACTTTTTCCATATTTTTTTTTTAATAATATTTTCAGTCAGTTTTTAGGGCAGAATTTTAATAAAAAATCACTACACTACACATGGGTGCCCAGAAGACTATTCCTGGGTGTCCAAGGGGGCTGTTGATTGTTTTGAAAACAAAAATAAAGAATTGTTTAAAATTTCAATAATACAATTATTTTACCTGGATGTGACCAGTTGAATAAGGCTGGCGAAATGGAAACAATGAATACTTGAGTGGCAAAAACTGTGCCATTGTAGACAATAGATGAGGAATTGACTCCTGGCATTTTGATTTATAAAACACCAAGACAACGATATATATTTGGTAAAATATTCTGAAACAATAGAAAGAGGAACGTGAAATAGATTAGTCCGGAATCTGAGCTCTACTTCTATTTTGACATAGAATAGGTACATAATAGTTGTACTTTGTACTATAGTAAAAAATTTAAACAATCCATTCAATCAATATTATTGTTTCAAACTCCCTTTGTTTATATTCCAATTTTGGTCTAAATTAATGCCCGTGTCTAAAAATAGATTACATTCTTACCTAACTCCATTGACCCATTTTTACTTTAAATTTAAAGCATACCTACAGCATCAATTTCTTATACCTGTCATGAAAACTTGGAAAGTATGCTATTAGCAAACACTTAGCAAAAATTGTGAAAGAGGTAATCTTTGGATCAAGTTGTCCCATTTTGATTATAATTATGTAGTGTATTGAGAATGTTTTTTTTTCTCTCTCTCTCTCTCACTCTCTTTTGACAGGGGTAAATAACCACAAATGAAATGATTGAATTGGATTTTACAAATGGTTTGAAGTGTAAAAATAACAGAGAACAAGAATAGTAAATGCCTAGGTACAGAGATGAGACTAATGATACCTTTGCAAAATCTCCTCAAATTCTTTCATACAAGCATTTTTAACAAAATGTTGATATACTCATTTTCAAACTAAAAACTAATGGATCTTCACTAGATTAAAGTAATTTACATTATTTTTCTTCTTTATTCCAAGGAAAAATATGACACAAATTGGAAAAAAAAACTTCAAAGTTAATCTTTGTTGGATAATCTGATTATCATAAACAATTGATCCTTTATCAGGACATTTGATTTTTAAAGTTTCGTGCTATAGAATTATGATAAAAGTACAGTGTTGCCATACAGATTTCCAGTGTGACGGTTACAACAGATATCAGACAAAGACGACTCACATATACCACAGATTTTTTACCCTAGAAAATTCCATAGATTTTTTCTAAATCTATGGAAAATTCCTATCGGTTTTTCTTTCATAGCTATATTATTTCATCTTCTTTTTCCGTTGTTTTTCACAACATATATACCTAATGTTACCGGAACATCCAGTTTTCAGGAACTTCTAGTTTTTCTTAAGTGCTAGAGAGGTTCACAGCTGTGAAAGCCGCCTACCTGCCCTCTAGCAGATTGCCAAGATGACAAAGGGTACCATACCTAATTATGTTTGTGTTGAAATAACAATGAAGATGAAAATGAGAACCGAGATGAAAGAGAAATAACTTATAGGTACTAGAAGTTAATATTGGGAGAAACACTTATTGTAAAAACTATAGTTTTTTCTACGGGCGAAAGTATAAGGTTGCGGCGGAAACTGATCAGTTTCGATTCTACAGCCGAAACGGTAGCCAAAATCTGACTCGAGTCGCCCCTTTTGAAGCCACCCGGAATCGATCACTCAATTTGAAAAAGACATAGAAGAGACATGGCCGAAAATGTGAACTGCCGTTCAAACTCGAGAGTTACCGTTTTACCATTTCGGTTGTTGAAGCCGTTTCCAATGAACCCATCTACTTTTTCGTTCATCATGCCGACCAGAATATCTCGAGTCACGTGAGCTTGTACTTATTGGAGCGCTAGGAGGGAATACTCAACCACAACGCATATTATGTAAAGAAAAAACTGCCCAGGAATTTCTAGAAATTCCTGAAAACAGGAATTAAAATCATCATGAACAGATTTCTACAATGTTGAAAATGTTTTCTTCGTCACTGATGAAATCTCAAGAACGATTCCCAGACAAATTTCCCAGATTCATAAATCACTCATAAATCACAATGTCAGCTGATTTAAAAAAGGGATTATTTTTAAAAAGAGGGAATAATCTCATAAATTTGAGTTGGTGACGCTGCCCTTTTATGTAATGTTTTAACCTAGTGCACGAACAAGTAAAATTTACCTAGTAAGGAGCAGTCTGATTTACCTGAACTTTTACCCCTTAAACAATTTGGACCCACGGGAGCACTATCCGATACCAAAAAAGGCTCTCCTAGCCCTAGCACGAAAAACACTCTCCTAGCAGGCTCTCAAAGCATGCTCCAAGAGCAGGCTCACCAATGCATACTGCGAAAAACACGCTAAAATATTGATTTGATCGCATTATATATAGCCACGTTTTTCTTTTGGAAAAAAGTTCCAGGTTCGGTTTTTTCCAAATATTTCCATTTTCTTCCAAGTTTAGCTTCTCCACCATTCGTGAAAGAAAAATTCCTTTTTGGTACTTTTAAGACAAACAATGGAAAAATGAAAACAAACCAGGAATAAAGAAATGGAAGCAAACATTCTATAAATGCATTTTGGTTCACGAAACTGGAAGAAGATTTCTCCTCTTTTCGTTTTCTTCCAAAAGAAAAATGACTTTCTTTTTTTTTTTAAGTGGGGTTTAACGTCGCTTTCAACTGCCATGGTCATATCACGACGGGGGTTTTACCCTCCATTCGCAGGAAACTCACAAACCTGCTACTCACATTGACCTCACCCAGCCTGAGTGGGGCCGGGAAAAGCCAGCGTCACGAGAATTAGAATTTGAATGGTCACCCATCCAAGTCTTAACCTCGCTGGATGTCGCTTAACTTCGGTGTTCTGAAGGGAACCGGTGTATTCAACATGCCATCGACGCTGGCCTGACTTTCTTTTAGTTAAGCCATTTTATTCCATTTGAATCCACTGTGGTTAGAAAGAAAAATACAGCTTAATTATGTCCGCTTCCTGCCGCAATCCTAGCAGTAATCTTTGTAAGGATAATTTGGAAGAGCAATAAGAAAAAGACAAATGGAAGACTACACGGAAAGACATGGAAAACTGCTAAATTCACGGGCACTGTGAATTTTTATGGAACCAATGGGTCCATAATGGTGAATCGATTAAATAACGGGATTTTTTATCAATAAGAGAGACTTTTTACTTACTCAATCATTCTTGATATTTTCAAGTAAACAAAAAACAGCTGATATTTACATGCTTTTGAAGGACCAAGCACCATGGCGTCAGTGTTGCCACCCTAATTAAAAATGGAGAATTATTAATCATTTCAATATCGTCGTATTTAATAAGGAAATGGTACTTTTCAGAATTATTAAATTAAATTTATTATATAAATTAATATTAATTATAAATTAATTCAATGTAAACTCAATTTCCCCCTTATTTACTGTGAAGTTTAAAAAATATGATTTTTTTTTACCGTTTGTCATGATGAAAAGCTTACCTGTAATATAAGCGTCAAATGGTGGAGCCTGAAGTTTGGAAGCCAAAATGTCTGTTTTTCTTGTATAGTAAAAATGAATTTTTTATATTAAAATAGACTATTTTTAAGCATATCTTTATGTTTCTGTTTGTGCAATTTAAGTTATAACAATGTCATGAAATATATTATCTAGGAAATTGGTAAGTTCTAAAAATGATCATTAATTTTCATGGCATCAAAGTTTTCCATCCATGGTGGATTTTATTTACCTATTTTTACCCACCAAGCAACCTCTCTGGTAGCGGCCAAATTAATGTCCTTGATTATCTCTCTACAATCATAGTAAAATAAAGATGAAATTCTACTCTTGGGAAAAAATCTCTTCATCTTCTAATTCTCAAGTAAAAACTACCTCAACTAAACTATTCTTTTTGTTGAGTCAGTAGAGGGACATTCAAAGATAGCCCTCAAAATGTAAGATTGGATAACCAAGTTTAGGCCACTCCATGATCACTGGATCCTATTTCAGTGGCTACCATTTAACTTGAGTATTCTCTAATCAAAACTCTATTTTTTTCATTATTTCAAAGCACACTAATAATGGGCCTGAAAAATTAAACTAGGCATCAAATTATCCAGTAATTTGATACCCAATGCTTATCACTACCTATCATAAGGCTTTTTCATGATTTGTTATCCTTCATTTTGAATGCATGAAATTCAAAATTCAATATTATAAAATACAACCCTGCCAATTATTCTGATTTGCTAAATAATGTTAGGTGTTACTTTTCTGTGTGAATCCTCACTGGAAAGAATTATCCAAGATACTCATATTGGCTTTTTATCCTCTTAAATTGTTTTTTTTTTTTTTTTTTTTTTTTTCACTTGAAATGAGTTTCATTTGGAACTTTATCCACAGTGACAAATTCTTGTTACACAAAAAGTAATCCCAGAAGCCCTCAATCATCCTACATTAATTGCACCCTTACTCATAAGTGTTTAAGCTTGTCAAAAATATATTTTTATTACTGTATCTAAAATCAATGAACAAGATGAGAAGGACAAGTATTTTACACCTGTAAATTGTTCATAGAAATTAATTCAGTAAAATCTTGCTGACTCAAAATTTAAGGGACAGAAGTGTCATATTGAGATTTAGGGATTTCTAATAAGGAGCATAGTTTGACAAGCTTAGTTGTTTCAACAATGTTTGTTTTTATAGTGACTAGATATATTCTTGTAGTCAGCCTCCGTGGCGTAACGGTTGTGACTACTGCCCGTAGTCCAAAGATCCTGAGACTGATCCCCGGTTGGAGCAGATTTTTCACACAAAAAATTCTGTTCCCTCCATACATGTGAGGCTGGCATTTCCAGCCCTACCCAGGCTGGCTGAGGTTAATGTGCATAGCTGATACAATTCCCAGCGAATGGAGGGCAAAACCCCCATCCTCATCCCAGACATTAAATCAAATAGAAATGTTGGTGCTAGGAAAGCATCCAGCCATAAAAATGTGCCAAAACCAACCAACCTCAACCATGAGGTTGAACAACATCAACCCTGCTTAAATGGGACAAGACAGAGTAAAAGAAGAAGAAGAATATAATCTTGTAGTGAGAAAAAGAATTGAGAGTAAATATGAGTGGCACCCACCAATTCTCAATACTTCTCATTTTACAATTCAAGCCCTTTAAAAAAAAAAATTCATTCAGGTGTACTCTGCACCTAGTTTTTTTTGTGAAAATCCCAAGTACCATGATTGCATACTTGTCGCTGTCATTATATTTTATTTGTAAGGTTAATGAAAATATATAAAAAGAACCTATTTCTGTATTATGATTGGCTATAATCTTACAGAATACAATCTTTTTTGCATAGATATGTATGCCTGTTTCAAATCAAAAAACAATTTTTTTCACATTTATCATGATATGAATGATAAAATTTCTTCTAATTTTTTACCTGTTTTATTATGAACTTAAAAACATCTTCAGTGCAGTTGAATAAAACATGACCTGGATCAAAAAAAATAGCAATGGCCACATGTTGATAGAATGCAGATTTGTTACTTCAAAAAACTTTTACAAGCTTGTTTTTTAAATTTGTCATTTCTTCTGATTTCCTGCATATAATTTATGATTGTTGCATATATTTTTACAAATATTTCAAGTTGTGCATCAAACAACACCTAAAACAGTCAAATATATCAAGTCCATCTGGTAATATTTTTGCTATTGAATATGGAGTATTACATGTCCATTTTTGTGAATTTCTGATATCTCAAAATTAACCTTAGTCAATTGAATAGGTGCGCAAAGCACTGGCAACTCCATAATTTTGGCCTCGGTTAAATGTTTGAAGGTATCAAAAAATGTTGAAGGGTTGAACCCCTATAAACCATAAGTAAAACCCAAAGTGAAGACATTTTTTTTATTACCATAAAAGTAATTAGTGATTCTGCTTGTGGTAAAAAGTCCCACTGCTGGCTGCATGACATGGGTATTACAGAGATTTCAACTTTTGATAGAATATTGATGTTGTTGATCTTTTAGATAGAAATCTACAGGTACATTGTTGATGTAGATTTTTTCACTAAAAAATATATTATAATGTCCAGTTGTCCAGTGATGGTTCTTTCCACATAACTTGATTCCATATGTTTTTCCAAAGGGTCCCAAATCCTTTCATATTTTTTGCTCATACCATTGAAGGAATCTGTTTAAAACTCCATCTTGTCAATGCTGAACTGGCAGCCTGGTAATCCAGGGGTTGTGGATTCAAAACCCAGCCAGGTCATGATTTATACTCCCATATTTAAATTTCAGGATTGCTTAGTTAAATAGGTCAACAGATTATTGAAATTTAAATAGCTGGACAATGTTCGAAATAGCTAGACAATGAAAAAATTGCTTCAATTTATTACAAAAGAACCATACTCCATCTGAGCTATTCTTGGGTGTTTGGGGTCCACTCATACCTCGTGAGGAAAAATGAGTAGCTGCTTTAATGTGAGCAGCAACCAGTGGCGGAATTATAGACAAAAACAAGATATTAGGATATTAAAAGAAATGCAAAAGTCCTATAATTCTGCTCTACCCACTGAAAATTGTGATATATTAACACAAAGAAACACTTTTTTTTAAGAGTAACAAACTTTTGCTGAGTCTTAGGAATGCCCATCAATTGCTTGATTAAAATGGTCCAAGTTTTAAAAATATAGTAGAATCTTGTTAACTCAAAATCCCAATCAGTCAAAAAGTGCATTAACTCAATGCACTTTTTGACTATATCTCCATCTCCAGATGTATGTGTTATATCTAAAAAATAAGAATAAAAAAAAATGATATGGTGTTTTAATAAAAACCAGTAACAGCTCAGTAACTATTGAACTAACCTTAATATCTAATTTCTTATCATTTCTATAATTCTTTTTTTTCTGGGGTCATCCATAATTATATGCAAGACCATTTGTCAAATAAAATAAATAAAAAACAGTTAAAGCCAGGAAGTTGAAATTTTTAATATAAACTTATGTGTACCACTATTTTTGTTTATTATAAATTTCAGGGGCAGCTCTAGGGGGCCATTTTTAAAATAGTAAATGAGACCACCTACTTTAATTACAAAAGTACACAGCTTACAACAAAAAAAAACTTTATTGATTTCCAAAAAAAAAAAAAAAAAATGGCAACCTGTTAAATTTGGCCTCCAAATTAGGAACTTGTAATTTGAAAAATGTAGTACTTTAGCACAGGTTCATATGTAAAAATTCAACTTTCCAGCTTTAAAATGTTTATTTGGACATGACTTCTTTGATGAACTTTGGTTTTGTGTCATCTGTTATTTTTTATTCCCTGCAAAATGTGAATCTCAAATAATAGTGAACAAATTTGAATGAAAGATTGTACACAAATTATAAGAAAAGTGCAAATAAATTCCAATAAAAACTTATATTTAAATGCAACTAACTTTATGCAAAGACTATTATTCATAAACGCTCCTTTTCAAAATTAGAATTCATGTGGGCTGTTTTTTTTATAAAACTCCCATGTATGTATTTCCATGCAATAAGTGATGTAACTTCTATTGTACAAGAATTTTTCGAAGATTTTTGTTTTGAATGAAAGAACACAGTGTAAAGTTATGCACAGTGTAAAGTTATGCACAACAATATTGAACCAGAATTAGTAATTGCAAGTCCACTGAAGAAAAATAAAACAGGTTACCAAATTGTGCAAACATTGCTCAGTGTACTTTTTCTTCCTGCCCTGCTAGGGATCAAACCCAGGGCACCATGTATGCCATGCCTAGTTTGATAACTTACTTGGCCTTGGTGACTAAAAAAAATATTGAGTGTATTTTGCAAATAGATTTTCAACTCACTCTTTTATCTCTTCAGTATCCGTTTGAGGCACACTCGGCATGGAAAGTTCAACAAAGCGAGTGTGTACAGCTCCCGGAGTTGGCTCCGGGGGAGCTGGTGTGGAGCGCATGGAGGTTTCCTCTAGGGATCGAGACCCGGAGGAATTGGAACTTGGAGATTCTGATGAAGAGGAGGAGGAGGAAGACGAAGATGAAGAAGACACAGAAGAAGAAAGCAATGAAGATACCGAGGAGGAGGAGAGTGAGGAGGAGACAGAGGATGAGGATGATGAAGTGAGCCGAGACACTGTGTCTCCGATAACCCTGTCCTCATCATCACGTAAGTGTGAATTCTACTTCTTATAGCTAATACTGGTAGTATAGACCTACATCAGTAGCTTGAACAATATTGTGCCGTACTTGTAACTTGAAGGTTGGTGGTTTGAGTCCCAAGTAAGGTTTAAATTTAGCAGTGTGAGTTTGAGTAATTGTGACATCACAGGAGTATAGAGGCACAAGAGTGGTGTAGTGTCAGCCTTATATCTAGGTTCAACTGTGAATTGTATAAAAAATGAACTTTATTTAAACAAAACTCGAACAAGAGTGGTGTTGATTTCAATGACATGGCTGCTGGTTCTATTAATCTAGATCTGGTGTGAATTTCAGATTGGCAATGTTAGTTCCAAAAGGATTCTTCAAATTATCACTGGTGTGGTAATGTAAAGTGTATAAAATATTGAGCCAAACCGAGGTTTCAATCTCCTGCTAGTCAGGTCTATCTCCACTATCAAAACCAAGATTTCATGAAACCGTGGTTTTGTCATTTTATAATAGCACCGGCCACAAGTATCTTCTCTCTCACACGTGAACATTTGTCTCGCCCCCACAGCCCAGTACAAGGCCTGCTCACCTTCACGCCATCGCACGCCTCGGCGCAAACCCCTCACGCCCCTCGCGCCCCAGCCCCTCACCCCAACCTGAGCGCGGCCCGCTGCGGCCGCGCCGCCTCCTCCAAGCACCCCTCTCCCTCCTCGAAGCACCCTTCCCCCTCCCAGAGCCCAGGCCACCGCCCCTCACAGAGCCCTCAGCACGCGACGCCCTTCACGGGGGTCGCGGCGGGCGTCAAGGGCGTCCTGGTGCCCCCGCAGCCGTCGGCTCTCATGCAGAAGAAGCCGCTCGGGCTGCGTCTGAAGAAGTACAAGGGGTGAGTGATTGATGTTTTCCCGGCCTTATTCGCAAATTTTAACTTTGAAGATGGGTATACCACCTGCTGTTAATTTATTATTGTAAATATTATATTAAAAAAAATTGAATATTATGTTATTATTTAGTAATTGTTATTTCTGCTTTGCATAGATACATCTTTTGTCTAATATAGAATTTCTATCTATCTTTTATTAGATTATTGTGCTACATGTCAACTTCCATAGTGATGCACCAAAAACACCAATTAAAGAATTAAATAATGATAATGATAAAAATAGGGTTGGGTGGAAGAGATTGCCACAGGCAGTAACCCCGCCCTTTAGGTAGGACATTAACTTCATTCTCCTTTTTTTCCCCCGTATCTTTTCTTAATCTATTTGTTTTTCTTTATAATTTCATTCTATTTTACTATATGTATATATTTTTGTTCTACCTAATAAAGCTTACTATAATAATAATAATAATGATAATTCTTTCCCAGGGGCATCTACATGACATCGGAGAAGTCCCTGGACAGCAACAACAGTGGCGGGACGGGGGGGGCCCGTCGATCCTCCACCGAACACAACCAGAGCTCCTCCTCCCTGCCCCCCGAGTCCTGTTTCGACTTTGATCCGCCCACCGCCGCCGCGGACGCCGCCGCCACGCCCAAGACCCCGGGGGGGAGCGGCGGCCCCTCGGACGACAGGGTGGGGCTCTACCCGGAACAGTACCCGGGGAAAGTGTGCGCCCTCTGCAATCTGGGCCAGCGGAGTCAGCTGGGCCAGGGACCCTTGCTCAGGTGAGACATTTATTGATAGTTTTTTTTCCAATCATTTCAATTTTTCCTACATTTAGTAGGGAAAATTCAAATTAGTAAAAAAAAAAAAATGTTTTTTTTTAAATCAAACATAATTAGCAAAGCCCCTTAGTTAATTTTTGTCGGTTGATTTTGGTTTCAAATAAACGCTGAGAAAATCATGTACAACAATAACAATAATAATAATAATAATAATTCCGTGTCCGTGAGATAGGGACAGATACCTAAATCACGGTGGTGAGAGGATTATATGGACGCCCAGATCCAATGCCTAGGCTCCTTTCATGTCCATTGATTCTATTTGGTTTTAACGTCCTAACTTGAGGTAAACAGGACGGGGGTTTTACCCTCCATTCGCTGGGAATCGTACCAGCTACCCACATAAACCTCACCCAGCCTGGGTAGGGCCGGAAATACCAGCCTCACGTGTTTGGAGGGAACAGAATATTCTTCGAAAAGTCTGCACCAACCGGGGATCGAACTCGGGATCTCTGGACTACGGGCAGTAGTCACAACCAGTACGCCACGGAGGCTGGCTCGGTACAACAATGTAAAAATAGCACTGGTTGGATTGGATTATTTAAAAGCACGAGATTATTTTTGTTTTGTTTTGTTTTTTTGACCATGTTCATCAACATGTTTTATAAATTTATAGGATTTTTTGGCACCTAAGAGCTACCGTATCAGTTTGAATTTGTTCTCTCATCATTTTTGTCCAATCTGTATCCATTCTGTTCCCCATCAGATGCGCGGTACCGGCGGGGTTCAACCCAACCAAGGAGCAGCAGAGTGGCGGCGGGAGTACGCCCGGGCACACCTCGGACAGTGACAAGTCCCCGCGAGCCGGCGGCCTGGCGTCCAACGCCGCCAATAGACGCCAGAAGAATGTGAACCGAAACAGGTGAGTTGTGGTTTGCTTTTTTTTGAGGATTATAGAGAAAATAGAGAGGTTAGTTGATGGCATGGATATTCAGAACTATTACCTGCTGATGAGAGCAAATAAGCTCGAAACAGCTGTCCAGGTATGTTCTGATATTTATGTACATCTAATACAACTTCTCACTTTTCTGTTTAAACTGAAAACTGAACTTACTTACTTTTTTACTTTATTGTGACGACGGCCTTAACGACCATAAATGTCTGTTCTATAGCAGCCCTCCAACGAATCTTGTGCTGCAATCTTCTATTCTTATTCCATTTTAACTACATTATTATTTTTAAACATGTTGGATCAAGTTTTATTCACAAATGACATAGAATATATTTATATATGCATAGATGTTAAAAATAAGAAAACAAAACTTGATCAAGGGCGGTGCTAATGCCAACGGCATTCTCTTCCTATCACGTACATACATATCACGACGGGACTCGCAAACTCCATTTGCTGCAAACTCATGAACCTGCTACTCAAATTTCTTAGAAGCCAAATAAAAATGGCTTAGGATGGGTCCTTCTTTATACAAAAAAAGAATAATAAAACAAATGATTATTATTATTATATAACCTCATCTAGCCTGAATGTGGCTGTATAGAGCCAGCATCACGAGTGTTCGAATTTGAATGGTCACACATTCAAGTCTTATCCTTGCTGGGCGTTGTTTAACTTTAGTGACTGAATGAGAGAACTTGTATGTTCTACGTGCCATGAACGTTTTATGATAGTTTTTTTATTAAAAATATTGTTTTCTTCTCTCACTTTACCTTTTCCTAAACCTGCTTGGGGTTGACATTGTTCTATCAGGTTTTACCCAATAATCGATATGAATCATATCAGTTATCCACACATTAACCTCGTCCAAAATAAGTTGAACCGCAAAAGCTTGCTTTACGTGTGCTTTACTTTGGAGGGTCCAGCACCTTTTTGTTCTAAAATTCAGCCCAACCCGGGATCGTACTCAAGATCTCTGGACCACGGGCTGTAATCACAACCATCACACCACGGAGGCTGAATTTTTTTTCAAATAATAATAATACTAAATAACGTTAGGTATTGTATATTTACGGTACATGACCAATTTACAAGAAACACACAAATTACCATTAATTAATACAAACGAAATACATGATACAAAGAATTAGTGGGTTAGTTATTTTTTTGTTATTTTATTCCAGCAGAAGCGGTGTTGTGCTGAGTGAGTTTGAGCCAGTGGATGAGCTGGGTGTGATCGGCTATCTGGAAGAACCTGACATATCGGCTATCTTTGAAAATGGTGAGTTTGCTCTAAATTCTAAACCAACCTTATCCTAACTGCAATGCAATATGCTGCAATCCACCACATACTGAAAAGTACATTGGATTGCAGTAACTATTAAATATTAAATGAAGGATATGTATGAATATTAAAATAAAATATAATAAAGTTATTTAAAAAAAAAACTGTATTCTTATTATGTTCTTTATTATTTGAATGACAGACCTCAGCAGCTTGATCTTGTAAACGGCAGACTTGTGATCCGGAGGTTGGTGGTTTAAGTCTTGGTTTCAGCATAGATTTACTAAAGCAAAAATAAAATGCTAAGTTTGTGAAAAAGTTCCGGTAGGCATTCTGTACCACTTAAACCACTTTTTTCCATGTGCCAGTAGCACAGTGGTCAAGGCGTCAGTAGTCTCCTAATCCAGAGGTCGCGGGTTCAAAAACCACCCGGGACATGACTATCCTTCCATTTGGGATTTTGACCACATAATAATATGTGTTGGGCTTACGACTGCTGGAATAATGGGACTCATTTGTCCTAACCGGGCAGTATAAATAAGGGGATATTATATGTCTATTATTTTTTTCTTTTTTCTCCCTCCTTTTATTATTATTAGTATTGACCATTGTACCATGTACTTTATGTATTATTGTACAAATAAAACACAGTCTGTCCCGGTAGCTCAGTGATAAAAGCGGCACTCTGTGAATCCAAAGATTCCAGAGGTCGTGAGTTCGAAACCCAGCCAGGGCATGACAAGTTATCCTCCCATTTGGGATTTTTACCACATAATAATACATCTTGGGCTTACTGCTGGAAAAATGGGACTTTAATAGTCCTAATCGCGCAGTATAAATAAGGCGATATTTCTATTATTATTATTATTATTTTTACTAATCTCATCCCCAGGCAACTTCTACGTGCACCAGCAGTGCACCTACTGGGCCACAGCAGCAGCGGCGTCCACTAAGTCCGCCGCCGCCAAGCCCGCCGCCATCGGCACCCCCGACGCCCCCGGCGACCTGGACCCGGCGCGCCTGCTCGCGAGTTTGGGCCGCAAGTGCGCCTATTGCGGCCGCGGGGGCGCCAGTGCGGCCTGCACGTTCGGCTCGTGTGGCCGCGTGTTCCATCTGGCCTGTGCGGTCGCCTCCGGTGCCTTCCTCATGCGGCCCTCCCGCAGCCTCGTCTGTAACTTGCATCTGGACCAGGTGCCCTTGCTGCGTGAGTGTCGACATTTATTTATTTGGTTTAATTTATTTATAAATAAAGCATTCGAGACATTTGGACCGTGGAGCTTGAAGACAAAACAGTTTTTCAGGAGAGTTGGCGACGTTTTAGCCCGAGTGACAGGAGACATGAGAGCGGGCATTTTTCTCACACAAAAGATTGTCTCTAGCAATCCAGAAAGGTAACGCAGCAAGTGTTCTCCCTGGATTGCCAAAGTCAAAAACTTTGTGTGACTTTACTTGAATAGAATGTGAACAAAATAAAATATAATTTAATAAAAAAAAAAAATATATATATATACAGGGTCTTCATAAAGTCTCACCCAGGCCTAGGTTTCTCGAAAACGACTCAGAATATCAAAAAACGCAAATACCCGTATTCCTTTATATTTAGGGTGATTGATTTTCAGTCAAAAAAATTTTGCCTACACGGCCTGGGCATGGACCAACTTTAAAATCTTAAATAGAATGGTATGTCTTGTGGCATATTGTTTTAAAGGTCTTATTGAGAAAAGTTCATTACAATAAATTTCAGTGTGCTATGACTTACCGTTCTCGAGATACAGGGTCGGACGTCCTGCGTAATATCCATATATTATGACCTATAACTCGTTAACCGTAAGTTATGGAGAAATTTTTTCTTGTTAATGATAACTCCTTATGGCAAGAACTTTCGAACAAGTTAAAACTTGATTTGTTTTTTCGTTAAATTTTTTTCGACTGTTCGCCCGGCTGGCTGACGAAACCGACCAGAAACTAACATCAACAGAGTATGTCGAGTTATAACTTGTTCGAAAGGTCTTGTAATAAGGAGTTATTATTAACAAGAAAATTTTTCTCCATAATTTACGGTTAACGAGTTATAGGTCAAAATATATGGATATTACGCAGGACGTCCGAACCTGTATCTCGAGAACGGTAAGTCGTAGCACACTGAAATTTATTGTAATGAACTTTTCTCAATAAAAACAATATGCCACAAGACATACCATTCTATTTAAGATTTTAAAGTTGGTCCATGCCCAGCCTGACTGGGGCCGTGTAGGCAAAAATTTTTTGACTGAAAATCAATCACCCTAAATATAAAGGAATACGGGTTTTTGCGTTTTTTGATATTCTGAGTCGTTTTCGAGAAACCTAGGCCTGGGTGAGACTTTATGAAGACCCTGTATATCTATACAGGGTGTCCCACCAAACTTGGACACCTCAAATTACTCGGCCCCTGAAAGAGTTTTTGAAAAATAAAAAAATCTAGGGTACATGTGCTAATTATGCGGTTTCAGTTATGAAATTTTTTTTATACAGGGTGGTTCAAAAGTCAGAAATTGAGGTGTCAACTTTCGATTTTTAAATGGATCGACCTGAATTTTATTTGATAATTTTACTTCTAAATAATTCCTGAGTACTTTTTTAAACAAAAATATTACATACAGGGTGGTTTTTTTTCGACCAATTTTTTTTCTAAATCTTGAATAACTCAAGTTCGGTTAATTTTTTTGATAACAAGAATAGAACGTGTTTGTGTAATGAATACACGCACTTTCAATTGGCATCAAATTTTTTTATACAGGGTGGTTCACAAGTGAAATAATGACTTGATTTTTTTTAAAACCGAGTTTTTTTTAATTTTTTATTTAGGATTAATAATTCTCGTTTAATTTTACACATTTTTCGTTAGTCATATCGAAAAACAAAACTAAAGTGTTGTACAGGGTGAGACATAATTTATTTGTAACACCCTGTATATGGGCAGTCAAAGAGACGAAAAATTAAATATAAAGACTAAATACGCAAGAAAAACTTTGATTTTTAATTAAACTAAAAAGTTATGGTGTTTTAACTAATATTGTCGCATGGACCACCCTGTAGATATTTTCTTAAACCATCATATGGGTAGTCGAAACTGTCTAAAATTCAACGAGGAGTCCAAATCTGAAAGAAAAAAAATGAATTCAAAAAGCCATGCTCAATTTTGTGTCTACACCTTCCTACTTTTTATTTCAAGTTTTAAAATCATTCAGTGTGGACACCAAATTGAAAATGGCTTCAAATTCGTTTTTTTTACTTGTTTTTCCCACATGATTCGAAGTGTTCGTTGAATTTTATACAACTTAGAGTACCTACATGATAGTTTAAGAAAATGTCTACAGGGTGGTCCATGCGACAATATTAGTTAAAACACCATAACTTTTTAGTTTAATTAAAAATCAAAGTTTTTCTTGCATATTTAGTCTTTATATTTAATTTTGCGTCTCTTTGACTGCCCATATACAGGGTGTTACAAAAAAATTATGTCTCACCCTGTACAACACTTTAGTTTTGTTTTTCGATATGACTAACGAAAAATGTGTAAAATTAGACGAGAATTATTAATCTTAAATAAAAAATTAAAAAAACTCGGTTTTAAAAAAAATCAAGTCATTATTTCACTTATGAACCACCCTGTATAAATTTTTTTGATGCCAATTGAAAGTGCGTATTTTCATCACACAAACACATTCCATTCTTGTTATCGAAAAAATTAACCGAACTTGAGTTATTCAAGATTTAGAAAAAAAATTGGTCGAAAAAAAAACCACCCTGTATGTAATATTTTTGTTTAAAAAAGTACTCAGGAATCATTTAGAAGTAAAATTATCAAATAAAATTCAGGTCGATCTATTTAAAAATCGAAAGTTAACACCTCAATTTCTGACTTTTGAACCACCCTGTATAAAAAAAAATTCATAACTGAAACCGCATAATTAGCACATGTACCCTAGATTTTTTTATTTTTCAAAAACTCTTTCAGGGGCCGAGTAATTTGAGGTGTCCAAGTTTGGTGGGACACCCTGTATACCCGGTGCACGGGAGTATATTTACGGGAATAGCCCTATGGACAGTAAAAATGTTAGATGTAATATCACTATATTACTTTCAACATTATACTTAGTAATATGACAAGAAATTGTCTCGGAATTAGCCTTTCAAAGCTTAGAACCTTAGATATTTACTTCAAAATGAATAAAACTTAAAAAAAAACTTGGAACTTAGAAATACGTTATATAAATAAAACAGGCTGGGAAATACTCATCTTAAAAAAAAAACACATGTCTCCCTAGACCCATAGCACGATGCACAACGTATATCACATACATAATAGTTTTTTTCTCGGCACAGCATGATTTTCAGGTTCAAGGGCATTGACCTTAATTCCTAGTATTTTAAAAATGCAAATGAAGTAGTAGTAACATCGAAACAATAGACTTGGACATCTGTCACATTTTTTTTAAACATAGTCTTTAAATTGGATTATTTTTCTTGACTTTTGAACTGGGGGTCTGTTTCATTGTTTAAATTTCCACTTTCGATTTGAGACAGGATAACTCAATCACTGGGTGCGCGATTAGCTCAGTGGATAAGCAGTCGCTTGCCATGCGGAAGGTCCCGGGTTCGACCCCCTCTTTATAGTCCCCCAGCCAGACTGCTGGTCCACTTCCTGTTTATAGTCCCCCAGCCAGACTGCTGGTCTACTTCTTGATAGTCTCCCAGCCAGACTACATCTACCAACTTTTATTTGTTTTTTCTTGTTTGAAAATAAAGCTAAGTTGTATTTTTTTTACATAAGAATAGACAAAATCGAAATCTAAGTCATGAACTTATGACTTAGCATTAATTTTCCCCATCTAAGACAATGCGCAAAATTTAGACCACAGAGTTATTTCAAAAACGTCTATTTATTCTGCCGTTAATGTTCCCATGAAGTACTGTACATTTCGCGTTTTTATTAATACCTGACCTGGTTGCAGGGTTTTTCAGTGAAACCCTTACATTTAACACTGCGACCTAGTTCAATCTATTGTGACCTATGTATGATTTTTTATTTGTGGTGAAGCACAAGGCCTCTTCACAATTTTTGTGGGTAGCGCAGCATTACTAAGAGCCTCCTGTACTTTTCGAATTCTATTACATTAATTTCTTTTTACTCTGGTAATGCCGCCACTGGTTGTTACTCATACAAGTAACTACTCATTTTTCCTCACGAGGTATGAGTGGACCCCGAACATCCAAGTACAGAGCAGAAAAATTCCTGCCCCGCTGGGAATCAAACCCAGGTCACCAAGCAAATCGAACCAAGGTGACCTACATTTCAGCTTAACCATCAACCTTTCTTTCTTTCTGGTTTCAGCCAACTCTGACGAGGCGGCCTGTGGCTCCTGCTCGTCTCTGGGAGACGTGAACAACATCCTCATGTGTTCCAAGTGCGGCCAGCACTACCACGGCCTGTGTGTGGGCCTCGCCGTGCAGCCAGGTGAGCCTCTCGCTTCTGTCATAGGTTGAAAACATGAAAACACCATTACCGAGATACGTTGCATATTTATAATTTATGCCACCATACAAAATAACTACTTATGCTCTTTATTTAACAAAACTCAACTTCTTAAAAATAGAATATCTCTTCCATTGGCTCAGTGGAAGGTAAAGAGCCTAATACACTCGCACTGTTTCCTCGCTGAATGACTGAGGATAACCTTTGAACCAGGAAACAATGCGAGCGTGGCTTTTTACTAGTTTTTTTTTTAGAAGACCCCCGATTTGTTAATGATTTCGAGATAAGTTTAAATAGATTTTCTTTTCTTGTTTCTCTACAGTCATACATTTAACATTATATTTATTTGTTTGTATGTTTTTATGTTCTGACTTTTATGAATGATTCAATAAACTATAATTTCTATTCTATTTTAAGTCAAGAAAGTTATACCTGAAGAGTGAGGTTATTGCCTATGACCATCTATTTTTTTTTAGAAAAAGAGATGGCCTCGTTAAAGTTTGAATTTAAAACTGTTGGGACTGTATTAATAATAATTAAATCATTTGTTTTATTTTTCTTTTCTTTTTTTTTGTATACAGAGGACCCATTCTAACCCATTTTTATTTGGCTTCTAAGATGAGTGATGTTACATATTGAGGGAAAGTCATTGAGAATTTTATTTTATATTATGTTTTGAAGAAAATCGGTAACTTAAACTGAATTATAATTGAGAATGTTTACCTCCACCAATATGCATTACAATATTTTATTATCATCATAATAGGCTGGCGTCATCGTGAACGATGGTAGCCAGACAGTGAAGGAATGACTCAACACTTCTACCATTGTCTTTACAAGGAGGCTAATAATTGACAAGGGCCCCCAGAACCAAGCCAATGCTGGTCTACTTCCTGTTTATAGTCCCCCAACCAGTCGTATCATCATACAGTCAGTCAGTATAATAAGGGTTGGGTGGAAGAGATTGCCATAGGCAATAACCCCGCCCTTTAGGCAGGACATTTCTCTCTTTTTTTCCTTCTTGTATATTTGTTTAATCTTTTTGTTTTTTCTTTATATTTCATTGTGTTCTACTGTATATATTTTTTGTTCTACCTAATAAAGCTTTTTAAAAAAAAAAAAAAAAAAAAAAAGTGAGAAGTTGTATTAGATGTACATATTAGCTGTGTTGTGTATTAATAATGCTAACTATACCGGGTGTTGCAGGAAGTCGCGCGGGCTGGCAATGTACAGGGTGTCGCGCGTGCCAGATCTGCCGCGTGAAGAGCGAGGACACGAGCAGGACCATGGTGTGCGAGACCTGCCTGAAGGCGTACCACTCCACCTGTCTGCGCCCCGTCGTCACCACCATACCCAAGTTCGGCTGGAAGTGCAAGGTGAGGCGAGCTTTCCAAATTAAAAACTTTTTTTTTTTAAGAAGAAAAAAAAAGAAAGAAAAAGAGAAATAAAAAAAGAAGAAAAAAAGAAATATTATCATTAAACATGTTACATCAAGTTATTTACAATAACGTACATAGAATATTTACATAGAAATTGAAATTAATAAAACAAAACTTGATCAAGGGCGGTGCTAATGCCAACGGCATTCTCTTCATTAAGAGAAAGAGGGATTTTAAAAACTTTTTTAATATTAAAAAAAAAAACTTTAAACAATCTTTAACCCTTATGCGAAACAGGGTTTTTTTATATAGAGAATCCCATGAGTAAGGATCAACCATCAAATTTTTTTGCTGTTTCCTCAAATTTAATTAACCTCTCCTCTCCTTGTCTCTCTCCCCGCGCAGTGTTGCCGCCTGTGCAGTGACTGTGGCTCTGTTTTACCCCTATAAGTGTTCAATTTAATTAACCTCTCCTCTCCTTGCAGTGTTGCCGCCTGTGCAGTGACTGTGGCTCGCGCACGCCGGGGGCGGGGCTTAGCTCGCGCTGGCACTCCCACTACTCGGTGTGCGACTCGTGCTACCAGCAGCGGAACAAGGGGCTCTCGTGTCCGCTCTGCCATCGGGCGTACCGCGCCGCCGCCCACCGGGAGATGGTGCAGTGCTCCGCGTGTAAACGGTGCGTATTGGGGATCTTTTTGTTATTGTTCTTGTTCAAAGTCGTGTAAACGGTGCGTATTGGGGATCTTTTTGTTATTGTTCTTGTTCAAAGTCGTGTAAACGGTCCGTATTGGGGATCTTTTTGTTATTGTTCTTGTTCAAAGTCGTGTAAACGGTGCGTATTGGGGATCTTTTTGTTATTGTTCTTGTTCAAAGTCGTGTAAACGGTGCGTATTGGGGATCTGTTGTTGTTGTTCTTGTTCAAAGTCGTGTAAACGGTGCGTATTGGGGATTTCTTGTTGTTTTTGTTGTTGTTCAAAGTCGTGTAAACGGTGCGTATTGGAGATTTCTTGTTGTTGTTGTTGTTGTTAATTAAACCTTCAGCACACGATCTTTTGAAGGTACTGGGTATACCCTCATTGTTTGTTGAAGATGTTATTGTAAATTATAAATACATGGAAACTTAAAAAAATATTGTGCATCAACATGAACGTATTATCTTTTTTTTTTACTTTTTTATTCCACCGACCTCAGTAGCTTGATCGAAGAGGCGGCGGACTTGAGACCTGGAGGTCGGTGGTTCAAGTCCCGGTTTCAGCGTAGATTAGTAAAGCGAGTTTGAGTAGTTGTGATATCACGAAAGTGATTAACACAAATATGATAACTTTTTTATTCTTGTTATTTCTTCTATAGTGTGTATAAAATGTAATTGGGTGCGGGCTAACTTTTGTAAAGCCAACACCTGTACTGTACTGCACTCTAAATAAAATTAACTTATATTATTACTATACAAATTGGATCAAGTTTTGTTTAAAGTAAGAATATATACATAATTATATGGAATATTTACAAGCCGTAGTATCAGTGTAATCAGTATCAATGTAAATAGAAAAGTGATTAATTACTTATAAAAAATCTGAAACCTGTGAAATGAAATGTACGATATGTCCGGCCCTGTTTTGATTAAAAATCTCAAACTAGTCTTAAAATACTTTTAATGTCAACTACTTTTCAGAAATGTATTACAAATAGGGTGGTTCCATTTAAGATTCCAAAGTTGCCCCCCTGGGGCCGCCCCTGTTAAGAGTATGAAAAATTAAACACGTGTTTCAAGGTTTTCTGAAAATCGCTTCGATAGACGAGATATTTTGACTGGCTCCTTTTTTTTTATACACCCTGTATACAGACTATACAGTACCTAATACATTTTAATAAAATAATAATAATACCTGTTGAACAGATGTATATTTACGGGCCAAGCCCTATACAGGGTGAGCATAAAGTCTCACCCAACCCCCCGTATCTCGAGAATGGCTGAAAATACAAGAAAACGCAAAAACCCGTATTCCTTAATTTTTAGGGGGATTAATGTTCAGCCAAAAAAAAAATTGCCTACACGGCCCCAGTCAGGCTGGGCATGGTCCAACTTTAAAATCTTAAATAGAATAGTATGTCTTGTGGCATATTGTTTTGAAGGTCTTATAAATAAAAGTTCGTTACAACAAATTTTAGTGAGCTACAACTTACCGTTCTCGAGATACAGGGTCAAACGTCCTGCGTAATATCCATATATTTTGACCTATAACTCGTTAACCGTAAATTATAGAAAAATGAAATTTGTTGATAATAACTCCTTATGACAAGCACTTTTGAAAAAAGTATAACTCGACATACTCTGTTGATATTAGTTTCTGGTCGGTTTCGTCAGCCACCCGGACGAAAAGTCCGAAAAAATTTAACGAAAAAACAGATCCAGTTTTAACTTGTTCGAAAGTTCCTGCGATAAGGAGTCATTATCAACAAATTTCATTTTTCTGGAATTTACGGTCAACGAGTTATAGGTCAAAATATATGGATATTACGCAGGACGTCCGACCCTGTATCTCGAGAACGGTAAGTTGTAGCTCACTGAAATTTGTTGTAATGAACTTCTCTCTATGAGACCTTTAAAAAAATATGCCACAAGACATACCATTCTATTTAAAATTTTAAAGTTGGTCCATGCCCAGATTGCCCAGCCTGACTGGGCCGTGTAGGCAAATTTTTTTTTGGCTGAAATTTAATCCCCCTAAAAATTAAGGAATACGGGTTTTTGCGTTTTCTTGTATTTTCAGCCATTCTTGAGATACGGGGGGTGGGGTGAGACTTTATGCTCACCCTTAATAAACATATAACAAGATTACAAATAATACAAAATATAAGTAAAAAATAAAAGCAAATTTAAATATATATATCAAAATTATAAAATCTAAAAGTATCACAGGTAAGGTATATACTACTGTGTCAAATAAGTAGTGGGACTACATCGATGGAAACGCACCCTTATATATTTTGATGTATTTTCTTTTTTTAGAGGGTTGGCAACACTGTTTTCAATCTGTAACTGAATTTTTGGCGCGTTGTAACGGTTTTTCCGCTTACAATCGTGAGTCACGTGTCGCAAGTCAAAACCGTATCACGATTTTTTTCTTTTGCAAAAATAAGCAAAACTGTTAAACAACGCGTATGTTTGAAATTTTGTATTTTAAACGGAATTACTTCTTTTAATTCTTATGAAATGTTACTAAAAGCATACAAAGGTGACACATTGTCAAAAACTAGTGTTTTTCGTTGGTATAAGAGCTTCAAGAATGGCAGAGAAGTGGTTGATGACCTACCCCGTCCTGGAAGACCTTCTTCTGTTTGTACAGACGATACATTCGAAAAAGTTAAAGAAATGGTTCTATAAAACCGTAATACAGATTTAAGTGAAATTGCAGATACTCTAAACATGTCTCATGAGACCGCTCGTAACATTTTGACCCATAATTTGGGAATGAAAAAAAAAAGGGCCCGGCTTGATCCGAAGGACATTAATTTTCTCCAAAAAGATGCCCGGAAACAAGTTTTCCTAGACATGCTTCAGAGAGTTAATTCTGATGAATCTTTTATCAAACGCATCATAACAGGGTGTGAGACATGGGTGTATGAGTTTAACATGCAAACAAGTCAGCAATCTTCTAAATTGCCCCTCTGTGGGCTTCGTTTTGAGTCCATAGACTCCATAGAGGACATAAAACAAAATTCGCGGAAAGAACTGATGGCTATCCCAAAAAGTGCCTATAAAGAGTGCTTTAATGAGTGGATTATTCGATGGCGCAAGTGTATTCAGGTCCAGGGAGAATACTTCGAAGGTGACAAAATCAATTCGGACAAATAGGCATGTACTTTTTTGAATTACAGACACAGTCCC
Source organism: Bactericera cockerelli (assembly GCA_024516035.1). NCBI lineage: Eukaryota > Metazoa > Arthropoda > Insecta > Hemiptera > Triozidae > Bactericera > Bactericera cockerelli. Next base: position 3,628,240 of record CM044961.1, on the reverse strand, counting down.
ACTACTTATTTGACAGAATGTATAGTACCTTACCTAATAAAACATACTATAATAATAATAATAACTGATTTCACGTGGCCTCGTCCCCAGGTTCGTGCACGGCACGTGTGACCAGGACATAATAATAATAATAATAATAACTTGGCCTCGTCCACAGGTTCGTGCACGGCACGTGTGACCAGGACATAATAATAATAATAATAACTTGGCCTCGTCCACAGGTTCGTGCACGGCACGTGTGACCAGGACATAATAATAATAATAATAATAATAATCCGGAAATCAGTGAAATGGAAGATCCAGAAAAGTGTCATCTTACAATCCTGCTATCTAGTCCGAAAGTTTTTGAGTTCCTAATTTTTTTTAATTCTAATTTTAATACTGATCGTCAAAGTTTATGTGAGAAAGTATGAATTTACTCCTCACATAAACTAAGAAAAACTGTTAATAAAAGTACATGTTCATGGTTCATAATAATAACTGATGTCACGTGGCCTCGTCCACAGGTTCGTGCACGGCACGTGTGACCAGGACATAATAATAATAATAATAACTGATGTCACGTGGCCTCGTCCACAGGTTCGTGCACGGCACGTGTGACCAGGACATAATAATAATAATAACTGATGTCACGTGGCCTCGTCCACAGGTTCGTGCACGGCACGTGTGACCAGGACATAATAATAATAATAATAACTGATGTCACGTGGCCTCGTCCACAGGTTCGTGCACGGCACGTGTGACCAGGACATAATAATAATAATAATAACTGATGTCACGTGGCCTCGTCCACAGGTTCGTGCACGGCACGTGTGACCAGGACATAATAATAATAATAACTGATGTCACGTGGCCTCGTCCACAGGTTCGTGCACGGCACGTGTGACCAGGACATAATAATAATAATAACTGATGTCACGTGGCCTCGTCCACAGGTTCGTGCACGGCACGTGTGACCAGGACATAATAATAATAATAATAACTGATGTCACGTGGCCTCGTCCACAGGTTCGTGCACGGCACGTGTGACCAGGACATAATAATAATAATAACTGATGTCACGTGGCCTCGTCCACAGGTTCGTGCACGGCACGTGTGACCAGGACATAATAATAATAATAACTGATGTCACGTGGCCTCGTCCACAGGTTCGTGCACGGCACGTGTGACCAGGACATAATAATAATAATAATAACTGATGTCACGTGGCCTCGTCCACAGGTTCGTGCACGGCACGTGTGACCAGGACATAATAATAATAATAACTGATGTCACGTGGCCTCGTCCACAGGTTCGTGCACGGCACGTGTGACCAGGACATAATAATAATAATAACTGATGTCACGTGGCCTCGTCCACAGGTTCGTGCACGGCACGTGTGACCAGGACGCGGAGCTGAGTGTGTACGAGGCTCGCAAGAAGGCCTCGCCCAGCTACGAGTACATCTGCGGGGCGTGCAAGACCAGCGACCACCCCGCCCACACCCACACCCAGTCCCTGCTCAAGCGGAAACACAGTGAGTCGAGACATTTATTTATTGTTCAAGGGATACACAATATGTACATAGACATAGAACATGATTTGTGAAAATAAGAGAAAAAAAAAAAATACAAGATAAAAAGAAAGTAGGTAAAAAATACAAAGTACAAAAAAAAAAATAAAAAAAATAACGTTTATAGTGTAGCGGGTGGCCTAAGTCGAGATTTTTTTTTTGGCATTGGTTGTCAAGGCCATTCCATACAGCCATAAAATTTTATTTTATTATTTTACATTTTACTAATAAAATATGCAAACATATATATAATAGGGTACCTAAAAAATATTGAAAAATAAAAATATTGGAAAGGGTAAAAAAAAAATATATGTGGATTTTGTTTTGTTGTATGAAATTGTTTCATGTGGAAAAGGGGTTGACGCCAATTTTTGTGAGGGATTTCGTGTCTGGGTGTATCTCGAACATTGCATAATTATATGTTGGAAGTCTTCCCTCTCCCCACACTCTGGACATTGGTTACTTGGCTCTATGTTTATTTTGTGCAGGTATAAGTTGAGATAGTGTAGTGGGTGGCCAAAACAAAACAATTTTTTTTTGTCATCTTTTTTTATTCAATGTAAATGTACGTATGTACATCTAATTAATAATAATCTTCTTCTTCTTCTTTTACTCCGTCTTATCCCGCTTAAGCAGGGTCGACGTTGTTAAACCTCATGGTTGAGGTTGGTTGGTTTTGGCACATTTTTACGGCACAGATGCCCTTCCTAACGCTATTCTATTTGATTTAACGTCCTGTTTTAGTACGGGGTTTTTATGCTCCATTCGCTGGGAATCGTAGCAGCTACCCACATTAACCTCACCCAGCCTGGGTAGGGCCGGAAATGACAGCCTCGTATGTACGGAGGGAACAGAATTTTTTGTGTGGAAAGTCTGCTCCAACCGGGGATCGAACTCGGGATCTCTGGACTACGGGCAGTAGTCACAACCGTTACGCCACGGCGACGCTACCCTAGGGTTCAGAGCTCCGCTGTGTACGCGCACATACATACCAGGGCTTTAACACTGCCTATTCTTGTTTCCACCAGGTTGTGAAGATCTCAGTCTTGACGGAACCCAAGACAGTTCACTTCTGTCGGAAGATATGGAGCTAGACGTCTATGATAAGGTGAGTGATGGATCTAAAAATAAGTTCCAGGACCAAGTTCACTTCTAAGAATTAAGATTTTTTTCTGAATTTTCTTTTTCTTTTATGATTATCTCTGCCCTGAAAAGAAACCCTTGGTAAGAGTAGTTCACTTAGGTGAGAATCCTGCCATTAAAAAAAAAAAAAAAAAAAAAAAAATGCAAAGAGAACCGGACCCCAGGCTAAGATCTACAGTAGCAAAGAAGTTACAAATGCCTAATAGGAGGGAAACCTACATGTTCAAGTCACCTATTGTCCACGCAATATCACTGTTCAATGATCCATGCTGATAATGCTCGCTAATGCTCTCCTTCCTTTAGTAATTTTATTTTTTTATGTTAATATTTTGTGTGTGTGTGTTTTTTTTATACGGTATAATTGTCAGTTATTGCTGGGGATTATGGCTGTAGGTAGTAATACTTGCAGCCTCATCTCCAATGTAGACAATGTAGACATATATGTAATCTCATATATGTCTACATCCACCCTTTCAAAGACATTTTAAAAGAACAATTATATTAGATACGGGCATTCTACGGATCTACAGAAGATGTATTGAAACTACTAGAGATCCTGATGCGTTATACGAGTAATATCCGAACGTAGAAGAAGAATCACTGATAATATTTTAAAGAAAAAAGGCAATTGAGTTTGCGAAATAATAAAATAAAAAAATGTTGTCCAACTCAATCTTCCCTTTCACTCCTCAGGGCCCCAACGGCGACGCGGACTCCACCACCAGCCTCTCCAAGCTGTCCCTGGCCGTGGGTCTGGGCAAGGGAAAGCCCTACCTGGCCTCGAAGATCGCCAAGAAGAAGCTGGGAGCGAAAGGGTTCGGCAAAATGTCCTCCATCAACGCTGCCCTGAGTTCGCTCGCCAAAACCAATGCCAGGTTTGTTTATTGTGTTATTAATGTATTTTTAATAAAAGCCGCCAGCCTTCGTGGCGTAGTATAAGAGATATATAGATATAATATCTACATATCATAATATCAATTTATAAATAAGGATATAATATCTACATAACATAATATCAATATATAAATGAGAAATACGGACAATCTTTGTGGCTTTGTATCTTTGTGTGTCCGAATTGATTGGGCCAAACGGTAAGAGATAGGGGGGAAAAAAAATGATGAGAGTTGACCCCAAGTGATATTGTAAGAGATGTATGGATATACATGTAATATAAGAGACTAGTCTCCGTGGCGTAACGATTGTGACTACGGCCCGTAGTCCAGAGATCCCGAGTTCGATTCCCGGTAGGAGCAGACTTTTCAGACAGAAAATTCTGTCCCCCCTCTCCCCCCGAACACGTGAGGCTGTCATAAGCCGTTTTTTTTCTCTTTCTTTCTAACCAAAGTGGATTTAATTGGAAGAAAATGCACGAACTGGAAGAAAGTACTTTTTCTTTTGGAAAAGGAAAAATCTTCTTCCAGTTTGTTTAACCAAAATGGATTTATAAAATTCTTGCTTCTAGTTATTTTATAGGTTAAGTCCATTGTTTATCTTTCAAAGTACCGAAACGCATTTTTCTTTCACGAATAGTGGGGAAATGGAAATATTTGCTAAACTGGAAATATTTGGAAATACCGAACCTGGATTTTTTTTTTTCCAAAAGAGAAATAAGCTTATAGTGTACTTTTTTTTTTATCCAAAAGAGAAATACGCGTATAGTGTACTTGATATTAACGACGTTTCTCTCATGTCCCCCCCAGGTTCGCAGAGTTGAACAAGAAGAGAACGGGCAAGTCCAAGATGAGAGGAATATTCGGGGTGCCCGGACTAGGACTTCAGGTGAGAGCCAGACTCGAACCCACGACCTGTGGCTTACGAGTCACTTTTTTTAATTTGTCGGAGTCACTTGATACCATGTAGTTGAAAGCGACGTTAAAACCCCAACAAATAATAATAAAATCTGAGTCACTTGATACCATGTAGTTGAAAGCGACGTTAAAACCCCAACAAATAATAATAAAAAAATCGGAGTCACTTGATTTTTTTTTTAATTGTAAAAACCGACCTCAGTAGCTTGATCGATAAGGCGACGAACTTGTAACCTGGAGGTCGGTGGTTCAAGTCCCGGTTTCAGCGTAGATTTAGTCAAGCGAGTTTGAGTAGTTGTGATATCACGAAAGTGAATAACACAAATATGATAAATTTAACTGTTTATTTTTTGTTGGGGTTTTAATGTCACTTTCAACTGCATAGTTATATCACGACGGGGGTGTTACCCTCCATTCGTAGGAAACTCACAAACCTACTACCCACAGTAACCATAGCCAGCCTGCGTTGGACCGGAATGCCACGAAGTCTTCACCTCGCTGGACGTTGCCTAATTTCAGTGATCCTACGAGAACCGGTGCATTCAACGCGCCATCGACGCTGGCTTTGGTTAATTTTTGTATGAGATAAAGTATTAATTGAATTGAATCGGAAACGTGCACGTTTCAAAAGTAACTCACAGAGAAACTTTTTTGAGTACTTCCGAAACCCCATACACACACAATATTTAATCCATTTTTAACAAACTACTCAGGTAATTTTTTTTTTGGGTTAGGTGGTGGAAAATGCTTTGAGCATTAACCTCGCCTGGTGGTTACCTTCCACTAAAGAGTGTTAATATTATTATTATTATAACACATACTCAGAAAACTAGAAAGGAAAAAGAAGAAGAAAAATAAGGGGAAAAATTATGTGGCACTGCAAAATAATAGCATGAAGTAATTGTTTTTTAAAAATTTATCATGTAATTTTAGAATTATGTTTAAATAACCTGCATCCCAACCTCTAATGTAAACTCTTATTGAGAAATACAGTTATATTTTTATTCTATTCTATTCTATTCTACTCAGAAACTAACAAGGTGGCTTTTTCGTGTACTTCAGAAACCCCAGGCGGACGCGTGCGCCAAGCAGTCTGACGAGGAGAGGGACGAGAACAAGATTGTGCTGTGCAGCTCATCAGATGACTATGTGCTCTCCCAGGACCTGTGCTGTATGTGTGGCGCGGTGGGCACCGACCAGGAGGGATGCCTCATCGCTTGCTCCCAGTGCGGTCAGAGCTACCATCCCTACTGTGTCAATATGAAGGTGAGACTAGGCGATTTTAAATAAAGAAAAAGAATAATAATCATTTTTTTATTTATATTTTATACATAAGTTATTGTAAATTTACAAATGATTTCTCCTAGTCTAAACAGAGAATAAAATATTCCCTGTTGTGTCGACATAAATTATCTTCTTCTTCTTCTTCTTTTACTCTGTCTTATCCTGCTCAAGCAGGGTCGACGTTGTTCAACCTCATGGTTGAGGTTGATTGGTTTTGGCACATTTTTTACGACATTTTTTTGTCGACATAAATTATATAATATATTATTTATTTTTAATTTGGGTTTTACGTCACTTTCAACTGCATGGTCATATCACGACGGGGGTGTTACCCACCCTCCATTTGCAGGAAACTCACATAGTTGTTACCCACATTAACCTCACCCAGCCTGGGTTGGGTCGGAATCTCAGCATCACGAAGTCTTCACCTGGCTGGACGTTGCTTAACTTCGGTGATCTTAAGAGAACCGGTGCAGTCAACGCGCCATCGACGCTGGCAACTTTTGGTTTGAAACAACCAAATATTGTCTCCCTACAACATGGAAATATCTAAGAAAAAAGTTATTTTTTGTTGCTTCAACGTCAGTTCACCTTCGTGATATCACAACTTCACAAACTCGGTTTACTAAATCTACCATGAAACCGGGACTTGAACCAACGACCTCCAGGTTACAAGTCCATTGCCATATGATGACCATAGATGGATTCTAAACTAGAACGGTCACCACGCAGGACGTTGCTTTACTTCAATGATCAGATGAGAACTAGAATTTTTTGTTGCACTTTATTCATACAAACATATTTTCAAATGGTCGTTTCACGGCGTGTGTCATGGGCACGGTGCCTCTGGAGGAGCTGTTGTGTAATTTGTAATTTGAATAAATACTTTTTTTTCGAAATTTAAATATTTGAAAGTAGAAAAATTAAATTTTTATTGAACTATAACACAAACACTTCATTCAGTGAATTTGTGAAGGGGAATGAGCTCGCAATGCTGGCTGCATTTCCCCTCTGAATGAAGAAATGCATTAACTAAATTTTACTGATAATACCGTAGCTGGCGAAATGGCCAGAACCATAAACATTTCTTCTTCTTCTAATTATATCTGAAGTATTACCTGTTGTATTTCTTAATGTATCTCATCCTAAACTTTGTAAAATGTCACAAAAGATCTATTTCAGGTCGCAGTGACAAAGAGCTTTCGTAGCCGACAGCCCTACTTATACTTCTCATACTCTGTCTTATCCCGCTCAAGCAGGGTCGACGTTCTTCGACCTCATGGTTGAGGTTGATTGGTTATGGCACATTTTTTACGGCTGAATGCCCTTCCTACCGACAACGATTTTATTTGATTTAACGTCCTAGATTGATAAAAAATATTGCTAATAAAATATTATAAACTATGAAAACCTTAGTGAAACCAGAACGTACTTGAAAATATTCATATTCCAATTCAACCATATTTTCTCTCATTTCCTCTTGCTCGAAGATCTCGAAGGTGATCTGGCGCTGTCTGGACTGCACCGTGTATATATTTGAACCATTTACTTGTCATGTATTAAATAAATAAATATTAATTATTGTATTAATTCCTCTCCCACCAGATCTCCAAGGTGATCCTAAGCAAGGGCTGGCGCTGTCTGGACTGCACCGTGTGTGAGGGCTGTGCTCAGCGCCACGACGAGGCGAGGCTCATTCTGTGTGACGAGTGTGACGTTAGCTACCACATCTACTGCACGGACCCGCCCCTGGACCACATCCCCCGCGGCACCTGGAAGTGCAAGTGGTGCGCCCAGTGCCTCACCTGCGGCGCCACGGGTGAGCTTTTTGGAATTTTTTTTAAAACAACATTTCCATTTATTTGACAAAGATAAATTTTTACAATAAAAAATAATAGTAAGGTACCCATCTTCAAGGTTATAAACTGTGAAGAAGACGGGGATAGTATCTTCCGGGCACTTTTAACTAATTTTTCTGCATCACTAGTACGCTACAGGTAACTTTGAATTTCCTGTGGCGCTAGAGGTGACTTCTTCAATTTAAAAAAATATATTTTAAGAAGAAAAAAAAAAAAAAATTGAAATCGGAGCAAAAAAATATTTTTTTTTACAAAAACGAACACAATACTTCCTATTTCTAATATTAGAAATTTCTCGGAATTAAAAAAAAAAAAAAAAATGGAGGCAACTTTTAAAAATTTCCCTGTGTAACCTTTTAAATAATATCTTTGCGGCACTACAGGATTCCAGTCTAGAGCCTCTTTTGCGAAATTATTGTTTCTTCTTAAAATTTATCCATCCTACGACGGTATATTTTGCAATCTACAAAATTTTTTACAACTGACTACTAATTTAAATATATAAAAAGTTATTTAAAAAAGATTAAAAATTTTTTTTGGAAAAAAACATGATGTCCCGGTAGCTCAGTGGTAAAGGCGGCACTGTGGATCCAGAGATTCCAGAGGTCGCGGGTTCGAAACCCAGCCGGGACATGACAAGTTATCCTCCCATTTGGGATTTTTACCACATAATAATATGTCTTGGGCTTACTGCTGGAATAATGGGACTTAATAGTCCTAATTGGGCAGTATAAATAAGGTGATATTATTATTATTATGACATGTTGTAACTTCTCACTCTACCCCCTCTCCCCTAACCCAACTCTACCCCCTCTCCCCCTCCACAGACCCGGGCGTGAACAGCGGCTGGCACGCATCGTACACGGAATGCGGGCCGTGCGCGTCACGCTACACGTGCCCGGCCTGTTGCGTGCCGTACGATGACGAGCAGCTGATCATCCGCTGCGAGACGTGTGCTCGCTGGCTGCACGGAACGTGCGACCGTATCCGCACGGAGGCGGACGCGGAGAAGTGCGCGCTCGCCGGCTACGCGTGCCTCCTCTGTCGGCCGAAGAGCGTGCCGCCGCCGCACGTGATTGTGACGCCGCCCCCGCCACCGCCCCTGCCGCCACCGCCCCCGCCACTTCCTCCCCCGCCTCCGCGCCCCATTACGCCGCCCAGTCCAGGTCAGTGTGCCACACGCGGCGGACGCTTTGCCTTTTTTTTTTAATTAAAGTTTCCATGTATTTATATTTCACAATATGTAATGCTGTATATGTATTATTGAATAAATAAAGATGCCGAATATTTACAAATTACAAAATTACAAATAAACATCTTGAACACACAATGAGGGTATATGCACCTTCAAAACATAAAAAAATCTTGTGCTGCAGGTGGGGAAATTTTTTTCTAAGACGATGTGTTGAACCAGCCAACTGAAGTAGTAAAGTTACCTCGTTCTGAACTTTTATGTGCGATCAACCATCTTGAGAACTTGGGCTTTTTCTTTGTAAGCCGTTAAGTCCTTGAGATCTGTTTATAAGTAAGAAGAAATACCTGATGCATTAATTTCGCCCCAGATTACAAAACAACAGTGAATAATAAAATACTTTTGTTCTACATATTATTTTTTATCGTAATAATATATGTTAATTTAAAGTACATTACAATACAGGTGTTGGCTTTACAGAGATGTAGTCAACAACCACGTACGTAGGTAATATATTTTATCTAAACTATGTATAGGTATATTAAAAGACGACCACATTGGCTGTATGACAAATTCCCATGATAAGGAGAATAACCAATGCCAAAAAAAGGTATATTAAAAAAAAAAAAAAAAAAAAACATGTTGTGAATTTCTTGTTGATTGTTTTGTATTCAGAAAAGTGTAAATAAATAATCATGTCCTCTGTATAATTGGAGGTCCTAGTCTAAGCCCGGTATACAGTGACTCAACACTGCCCACAGCCATGGATATTTATAACACACATTCCTCAAATCTGGACTTTGCAGACCCACCTAGTGTTTTTAAAGAGAACACAAAACTTGTACTCTGTGAAATGAAATCCTAGCTTATAATTTATAATATATAATAAATAGGATTACTGGCCCCGAAGTTATGTTAATCGGTTCCGGGGCGCAAGGAAATAAATCACGTAAATCTGGGGGGTTTTTTAGAGGGTATAAAACCCTTTCACGGGCTCTAGAACAATCTACGCCTGTGTTTGACTTAGCAAATTTTTCCCTCAAAAAAAAAAAAATAATAAAAATAGATAGGATAGTTTTAGACATTTTATTTAGTAATTGCTCTCGTTTGCAGGGCGTTAAGTAAAATAAAAATTAAAAAATAAATAAATAATGTTTGGTGTTGGTTTGGCCTTCAGATCTGCCCCGCCACCAGCCTGACTACTACATGGATGGCATCTGTCTGAGTGAGCAAGGCATGGCGCAGATCCGGGGCCTCTCACTCGACCAGACCCAGTTCAATCCCCTGCACCGGAAGAAAAAACTCACGGGTAAGAGAGGTAAGCTTGGGTTACTTGGCACTCGTTTCTTCTCTCTCTGTCTGTCTGTCTGTACTTCTCTCTTTATCTCCCTCCCTCTCAGCGTTCTTGTCTTTCCTCTCTGTTCGTCTGTCTGTCTGTCTGACCTTCTCTCTCTCTCTTTATCTCCTCCCCTTTCAGCGTTCTTTGTGGTACGCCCCTGTAATTTTCACTCCTCCCTCCCTCTCCCTCCCTCCCTCTCTCTCCCCCTCTCCCTCCCTCCCCCTCTCTCTCCCTTTCTCCCTCTCTATCCCCCTCTCTCTCTCCCTCCCCCCTTTCTCTCTCTCTTTCTCCCTCCCTCCCTCCATCTTGCTCTTTCTCTTTTTCTCTCTCACCCCTCTTCCCTCCCTCCCTCTCTCTCTCCTTCCCCCCTTTCTCCCTCCCTCTCTCTCTTTTTTTTCTCTCTGTTTCTCCCTCCCTCCCTCTCTCTCTCTCTCTCTCTCTTTTTCTCTCTTTTTCTCTCTTTTTTTCTCTCTCTTTTTCTCTCTCTTTCTCTTTGTCTCTCTTTCTTTCTCTCTCTCTCTCTCTCTCTCTCCCCCCCTCTCTCCCTCTCCCCCTCTCCCCCCCCCTCTCTCTCTCTCTCTCTCTCTCTCTCTCTCTCTCTCTCTCCCTCCCTCTCCCTCTTTCTCCCTCTTTATCTCTATTCAACCAATCCTATTCCTTTCGCGTGTCCTCGTGATCTCTCCCTCACTTTCTCCATCATCTTCTTGTCTTCATTCCTCATCTTCTATATATTCTGTTTTCTGCACAAAATAACAAAATATCAATGACAAATGCATGCAATGGTGGAAGAAGTGAATGTTCATATGATAACGTAGTATGGCTCAAACTAACCTTTTTTTAAAATAATAATAAGCCCGGTAAACGGTCCTATTTACAGCTAGTCCTATTTACAAATGTCAATATATAAACATATCAATAAAGGTAGAAATATGTCAAATAAAATTGGACTTGGCAGGAGCCAAGACATTGCCTCTGGGCGTCCATATAATCCTCTCACCACCGTGAGTTAGATAACCGTGGTGCCTATCATGGATCAGTAGTTAAAAATATTATGGGCGACATTAATAGTCAAAATCGAGAATCGAGAAAAGAAACGATTAGAAATGTCTGTCCCGGTGGCTCAGTGGTAAAGGTGGCGGTCTAGTAATCCAGAGGTCGCGGGTTCGAAACCCAGCCGGGACATGACCAGTTATCCTCCCATTTTTACCAGATAATAATACTTGTGGCACTTACTGCTGGAACACCAATAGTTTAATATAGGACCTCTTGTGGTTAACACAAAATATGATAGCAGCTCTAACTTAACTCTCATTTCAATCACTTTCCCGCCGTCGTCACAGGGGCGTACGACAACATTTTCGCCACCATCGAGGCGGTGGTGGCGAAATCGGGCGCCGCCGAAACGCCCGACGGGACGCCCCTGGTGGATGCGCCCCTGCCCGCGCCCCTCACATCCAACGAGCTGGCCGAGGCGGCCCGTGACGAGCCGGTGGACTACAAGGAGGGCAGCATTGTGGCGCCCCTGGAGGATGGGCGCCCCCCGGAGCCGCCCGAGGGGTTCTCCATCCACCTGAACGAGGCGGGGCAGCTCTACCTGCGACGCAAGCGCGTGAGGAATCTGAACCGGCTGGGTGAGTGGCTTTTTTTTGCCCCCTGGCATTATATATGTACTAACACGTACGAGACGGGTCCTATTTTCTATAGTTTGTACGCTGGGACGGCTTCAAATTAGGGTATGTGTACTAAATATGAAAAAAAAAAAAAAAAATTGGGATGGGTGAGCACAAAAATATATTAATAATAGCATTATCTGTGCCCACCGGTGGGTCACGTTACAAGGGAAATTGAAGAAAAAAAAAACGTAACCCACCGGTGGGCACGCCGTCTCATACGTAATAAGTCAAGTATAAGTATATTTTATTTAGACTGCAGTACAATACAGGTGTTGGCTTTACAAAAGTTAGCCAGCACCCAATTACATAGTATACACTATAGAAGAAATAACAGGAATAAAAAGTAAAAAAAAGAAGATAATGATGGTAATAATTTTAAGAAAAATTAATAATAAGGATAATAAGTTAAGTGGCAGAGCCTAAGGCATTAACTTCGCCCCGGATTACAAAACAATTGTAATTTATTGTTTTTTTAAATTTATTGTTATTTTGTTGTTGTTGTTGATGATTTTTTTGTAAAAAAAAGTGTAAATAAATAAGTATGTATGTTATTAGTTTTTTTTTTAAATAGAACAGTCGAACCTGGTTATGCAAGAATTGGATATTAGAGAAAACTGTATACAGGAGAACGATTTCCAGTCTTTAGAGTTCCGAGGTTGTTATTAAATCTAAGATAGGTCAAAGTATAAGGAAATGAAGATTAAATAATTATGTTTTACATTTGACCGCCAGGTCAGTGCACACATTTTTGGCTTGGCCGGCTAGGAAACATGTCAATACTTGCTCTGGCAGGCGAAGAGTTAAAGAGGGGAAAATACATGCCTAAAAACCTCTTAATTTAACCTCTTAACTTCTAATACACGTCCTGCTTGGTCCCTCAGGTATCGGCGGATTCAACATGCGAGTTCGCAACGTGAAGAGCAAGGACGAAGAGGGAGAGATGGGCGAGACGACCAGTGCCGCCGCCCTCACGCCCACCAGTACGCCCGCGGCTCCCTGTCTAGACAGCAGTGGCGGCGGCGGAGACAAACCCGCCAAGAGGAAAGCGCCGCTCAAGAAACCCAAGAGCAAGATCTCGCAGATGTTCCCTTCTTACCTTCAGGTGAGTAGTGAGAGAGAAGAATAATTGAAAAATAAAACAAAAAAATAGGCACCATCTGTCGGGAGAAGAACGATGAGTACGATGACATGTTTGTTCTATGAAGATACAGTTAAATAAATAATAATAATAACACTCTTTAGTGGAAGGTAACCACCAGGCGAGGTTAATGCTCAAACCATTTTCTTCCACCTGACCTTCAGAGTCTTATTATTATGTGGTCTTATTTTTTTTTGACATTTTCATGTCTTTGCTCTGGCACATAACCAAAATTATGTAACGAAATTAAGTGACGAAATTATGTAACGAAATTATGTGACGAAATTATGTAACGAAATTATGTAACGAAATATTTTTGACATTTTCATGTCTTTGCTCTGGCACATAACCAAAATTATGTAACGAAATTATGTGACGAAATTATGTAACGAAATTATGTGACGAAATTATGTAACGAAATTATGTAACGAAATATTAAATTATAAAAAGAGAGAAGAGGAAAAAAAAATGAAAATGTCCCAATGGTTGCAGACTCGTATGCAAGCGTTTTTTTTTTTTATTTTTCTGGGGGATTCTATCTGAGGAAGAACAAAAGGAGGAGGAAGAGGTGGGTGATTGAGAAGAAAGGGGAGGTGGAGATGGACGGGGATAGTAGAAACAGGAGAAGGAACATAAGAAATGGAGAAGGAGAACATGTAAGGAAAGGGGGAGAAAGAGAATATAGATGGAAGAGGAGGAGAGAAATGTCAGAGGTGTATGATACAGAAAAGGAGGCGGTGGAGAAGGACGGGGACAGGAGAAGAGGAAGGAGGAAAAGTATTATTTTTTTTAATTGAGCCTTAGCGGGTACAAGTCCACTTTGGCCATGTGGTCTTATTACTCAGGTGCTTTATGAGAGAGAAAAAAATTGAATAATAATAATTACACTCTTTAGTGGAAGGTAACCACCAGGCGAGGTTAGTGCTCAAAGCATTTTCTACCACCTAACCCTCAGAGTCTTGTAATGTATGTACCTACCTGTTGAAAATAAAATAAATAAATACAAATACAAATACAAATTATGTGGTCACGTTGTGTGGTGGTGCGGAAGAGAACGCCGTTGGCATTGGTGATACCTCAATGTTCTCTATTCCAACGTTGGTTTGTGTGTTCCATCCTAACTTAACCTAACCTAATGTTCTCTATTCTACCGTTGGGCTATGTATTTCATCCTGCAGGACGCATTCTTCGGACGAGAGCTCCTGGACTCTAGCAAGGACACAGCACAGGCACAGGACCTGGACTCCTCTGCTGGCGAGGAGGCGGAGGACACGCAGGTCCGGTTCAGAATTACAGATGAGAAGACCATCACGCTGTCCGAGGTAAGATACGACGAGAAGAAAAAATAAAATGAAATGAAATATATGCATTACTTTTTTATTGTATATTTTAAGGGAGTTGACCAGCAGTCTGGCTGGGGGACTATAAACAGGGAGTAGACCAGCAGTCTGGCTTTGGGACTATAAACAGGGAGTAGACCAGCATTGGCTTGGTTCTGGGGGCCCTTGTCAATTATTAGCCTCCTTGTATAGACAGTGGTAGAAGTGCTGAGTCATGCCTCCACTGTCTGGCTACCATCGTTCACGATGACGCCACCCTATGATGATTTTAAGTTTCTAAGACAGACATCACATATTAATACATTTAAAGTGAAACTATTTCAAAGAGAACCTAATAAAATATGGAAGTATTTTGTACCCCATTTAGATTAAATCTGGTGGCGGAATAAAAAATAAATAAATTAACCCATTGGGTACCGAGCCCTTTTAACCTGATAACTCCAGGAGATCGGACTCAATTCAATTCGATTTCAGCTGTCTATCACATATGATACACAGGTTTTCTGTGATAATTAATATTTTCTATTTACAAAGTAGTTCGTGTCGATCACACGTGATAACCAAATTAGGAATCCGCTAAGCATGCAGATTTTGTTATATTGTTTATCACATTTGATAACCAGCCTCTAAGTTAAGGATAACCCCGTCTATCATATGTGATAACCAGGTACCCAGAAAACATATGATGTTTATCATATATGATACCCATAGTACTCAATGGGTTTAATGAAAAAAGAAGAGTAACTTTTCCCCTTACACACTCTTAAGTGAAAAACTCAAAATCCTCCATAAGCGGAAGGTTTCGTACGGCTCAAATCCCAGAGCCGACAAAAAAATTGAATTTAGAATTTGGTTACAGTTTTTTTGTTGTTGTAAAGGATAACTTCCAGTGCGATCGTGTTGACTCAGCGCATAGATGGGAAGTAATGTGTCACTTCTCGCCTAGGCATACTACGGGACGGGCAGGCTACAACACAGACCTGCTTCATGGCCACGAGATAAAAAACATACTACGAAAAAAATATATTAAAAAAAAAATGAAAAATTCATCTCTAAAAAGTGACTCATTGAGTTGCTGGGTCAACACAAGTGCACCCGAAGGCATTCCTTACAAACAACTTTGAATACAATTTTTTTGTTATACAATATCTGCTGTTCATGACTACGAAATAGAAAAGGCTGTGAAACACTCATTTTTTTTCATCTTCTTTTTTTAATAATTGTCACTGACTCAAATGACTGTAATTTTCAATTTTTTTTCATCTTCTTTTTTAATAATTGTCACTAACTCAAATGACTGTAATTTTCAAATCTTTTTTCATCCTCTTTTTTAATAATTGTCACTGACTCAAATGACTGTAATTTTCAATTTTTTTTTTCTTCTTTTTTAATAATTCTCACTGACTCAAATTACTGTAATTTCCCAATCTTTTTTCATCTTCTTTTTTAATAATTGTCACTGACTCAAATGACTGTAATTTTCAAATCTTTTTTCATCTTCTTTTTTAATAATTGTCACTGACTCAAATGACTGTAATTTTCAAATATTTTTTTTTAAAAATAATTGTCACTGACTCTTCTAATGACTGTAATTTTCAAATCTTTTTTCATCTTCTTTTTTAATAACTGTCACTGACTCAAACGTCTGTAATTTTCAACTATGATAACTTTAATTTTCAAACATTTTCTCTACTACAAGTATCAAGCAACCAGTTAAAGGCTGGCAGTTCATTTTGTTTGTTCAATAAAAATAAAATTGTTTCTCTAGGAGGAGCTCAAAGCTCTGGCCGAGGTGCAGGAGAAGCAGGAGAAAGAGGCCGAGGCGAGACGGGCCGCGGCGGCGGCCTCCCTGGCGGCGGCCCGCAAGCTCGCGGCCGAAGCAGCGAGTGAGAGCGCGGCCGGCAAGGAGGAGGAGGAGGAGGAGGGAGGCGAGCTGAAGGAGGAGGATGCGGAGGAGCTGAAGGATATTCTGAGGCTGTCCGGTAACCTGCTGAGTGAGCACCTGGTGGCCCAGATGGCGCTGGGGGGACTCAAGACGGAGATGCCTGGGGGTGAGTGTGGGTTTTTATTTATTTATAATAATAAGTCTGGCTGGGGGACTATAAACAGGGAGTAGACCAGCAGTCTGGCTGGGGGACTATAAACAGGGAGTAGACCAGCAGTCTGGCTGGGGGACTATAAACAGGGAGTAGACCAGCAGTCTGGCTGGGGGACTATAAACAGGGAGTAGACCAGCATTGGCTTGGTACTGGGGGCCCTTGTCAATTATTAGCCTGTCAATTATAAACAGGGAGTAGACCAGCAGTCTAGCTGGGGGACTATAAACAGGGAGTAGACCAGTAGTCTGGCTGGGGGACTATAAACAGGGAGTAGACCAGCAGTCTGGCTGGGGGACTATAAACAGGGAGTAGACCAGCAGTCTGGCCGGGGGACTATAAACAGGGAGTAGACCAGCAGTCTGGCTGGGGGACTATAAACAGGGAGTAGACCAGCATTGGCTTGGTACTGGGGGCCCTTGTCAATTATTAGCCTCCTTGTTAAGACAGTGGTAGAAGTGCTGAGTCATTCCTCCACTGTCTGGCTACCATCGTTCACGATGACGCCACTCTATGATGATTTATTTATTACAATTATAATATGATACAGATTTTAAAATGATTTAATGGTACCCTTTTTCAGAGTTTAAAAAAAAACTGTGTTGAGAAAGGGGAGTTCAGAATTTAAATTGTGGATACATGAAGAATAGGAAAAAATAAATAAATAAAAAATATTATCAAAGTACCTTTTTTTAATAAGTTCATTTAAAAAGTAGGTAAGAAAGAAAAACTTAAACATTTGTATAAGTAAATAATTTTTTTCGGTTCTATTATTATTTGGTAAAATCCATTACATTACATTATTTCTGGGTGTCTTTTATAAAACAAATTCCTATGTGCTGCGATAATGTCTACGAAATAGACGAAACTCGAGTCGGGAAAGTAAGTTACATCAAAATTCAAATCCTAGACATAGAGAGAGAACGTAAAAATATTTATAAAAAAATACTTTGCAACTGGTGCCACATGGCACTTGCCTAAACGATACAGTATACATTTTTTTCTCTTTCTTTCTTCTTTCTTTTTCTTCTTCTCATGTTCTTTGGTGTTCTGATAATAAACTGATTCGAGTAATTGTAATATCCAAATATGATAATGATAACTGTAAGGGGTCGCCCTTAGTGAAGGGAGTTTTGAGCAATTGTCACATCGTCATTAGCACAAAATAAGCTAACTTTGCATCGTTCCTCAGGCAATTCTCTGGGCGAGGTTCCGCCCGATGGTCACGTGACCTCCTCCCACCACCACCACCACCACCACCATCACAAGGACGAGCTGAGTGACATCCTGGGGTCCCACTTCAACATCGAGTCCATGGACACGGGACTACCCAACATGGACTCCCGCGATGTCGAGGATCTGTTCAAGGGGGTGCTCACGGACGAGTCCCAGGAAGCGGACGACTACGGTTCGAATCCCGGCTCGGGTAAGTTTTTTACACGCTTTATTACTTCCGAGAAATTTCTAATATTAGAAATCGTAAGTATTGTGTTCGTTTTTGTAAAAAAAATATTTTTTTGCTCCGATTTCAATTTTTTCATATTTCTGGACGTTTCGTAACCTCCTGAGCAACTTTGGTTTTGTGTCCATATAAAACAAATTTGAAGAAAATTGGGTATGTACTTCTGGAGATACAAGTTTTTAGTAGAAAATCTCAAAATTGCCAAGTGTATACAATGTGAAACAATCACGAGGAAGTATTGTGTCAATAATTGGCAGTGTTTTTTTGTAATTTGTAAATATTTGGCATCTTTTTTTTTTTTTTTTATCAAATAATACATAGACAGCATATAAGAAGACACATCGAAATATAGACAGAAAAAAGCAATGCTTCTTACAATTTACTTCTGCCTTCCTGAACCTTCATGCTGTGGTCTACCCTCTTCTTTCCATCTTCTCAAAGTTTCATAGGGAATATTGAACTTCTTTGCTGCAGCATACATTGATGAACCATTCTTTACTTCTTCTAATGCAGATTGAATTGAATTCGATTCGTAAGATGACTTAGTTTTCCTGTGATATGCTACTTTACATTTATTCTCAATTTTCTGAAATATACCCACTTAACCTCAGGAAAACAAGAATTCTACAGAAACTAAAAACAACCTCTACAAAATGTCCCTAACAACAAGCAACACAAATGTTTACTTACCGAAGGTTTGAAGGAACTTCCATGAATAGATTTTCCAGACCGAGCTTTTGAATTTGAAATTTCAATGCTGTCGAAAAAATACAATGTAAATTTTAATTTTTCTAATTTTCAAAAACATATTTATTTTCAAACAATTTTATTTTGTAAATATTGTATATGTCCTTCTAAAAAGCATGATATAATAATAATAACAACTATTTTTTTTCATCCGCGTGTTCTGCTTCCACAGTGGCGTCGGTCGCATCCGGCCACCAGCGGCCCACGAGTCTGCCCCCGCCCCCGGGCGGCGGCCCCCCCACCCCTCAACAGTCTGTGATACAGAGCGGCCCCTCGCCCCTGGGGCCGCGCGGCCTGCTCGGCTCTAGTCCCGGGGCCGCGGCCCTGCCCCCTGTGGGCCTCCACTCCGGCCTGAGCTCTCCGGCCGGCTACCCTTCGGCCTCACCCTACCACTCCGAGTACAGCAAGTGAGTTCATTGACCTTTCACAGTCTGTTACAGTGTGTCGAGTGTGGTACCCTGGATAGAATTCTTTTACACCTTTCTAGACTGATAACACAACCCTTACTCACAAAACAAGAGATTCTAATCTCTTTGTAATAATAATAAAAAAAAATAATGGAATGAATAGAAATACATAATAATTAGCCTTAGAGGCTAGGAGGTATTCTGAGAAAAAGTTGTGGGTGTAAGGACCTAGTTTTGGCCCATCAGAAAAAATGCATGCATTGGGTGGGGTTTGAACCAACGGAACCCTTCGCTACCTGGATCACCAGACCATGTCGTTAACCACTTCTTCTTCTTTTACATTGCATTTTCCCAATACCAACCCCTACTTGGGGTTGGCACTGGTCAACTGGTAATCGAGCCGGCAATGTCGACCTCGACATATTTTTGTGCACACTGGAATCTCTTTTGAATGCAAATATGGTATAGCTCTATAGTTTTTAAGTTTAGATTTAGTGTTAGTAATAATCATCATTAACCAAATATTCATAAGTGTTAGATGTAATACTAGTCATAAGTGTTTTAATCAGATTAAAGTAATCTTAATGTTTAATTGTAAGTGTTTTTCTAATGTAATAAATGGGCCTAACCCGTAAATTTGTTTATATAAAAAAAATACGTTTCTAAAACAAACCCATCTTACCTTTCTGCGTCCCCAGTAGCCCCACCCACCAGTTCAGCCCCGCCTTCTCCTCCTCCGAGCCTCCCTCGCCCTGGACCTCGCTCGGCCCCCCGCCGGCGGCGGCCGAAGACCCGAGCCAGCAGACCCTGGGGGCCGAAGCCACCGCGGCCGGCACTGCCCCGGGGGGCGGGGGGGGCGGCCCGGCGGGCGCCTCCATGTCCTACAACCAGAAGTGCACCCGCAAGATGGAGACGGACGAGCTGCTGGGCGACCAGGCGACGATATCTTCCGTGCTGTATGCTAATGTGAACCATCCGGAGCTCAAGACCGAGTTCCCAGGTGAGAACCAACAGCTGAGTGGTAGGAAGATACTTTCGTCTGAGGGAGTCACCGTGGCAGAGTGAGATAGCGCGCTAGGCATTGCACGCATGGTGATCTGGGTTCGATCCCCAGTGGGGCAGGAATTTTTCTGCTCTGTACTTGGATGTTCGGGGTCCACTCATAACCTCGTGAGGAAAAATGAGTAGTTGCTTGTATGAGTAACGACCAGTGGCGGCATTACCGGAGTAAAAAGAAATTAATGTAATAGAATAATCCAAAAAAGTAAAGGAGGCTTTTAGTAATGCTGCGCTACCCTCAAAAATTGTGAAGAGGCCTTGTGCTTCACCACAAATAAAACCATACATACATTTTCGTCTGAGGGATAAACAGGGAGTAAACCAGCAGTCTGGCTGGGGGATTGCAAAGAAAAACAACTAAAAATTGACACAGAAAAAAACTTTAAAACACATGCACAAGGTGCTACCATAGTTGAATGTGTCAATCACATCACCCGCTGTGCAGAGGAAGATATGTG
Source organism: Bactericera cockerelli (assembly GCA_024516035.1). Taxonomy (NCBI): domain Eukaryota; kingdom Metazoa; phylum Arthropoda; class Insecta; order Hemiptera; family Triozidae; genus Bactericera; species Bactericera cockerelli. The sequence goes on along the minus strand of CM044961.1, from coordinate 3,607,683 downwards.
CGCAACACCTGCTCAAATGTTGTTCACAACACTCATCTTAGAAGCCAAATAAAAATGGCTTAGGATGGCTCCTCTGTAAAGAAAAAAAAATATGAAAAATAGAACAAATGGTTTATTATTATTATTATAATGCTTTTTCTTTGTGTTATTATGTCACAATTTTAGTGGGTAGCGCAGAATCATAGGACTTTACCACTTTAATTTACAATATCTTGTATTATTTTTTTTGCCTATGATTCTGCCACTGGTCGTATTATTATTATTATTCCTCCTCGCAGTTTGGTCGGAGCGCTGCAAACAGATCTCAAAGAAGTGGCGCCTGCTCACCCAGAAGGAGAAAGACCCCTACCTGCAGCAGGCCCGCAACAACAGGACCGCCCTGCGCGTCAAGAAAAGTCAACAGGTAACGCACTCCGTGCCGGGGAGAAGGTGCCCGCCCCTCGGTCTAGACCCCTCGGTCCCCTTCTTGGGTGCGGCCCTGAATTTTCAATTGCGTTTTTTTTTTTTTTTTTTTTTTTTTTTCGGTAAATTTGAATTAAGTTTTTAGCCATTTTTGGTTCTGATGTTTTTCAGGGCTAGAGTTTTGTGTATTTCTTTCTTTTCGGAAAAATTGAAAGTTTCCATCCTTGTTTGGTTCTGATTTTTTTTTTTTTTTTTAATTTTGTTAAGTTCTGTGAATTTTTCAGGGCCTGAATATTATAGTTTTTTTTCATGGCTAATTTTTCGGGTATGCATTTTAGAGTTCTGTGAATTTTCAATTCTGTGTGGTTCACTTTTTTTGGTTTAAGGGCAAAAAAATTTGAATCTGGAGTTGTTCATAGTCACTAACAGCTAACAGCCTGATGAAGCACGGTCATTAGCCATTTGATTGTTTATAAAAATTGATTGATTAAATCTGTTCATTAGGGACTATGCACTTGGGGCTGACTGTTACGGGACCTTTCTTTAAATAATTATTCATAAAAAGGAAAAAAATCCATGCTGTAAATTGTAATGTCCAACGAACTTGAACACCCCTCTTAGCTTTATTGATTGGGGTTGGCCAGTGAAAGTTGTCAGTGAAAGTTTTTTTTTTTTTTTTACGACATCTACAATTTTACACTCCAAGTGCACAAACATTGGATCATTGGATCACAAGCAAAGACTGATGCTGTTTATTAACTATCTTAATTAACTATACTTACGTGAAACCGACCTCAGTAGCTTGATCGATAAGGCGGCGGGCGGACTTGTAACCTGGAGGTCGGTGGTTCAAGTCCCGGTTTCAGCGTAGATTTAGTAAAGCTAGTTTGAGTAGTTGTGATATCACGAAAGTGATAACTATGATAACTTTTTAACTATACTTACGTGAGCTAGGTATAAGGTTTTAATAGCATCAGGGTCGTGTTTTTTTGTGTCTTTTAACGAGGTGTAACAATTTTACATTAATTTAATTAGATCCTTCCCATAACTTTTTTAGAATATGAATATTTTTTATTTTATTGTATTTTTTTACATTATAATAATAAACTAATTATTTTAGGGAAATTACCTGTAGACATCCTGTATTATTAATATGAGAGTAATTTTTGTGCGATAGTATAAATTCTCATAATTTTATTATAAAGTAATTTCCACAGTGAAAATTTCTCTATCCCCGTATGTGTGCTAATGTTGTACGGACTTACTAGGTTATAATAATTTAGTGTACTCACTTGGGTTTATAAAAATGCACATTATAGTCTGTAAAGTTGGAATTGGCACTCTATAATAGAATTAATAAGAATTAAGTATCTAAAAATACGAATTAAAAAGGCCCATTCTCTGTCAAATATGTTTGAACTTTGTTGAAGAGTTTGGCAAAGAAAGAACTGTTTTCTCCATCTCCAACATTATAAATAAATTCTAATTTTTATTTAATTATTCATTTATTTTAATTACCTACCACATTTAAAAATATTTATATTTATTATTACTTCCGATAATTTCTAATAAATGAGAAATCGGAAATATTGTGTTCATTTTTGTATTTTTTTTTTGTATAATTTCAATGTAATAATGCCGTGTACTAGGGCCCATCTGAAGTAAAGAGTGCCACTTTCAGCTTTACCAAAGTATCTAGTGTAGGTTATGAGGTAAGTAGGACTGCGCCCCTGTGTTATAACCTCTCTCCTGTGTGTTGTGTTGTGAAGGCACCCTCGCCCGTGTGTCACCCCGAGTCCCCCGCACCCCCCGCTAGTCAAACGCCCACGCCGGCCGCCCCCGCTGCCGCCCCCACCGCCCCCCCAGTCTCCGAGGTGTGTGACTGTCTGGACCACGACGATAGTCTGGATGAGCCTTCCCCCCCTCCTCCCCCACCCCACCCCCCACCGCATTCACCCACTAACACCAAAGCCATTAACACGTCCCCCCCCGCCCCGACGGAGCACTCCTCCGCCGCCACCGCCAGTGTAGTCCGCACCACACCGCCGACACTTGTACAGAAGGTCGCCTTCCCCACCACCATCCCCTCCCACCCCTCCACCATCCAGTACATTCCTATCCACCCCCCCGCCGCCACCCCCGCGGGGCTGCGTGCCACCCTCCACTTCCTACACAACGAGTCCGCCGCCGCCGGCGCCGCCACGAGCGCCGCCGCGGCGGAGGACCCCCCGCGCACCATTCAGTACCAACTCGTGGCGGCGGACAAGCAGAGCAGCCTCCAACACCTCCAGCTGGTGGTCTCCACGGCGCAGAGCCTCCCTCGGAGCACCGAGCTGCCCAAGACCAGCGGCCTCCTCCACTTCATCTCCACCTCCTCCCAGCCCACCCTCCGCATCCTGTCCCGCCCCTCCCCCTCCTCCGCCCCGGGCGAGGCCAAGCCTCCTCCCCCCGCGCGCCCCCCTCTCCTCCGTGTCTGATCAGCACATCCGGGTTCTGACCCCGTCGGAAATCATGAGCACCCTGCCCACGTGTCTGGGGCAGGACCCCTGTGTGGTGAGAGCCCAGTCCTCTTTGTTACCTCTCTTCCGAATGAGCTATGATAAACGTTGTTGTATTCTTTTACCTCTCGTATGTATCTCGAACGTTTGATTTTTGCATTTATTGGTATGACAGTTTTTTCTTTCGTTTTTAATTTTTCGAATCCGTAGATTTTTGTTTTGCTCCGAAACGATCAAATTCTCTCTCTCGACTGGTGACATTTTCGTCAAAAGAGAAACACGAAAGTTAGTGCGATTTAAATCTAGATATGCGTACAAAGTAAGAATGATGAGTTGGTGCTTTGTTAAAAATCGAACAAAGCGTTCGAAAGAAGATCGTTTTCATGCGTCATGATGGGTTGGAAATTTTTGTCGTCCACCACTGGTTATCGAACCCAGGACTCCCTGCATGTGACTCCGCCAGTCGACCGCTAGGAAACTGTTGCTCCTGCCATGATCCCCGTAGACCCATTTACACAGTCTAGACTTGGTTTGTATGTAGTTGTATGTCCGTTCCCCCCTAGATAATTTAGTCGATGTTGTCTCGTAATCCTTCCTGCCTGCCCCTTTTTCCCCTGATTTAAATTTAGTTATTTTGTACCTACATACCTGTGGTTACCGTGGCCGAGTGGAGTAGCGCGCTAGGCGTGCACGCACGATGACCTGGGTTCGATCCCAGGTTGGGTAGATTTTTTTTACTCTCTGAACTTGGATTGTACAGGGTCCACTCGTGAGGAAAAATGAGTTGTAACTCGTTTGAGCAACACGAGAAGGCATTCGTTACTTGAGCAAACCATGTGATTATGATAAGAGGTTTCGTTATACCGAAATATCAACTTGATTTGTGTAATAACACAAATTCACACCTACTTAATGCCTTTTTTATGGCTTTAACGGCAGGAGTCTCACACTGTGAGCTTTTCCACCCAACCGATGCTGTCTGGGGGACGTTACACTGGGAGAAAACCAGTGTCTCGCTAGAGGACTATAAACAGAGATTAGACTAGCCAACCCTAACGAGCCAGGCTAGCAGTTTCCCAAGGGTTAAATGGCTTATGGAGAAATAGGCCATGTTCTCATAATGTTTGATCGCACATAGACATATGTGCGATCAGATGTCTATGTTGACTCGTTCTGATCAGATGATCAGAACGAGTCAACTTTTCAATTAAAGTTGGATAGAGACCATCACTCCCTCCAGCTGTATCTACAACAATACCTACTTGATCTTTATTTACCATGTCCTATTTCCTTTTTTCCCCTTAATATCTTTGCTCTTATGTCTTTCTTTGTTAATTTTATTATTTTCTTATTTCCTTTTATCCTTTATGTTGGTGTGATTCCTGTTCTGATTTGTAATTGTGTTATCACACTTATCACTTATCACAGTAATTAGTTAATTTTTTCTGTAGTAGTTTTAATTAGTCTTGATTAATGTTTATTTCACTTTCGTAGTTCATAAACTCAAACAATTATATATTCATAATATGAGACTAGGATTATATGAGACCTAGTTTCAAATATATAATTGTTCCATAGTTTGTTTTTTAGTTTTTTTTTGTCTGGTTGTTATTTTTTGTTTTGTCTCCTTAGTAGTTGTTTATTTTCTCGTATTTTTAACTCTATTTATTTTGTAATTTTCCTATTAATTTCGTTTAATTCTTTTTATGTTTCGTAACACGTTATTTTCGTGTTGTAGTATTTGTACCTTTGTTTATGAGTTGTCTCGTAATTTATTGAATTTCCATTTATTAACTTTTCTTCATGTTTTACTTTTTCCTAGTTGTTTTTGTTGAAGTCTTTTTCTATGTATTAGATTCCATGTTTAACTCACGTTTCTCGTTGTGTATTTATGGATTTATTTCTCATTCTTCTCTACTTCATGCTCAAGTTCTACGTTTTTTTTTAGATTTTTTATTTACAGATAGCACATTTCTCATTTATATATTGAATTTATATATTTTATATTGAATGTCAATGTTGCTTCCAGTATTCGGGTCGGCGTTGATTTCACCCAGAATTCTTTCGGCGTTCTGACACAAACACAACCCTTCTTTTTCCCTTCGAATATTTCATCCCTCTATTTTTCCAACATCCTTGACTCTTATCTCCTCTCGTTCTGTGAGGGTACCCTCTGACCCTCCTCAAGCAGTGAGAGAAAAGGGACTCTTAAAATCAACTGGTCACAATAGATCTAAAAGCACACGAATAGCTCAGTGGTTAAGCACTTGCTTGCCATGCGGAAGGTCCAGGGTTCGAACCCCCTTGCCGACAAAAAATTGTATTCAAAATTTGGTTACAGTTGTTTGTAAGGGATATCTTCGTGCGCTCGTGTTGACCCAGCACCTAAATGGGAAGTACTGTGTCACTTCTCGCTCATCAGAGGGGAGGCACACTACGGGATGGGCAGGCTACAACACAGACCACAAGCGTCTACAGTAGCTCCTGTTTCATGGCTACGAAATAAGAATGGCTGTGAAACACTCAAGAAAAAAAAAATCTTGCTGGATAAACAGAGTATTGTATTGTATTTCTCCTTACCTTTTCCTTTTCTCTTACACTATAGCTTCCACTAATTTTCTTTCGTGATCCAAAATTATCCTCACAACAAGCAACTTTGCCGACCTCCCGTGGCTCAGTGGTTAAGAGCATTGGTTACTGACCCGGAGGTTGCGGGTTCGAATCCCGGCCGGAGCGGAATATTCCGACAGAGTTTTTCCGCTTCCAGAATGGCATGGATGTAAAGGTAGAGTGCTATGAAGTAATGCGAAAGCGGTTCCGGGGCACACTTACCTTTATTTAAAAAAAAAAAGATTGCTTTCTGCAATGAGGTCCAGTTCATCACCTTACATTTGTTACACGGCTTTATCCCCCCTCTCACACCCTCATACCACTAGAATAACACCATCACCTAACATTATCCCCCCACTCACACCCTCATACTAACAGAATAACATGTTCTGGGTTTTGAATGTTGACTTCCCCTTGGCACGCGCTATCACTAATTCTAATTTTCAGACTTCTTAGATATAGAGGAATGTTCGCTTTCTTCTCTTTGTTCACTGTCCTAATTTTGTAAAAGACAACAGTCGAAGACAACTGTCCAATAACTGCAGAAAGATTGATTTTGTTTTTATCGGAAGTATTAAATTGTAAAGGATCTTTCAGAAATCAGAAAAAAAAACATAGAAAAAAAAACAAATAATCTGAATAAAAAAAGATAAACTGAAAAAGAAAAGAAAAAAATCTTTCAGAAATCAGAAAGAAAAAACAAACAAATTATCTGTATAAAAAATGATATACATTGTTTTATCATTCAGCCCTTCGTTTTAAATTAAGGTCGCTTAATTTTATTCAGGCTATTTGTTGTGAACAATATATTTACGAAATAGTTGTTCATTTTACAATTATTTACTCAATTTTCTTTTTGCTTTCTTCTTAAGTTCTTTTTACACTCTCCGTGTTATTATTATTATTATTTTTATACCTCTTATTATTTACTTTAACTTTATTTCTTATCCAGGATACCAGAACCTGAGATCCAGCTGATCAACTTCTTAGTGCCAAATTATATAATTAGAAGTAGTCACAACCTTTACGCCAGCCTCCGTGGCGTAACGGTTGTGACTACTTCCCGTAGTCCAGAGATCCCGAGTTCGAGCAGACTTTTCGCACAGAAAATTCTGTTCCCTCCGAACACGTGAGACTAGTATTTCCGGCCCTACCCAGGCTGGGTGAGGTTAATGTGGGTAGCTGGTACGATTCCCCGCGAATGGAGGGTAAAAGTAGTTTTGGAATGTGAAAGAAGGAGAAAAGCAAAAAACGGAGACTGTTCGCCCCCCTTAAAGAGTCTTATGTAGTCACAAACTCAAATTAATGAAGAAAAATTCATGCACTGTTTGGGATTCGAACCAACGGATCCCTACGCTACCTGGATTACCAGACTAGAGCGTTAACCTCTTGACACATTACTTCCCAAATCCACGTCATTGTATTTTATAATTTGGCATTTTTTTAGGTAACGTTTCATTAATTAGTGTTTGAAAAATTTCTTCTTCGTGACTTTCCTCTTTTACTAATTTGCGTGTATATTTATTTATTTATTTGATTTCTTCTAAATTAAATATCTTTTTCTAATTTATTCTATTTATTGTATTCAACTATTCACTGTACATTAATTTATGTATTTTGGAACTTATTTCTCTTAACATGAACTAACTCTCTTCTCTCTTTTGCACGATTGTCGGCTTTTAGTTCCCCTGGCCCCCCACGTCCCTTTGTGTAATTTCTGATAATTAAGGATTTTTATCTAGGGTTTTTTTTTTAGGTCCCTAAAGATAAGCTTAGGTTAACTTAACCAGTAAGTCGAGTGGCCGTATTCATAAAAAATTGCGCGTGAGCAAAAAAAGAAAATAATAAAAAAAAAGTAAAAGCATAAGGAATAGGTAGAAGAATAAGCAATAAAATTGCTGTTTTTCATAATCATTTCTGTAGATCACAAGCAATTGCTTCATGTATAGGTAAAAAATAAAAATATTTTTTGCTCCTATTTCAATTTTTTCATGAGTGCGACCCAAGGCATATGGTTTTCTATTAGTTAATTAGAAACCCACTTTAACACCAATAAATGAGACTTGGTTTAGACTGTGAGAGTAAAGGGACTCTTTAGTCTCATTCTTGCAGGATAAAAAGAGTATTCTATTGTATTTAATGTCAGATTATCTTAATAGTCTGTCATCAGTTAGAAACATGTTGATGTAACTTCCAATATTACCTAGTTAATTTTTTTTTATTTAGATTTACTTAATATAGTTGGGCCTTAATCCCATAGGCATAATGGGACTACCTGTCTTGCGCTGACAGTCTAAATAAAGCACTAGTTCATTCAGTTAGTCCATCTCAATCATCTCTTTCTTCATCTGGGACAGTAAAGTTGATCTAACCTTTGCATGTGCGGTTTTCCCGTTTCACAGGAACAGGACAAAGTACTATCCCAGCAGAAGACGCACCGGGAGGCGGAACAGGAGCGGCTATGGAAACAGATGCAGGCCGTACGACATCAGGGTGAGTCTCTGGTTCTGGAGACCGAGGGTTCGATTCGACCTCGGGGTGTTTTATTTCCGATAAATTTCTAATATTAGAAATCGGTTCGTTAAAAATCGGTTCGTTAAAAGTGAGACAATGGGCCCTTGGAGCAAGGAGATGAAGAGCTTTTTTAAAACTGTTGGAGATGGCTTGGTTCGTCTCACTGGCAATAGGGCCGCCAAGGCTTTCCTTTTTCAGAGGATTTTTTTGGCGATCCAACGAGGTAATGCTACCTGCATGTTAGGTACATTGCCTCATGCAAGTGGGATGGATCAAGTCTATCTCCTGTGATGTTAAAATTGATCAATTTAATAAATAAAAACTTTTAAAATTAAAGTTCGTTAAAAATAAAAAGGAAAAAATATAAACATATGTCCTAACTAAAGGGCGGGGTTTTTGCCTATGGCAATCTCTTCCACCCAACCCTATCCGTACTTTTCCTTTTACAGTTAGTTCCCTTTGTTTAAATCAATTTATTCTTGTATATAATTCGATTCTTTTCTCTTATCTCGCAGGATTATCTCGAATACAGAGGCCAGACGGCAGCATAGCACAATACTCCCCCCACGATCCCAACGCTCCCACCCACCTTACCAATCAACTTCAAGTTGCTACTTCCCCACAAGTAAGTTATCCCCGTAGCTCAGTGGTCAAGGCGTCTGAATGGTAATCCAGAGGTCGCGGGTTCGAAATCCAGCCGGGACATGACAAGTTATCCTCCTATTATTAATAATAATAGCACTCCTTAGTGGAAGGTAACCACCAGGCGAGGTTAATGCTCAAAGCATTTTCTACCGCCTAACCCTCTAGAGTCTTATTATTATGTGTTCACAAACTCAAATTAATGAGGAAAAAATCATGCACTGGGTGGGATTCGAGCCAACGGATCAGTACGCTACCTGGATTACCAGACTAGCGCGTTAACCACTTGACTACCAGTGCACAAGTAAGTTATTTTGTCCCGGTAGCTCAGTGGTCAAGGCGTTTGACTGGTAATCCAGAGGTCGCGGGTTCGAAACCCAGCCAAGACCCGACAAGTTATCCTTTGGGGACATTTGACAGCATAATAATACGTCTTGGGCTTACTGCTGACACAATGGGACTCATATTGACGCTGTGAAAACGAACTGTCGTAAGTGCAAATACGAGAACCGTTGCAGTCAACGCGCCATCGACGCTGGCTCTTTTTTTTAACTTTAATAAAAAAAAGTCTGCCTGGGGGACTTTAAACAGGGAGAAGACCAGTGTCTTGCTAGAGCACTATAAACAGAGAACAGACTAGCCAACCCTTAGAAGCCAGGCTAGCTTGCAGTTTCCTAAGGGTTAAATGGCTTATAAAGAAAAGTCGAAGTTCCCATGATGGTTGATCGCACATAGAAATATGTGGCTCAGGACGAGCCAACTTTGAAATAAAGCTGGCCGGAGACCATCACTCACCCCTCCAGCTGTAGCCAAGCTTTCTACAACAACAACAACCGACCAGGACAAGACATTAAACCCCCCCCCCTTTTTTTTCCCCTCAGGACCCTCCGTGCAATCTCTACAAAGGTCGCCTGTACAACAACAACAACAGCAGCAGCAGCAGCAGCAGGCTCGAATCGTCTCGCCCTCGGGCCAGGGGCCGCCCACGCCCGTCCAGGGGGGCCCTCCCGGCCAGTTCTCGCCCCAGCAGTACGGCGGCCCGTCGCCCGCCCAGGGGGGCCCACGGCCTCAGTTCCCGCAGACCCGGGTTCGACTTGACGGCTCACCCGATGACATGAATAGACAGCTGCGGGACCTCCTGCAGAGACAAGAGGGTGAGAGCTTTCGACATAGCTTTTGTTTTGTTTTTTTTACGATGTTTTTTTTTTCAAACGGATTTTTTGTTTTGTTGTTTTTTTTTAAATAAATTTTTAAACCTTATAGATGTAATAAAATATCTAGAATTGATAATATTAATAATATTTTTTATCAAGACTAAAACAGGTTTATTCAAATACACTGGAGGGCAACATTAGAGGACCTCAAGCTGTTTTTTTTTTCCTTTAACGCCGTGTATTTCCATGCGGCTACATAGTGTTGTAACTTTTATTATATAGATAACATTTTCAGATTTTTTTTTTTTTTTGCATAATAATAGAAAATAGATAAGGATTTGCACGGAATACAATAATAAATTTGGAAAAAATTATTGCAATTCATCATAGAAAGAAAAATGTAAACTTGCAAAACACAGGATTTTAGAGGTGTTAAAGAGCAGCGGTCGCCAAACGGTGGTCCCCAAAACAATTTTGATAATGGATTAAAAAAAAATACAAAATATGACACAGGTAATAACACAAAAAAAAAATAACGTAATGTGCCTTCAAAAGATAAAGGCTCTTTCTCTTAATTTTATACTTTTTTTAATAATTTTTTTTTTCTTTCCAGGCCGGTTCAAGAAAGTCGACCTGCCAGGCTCGAACGTGTCCGGGGGCCCTCAGGACCCGTCCCAGGGTGCGGCCCCTGGCCAGCTCATCCAGCAGAGGATATGGCCCCCTCAGGGCCAGCCTCAGGGAGCCCCCAACCGTCGGGCCCCGACGATCCCGCCAATCAAACGTTCCGCCAGCCCCTGCCGCCTAGTCAAGTGAGAGGGCGGGCCCCCAGGGCCTGCCTCAGGGGATGGCCCAGGGGCCGCAGCTTACCTTGCAGGCCGGCCCTCAGCCCAGGCTGCACCAGTCAGGTAGGAGTTATATCAGCCCAGGCTGCACCACAGTCAGGTAGGAGTTATATCAGCCCAGGCTGCACCACAGTCAGGTAGGAGTTATATCAGCCCAGGCTGCACCACAGTCAGGTAGGAGTTATATCAGCCCAGGCTGCACCAGTCAGGTAGGAGTTATATCAGCCCAGGCTGCACCAGTCAGGTAGGAGTTATATCAGCCCAGGCTGCACCAGTCAGGTAGGAGTTATATCAGCCCAGGCTGCACCAGTCAGGTAGGAGTTATATCAGCCCAGGCTGCACCAGTCAGGTAGGAGTTATATCAGCCCAGGCTGCACGAGTCAGGTAGGAGTTATATCAGCCCAGGCTGCACCAGTCAGGTAGGAGTTATATCAGCCCAGGCTGCACCAGTCAGGTAGGAGTTATATCAGCCCAGGCTGCACCAGTCAGGTAGGAGTTATATCAGCCCAGGCTGCACCAGTCAGGTAGGAGTTATATCAGCCCAGGCTGCACCAGTCAGGTAGGAGTTATATCAGCCCAGGCTGCACCAGTCAGGTAGGCGATATTTTTTTATCATCATTTTGATTGTAGGTACTACATCTGTAGCCCAATTTTTGATATTAGAATTTTCTCATGGAATTATTTGGAAAAGGCTAAATCATATATTTTTTGTGTTTTAACTAAGGGGGGGGGGGGGGAGAGAAACAAATTTATTATAAACAATAAAACAAAGATGCTGTCAGCATTTTTGCTGATTGCCAAAGTACACAGCATACCAATCGGTAAAATACATTTTTTTTCTTCTTGAAACATTTTTTTTTTTAACATAATTTCAACACTATATTTATAATTCTAATTAATTATACTATAGCAGTAACTGAAATTTTTAAAAGATATCAGGTTTTGTATCTGAATTATTAAAGTGATTATTTATTGCTGCATAGATGTGTGATTTCAGATAATGACTGTTTCGAGAGTTGGGCAGAGCAAAGAAAGTGCAAGATTTGGGACGCAGTCCTGGAATGGGTACTTTTACTTTTTTTTAATTTTTTTTTTCTTCTTCTTTTTTTTTAAAACTTAATCAGACATACTTGAACTTTATTTCCACCTGTTCAACCTGTCTTCGTCCTTGTTGCTATTCCAGGGGTGGTCGTACAGCCGCCTCATCAGCAGCAGCAGCAGATCCTCATCCGACAGAGAATGGATCCGCGCCTGGTCCAGTCCATGGATCCTCGGATCCGACTTCTGCTGGCGCAGCAACAGCAGAACCATGCGCAGAGGTGAGACTTGATTGTTGTCATTTTTTTATTTTAATTTATTAATTTATAGTCTGGCTGGGGGACCTCATCCTAGACTTACTAAACTTCATGAATCGCCACTGAACAGAGCAATGACTCTTTGTAATGAAGTACACCTAAGTACAGACGACTTTTTACTGTCTAAGGAAGCTTTTAAAGCAAATGTAAAACAATTAGTTTTAAGTTCTTAATTATTTTATTTTAATGTGAACATTGGTATTGTTGTTTCAATTTATTGTTCTATGAATTTTGAAACAATGTTATGTTCTTAAAAAAAAGAACCAAGAGCTGAGTTGTAAGGAGATACTTTCGTCTGAAGGACTATAAACAGGGAGTAGACCAGCAGTCTAGCTGGGGGACTATAAACAGGGAGTAGACCAGCAGTCTAGCTGGGAGACTCTAAACAGGGAGTAGACCAGCAGTCTAGCTGGGGAGACTATAAACAGGGAGTAGACCAGCAGTCTGGCTGGGGGACTATAAACAGGGAGTAGACTAGCGGTCTGGCTGGGGGACTATAAACAGGAGTAGACCAGTAGTCTAGCTGGGGGACTATAAACAGGGAGTAGACCAGCAGTCTGAGTGGGGGACTATAAATAAGGAGTAGACCAGGAGTCTGGCTGGGGGACTATAAACAGGGAGTAGACCAGCAGTCTGTCTGGGGGAGTATAATTAGGGAGTAGATCAGCAGTCTAGCTGGGGGACTATAAACAATAAACAGGGAGTAGACCAGCAGTCTGGCTGGGAGACTATAACCAGGGAGTAGACCAACATTGGCTTGGTTCTGGGGGCCCTTGTCAATTATTAGCCTCCTTGTAAAGACAGTGGTAGAAGTTCTGAGTCATTACTCCACTGTCTGGACCTTTGAAAAAATAAGAAAAAACACTACATTGACTCCGTTTCAGGCTGGCTTTTGCGCAGCAGCAACAAATGATGCGTCAGCAGCAGCAACAACAGGTTCAACAACAACAACAGCAGGGCCAAAGAAACAACATGGACCCGTACGATCATCTGGTTCAACAACAGAGGCCAGGCCAACAACAACAGCAGCAGCAGGCAGGATTCAGTTCCGTGGTGACAAGTAGTGGCGAGTCTAGTCAACAACAACAACAACAAACGCAACAACGACTGTCATGTAAGTTTTCACTTCACCCAGCCTGGGTTGAGCCAGCAATAGTCTTAGTTGTATAATTTATACAGTTATAGGTGTCCGCCGTATTGAGTGACACCGAAATTAAGCTAAACCTCGGTTTTACGAAACCTCGGGTTTATCATTTATTCATAGAACCGGCCATAACAATGAAGCATTATATTATTATTTATTCTTCTACTTTTTTTTTCATTTCAAAAACTACCCCACAAAGCAAGAGGACCATCCCCTTAATTTAATTTATTCTTTATTGACGGGTCAAGCTTAATATATAGAAATGTTAGTAGTTTACCATGTCCAACTTACAATTAACTCAAATTAATATATTTTATTTTTAAAACATTAGTAAAATTAATAAAACATGTAACAATATTTTAAAAGGGTACTCCTGCTCCATCTTCTATTAAACCATAACTGCGTGGGTGGTATCTTGATCCACGAAGCCTCAAAGATACCGCGCGAATTATTGCAAATTGAGAATGATATTAATTTACAAATTACAACAACAAAAAATTCTTCCATGTACATATTATTTGTATGTTACACTAATTACTTTTATAATAAAGCCACACGAGAAATAACTTACCTTGTAACCCCGCCCTATTCCCCCCCCCCCCCCCCCCCCTGCAGTGGCGGAGGACTCGACACCGGACAGTGTGACCGCGGCCCTGGAGAAGATGAGCCAGGACTCTGCGGCCGCAGACGAGGCGGCCGCGGCCGCCCGACTCTCGGCTGCGGCGGCCGCACGAGGCCGCGTCGGAGGAGAGGAGGAGGGCGGCCTGACGGAGGTGGAGGGGGTGGCCGCTCTGCTGGGCGACCTGGTGGGCGAAGATGAGGACGAGCTGTTGGGTGAGTACTTGGAAGGTGCGGGAGAGAGTACTTGGGAGGTGCAGGAGATTGGGAGAGTACTTGTGAGGAATGTGAGGTACAGGAGATTGGGGGAGTACTTGGAAGGTGCAGGGGATTGGGAGAGTACTTGTGAGGAATGTGAGGTGCAGGAGATTGGGGGAGTACTTGGAAGGTGCAGGAGATTGGGAGGGTACTTGTGAGGAATGTGAGGTGCAGGAGATTGGGGGAGTACTTGGAAGGTGCAGGGGATTGGGAGAGTACTTGTGAGGAATGTGAGGTGCAGGAGATTGGGGGAGTACTTGGAAGGTGCAGGGGATTGGGAGAGTACTTGTGAGGAATGTGAGGTGCAGGAGATTGGGGGAGTACTTGGAAGGTGCAGGAGATTGGGAGGGTACTTGTGAGGAATGTGAGGTGCAGGAGATTGGGAGAGTATTTGGAAGGTGCAGGGGATTGGGAGAGTACTTGGAAGGTGCAGGAGAGAGTACTTTGGATGTGCAGGAGATTGGGAGAGTACTCGGAAGGTGCAGGAGACTGGGAGAGTACTTGGAAGGTGCAGGAGATCGGGAGAGTACTTTAGAGGTGCAGAAGATCGGGAGAGTACATTGACATCAATGTACTCTCCCAATAGTCTCTTGGCATATAATTATGAACGACCCCCAGAATAAAAGAAACGATTAGAAATTAGATATCAAGAGGAAAAAGTGAGTTTATGATTATTCGAATTTACTATCTTATTGTTATCTTTTTACTAAAAAAAAATGTGATCTAAATTTCTTTTAAGCCATTACGTACCATGGGTATCATAATTATAATTATGATAGAGACACCTTATTTTTTCTAGGTACCTGGTGATCAGATATAAATAAATGTGTTTCTTTGTGTTATTATATCACAACTTTTAGTGGGTAGCGCAGAATTATAGGACTTTTCTCTATCTTTTAATGTCCCAATATCTTATTTTTGCCTATAATTCCGCCACTGGTCGCTGCTCACATTAAAGTAGCTACTCATTTTTCCTCACGAGGTATGAGTGGACCCCGAACGTCCAAGAACAGAGCAGAAAAATCTTGCCCCGCTGGGGATCGCACCCAGGTCACCGTGAGTGCAATGCCTAGCGCGCTAACTCACTCTGCCACGGTGACTTCTGGTGATCAGATATGATTTGTAATTTTTTGTAATTTGTAATAATAGGCAATGTTGTATTTGACATCAATCTCTATATATAAAACAGAAAAAAGGACTACCTACCTACCTACCTATGTTTGTTTGTTTGTTTGTCCGGAGTTGTTTAGCCAAAACGGTAAGAGATAGCGAAAAATGTCTCAGAATTGACCCCCCAAAACCATTATCGCTTTGTCCAGAAAAATTATAAAAAGTTCAAAAAGGCATTGCTGTCCAGCAGTACGGCCATGCCTTAGTAAATTTGAAATTTAGTCCCGTTGCAAAGCACGGGCAAACGGCTAGTAATATACAAAATGAACAAAGGTACATACAATAATAATAATTAATACAGAAGTTTAGGTAACAAGTATAAAAGGTAATTGAATATTGAGTTATAAAGAAAAATGATATAATTTATATTCGCTTACCATCTATGTACCTACCTAATAAGTTTTCTATCATTATGTATGTACGATGTATGTTGACAATTGCCATAGCTATCTACACTAAGGGAATTATTTCCCTTGTTTTGTGGATAGCGTTGGAAAAGAATGATAGACGAGGTATCCTTATCTCAGAGGCTGGTTATGAAATGTGATAGACAATATAGCAAAATTTGCATGCTTCGCGAATTCCTTATTTGGGTATCACTTGTGATTGACACGGAATCCTATGTAAATAAAAATCATTAACTATTACAGGAAACCTGTGTATCATATGTGATACACAGGTGAAATCGATTGAATTGAGCCCGGTCTCCTGGGGTGATTAGTTCAAAAGGGCTCGGTACGCAATGGGTTAAGTTTAAATTATTATTTATAATATAAAATAAAAATGTACATTATAAAAAGTTTTTTTCCGTAAATCTCTGATGATTATTAGAAATGGTTTTTTCGTTCATTTCTTGTAAGCCTATTGGTATAACATTAAATAAAACTTATAAACAAACATCTATACACCTAATATTGAATAATGAAAAAAAAAAAGAAGAACAGAAAAATAGAAGAAAAAAAATAACAACAAAGAAAGATAGAATAACTAACTAGTTTGATTTGTATACTGTGTTCTCTTGGCAACTCACATAGTGAGCAGTACATTAATAAATATGTTAATTGTTTCCCCCCCCCCTCGCCCGCAGCGGAGATGGGCGCCGACTTCAACATCCTGGAGTACGCAGATCCGGAGCTCGCCTCCACCTCCTCCAAGGGGGAGAAGACCTCCAACATTCTCGACGACTTCGAGGAGGAGGAGAAGGAGAAGCAGGGCGCCGCCGGGGGTGCGCCCGCCCCCCCCTCGGCGGGGGGCGCCCCACCCGGAGAAGAAGTTCGACACCTCCGCGAGCGGCGGCGGAGAAGGCGAGAGGGAGGTGAAGACGGAGGATGGAGGTGTCGCCGTCGCCTCCGCCTCCAGCAATCAGGAGGAGAAACCGGACGAGTCCTCCATGAGACTCACGCCCAACCATCAGGTGAGTGGAGGCGCTGTTTTTAAAAATAAATACAAGTAATTTTGTAATTAGTAAATATTTGGCATTTTTATTTATATTATACTCGTATGGTCACAAACTCAATTTGTTGAGGTAATGGGCACAATACCTTATTCCTCTAGCATGGGGGATTTTTTTTACATTTTGTAAATTGTATGTATTGAAATAATATAAATATATATAAAAAGAGATACACTAACAGTTCACGAAACTTAAGTTGCTCATTTGTTGAGGAAAAATTCATGCACTGGCTGGGATTCGAACCAACCAACCAACGGATCCCCACGCTATCTGGATTACCAGTTTTCTTTCATTTTACAAAAACCAGATGAACATGTCAAGTACCTAATTATTGTAAATTGTGTTGAATGTTTATGTGTGTACAGAACAATCTATTTTCGCGTCTAATTAAGAATATAAAATAAAATTTGCTAAAAGTAATTTGTAAATATTATTATTAAATATACATAGACAGCATACAAGAAGACACATAGAAATATAGACAGTATGGGTTCCAAGTTCTAACTTATGATAAATAATATTGCATAATCAAAGCTTGAACAAATATGAAAATTAGGAAGTATTTTGACTAGTTTTTTTTTTTAATAATCATAAGAGTTCAAAAATAATTTATCTAAACAATTTTCCGATGTATTGTGAAACATGCTAACTACACAAATAGAAAATTTGATCAAAATCGAATGCATGGGAGCTCCAAGATCTGCTTGTTCGAAGTTGTTGAACCTAAAATGGGTCTCCTTAATGTCAAAATTTTCTTTAAATCCCTTCAGTAGCATTGCAAGACCAGCTGACAAACAAAAAGTCACAGTTCCTCAGGATGTTACGCCATTGATAATGGAACAAAAAAAGATAATAATTTTTATTTTTTACAAATTCGAAAACAATATACATATCAGATATCACAATACGTCCGTATTGACAAAGATATCGGATGAGATATTTTTGAAAATAAAACCTTGAAAGATTTCTATTCATTTTGCCTAGAGTAGAGTAACTCTTATGTTCTCCACGTGATTGACACACACACAATTCCATCACTCTCGCACGTTATGTCTGTCTCAGATGCAGCAGGAGGGCGTGTCTGGCCGGAGCCCCTCGCACCCACTGTTACGCCCACCGCACCCCTCGCCCGCCCAGGGCGTCACCTTCGCCCAGGGCGGCCCCGTGCCCCGGCTCCACCCAGGCGGGGCGAGGCTCGCCCAGTTGCAGCGCATGGGCCTCACGCGGGTGGTCACCGTGGGGCCCAACGGCGAGCTCATCGCGTCCCAAGGGCCGCCGGCCGCCCCTCAGAGCAGTGGCGGACCGCCGCCGCCCCCGTACATACCGCCGCCACCGCCCTACCCTGGGGCGCCCATGGGAGCCGCCCCGCCCCCAGGACTCATGTCTCAGAAGCGGCCACTTCTCCTACAGGTAGGCCTCTGTCTGTCTGTTTCTCAAATTCTATTTACAACTGATGATTTTTTTTTTTTTACAAATTCGAATACAATACATCAGATATCACAGTACATCCGTATTAACAAAGATATGGGATTAGATATTTTTGAAAATAAAACTTTTAAAGATTTCTATTTATTTTGCCAAGAGTTGAGTAACTAATGAGAATCCTGCCACATTCAATAAATCAAAAAAAAAATATATTCCAATATTGAAAAAGAATAATATTTGTTTTTTATACAAATATTCATGCTGCCCATCATATGGTGGGTTGCTAAAAATCACAGCATAACAATAAGTTTAAAAATAAAACATTTTTTTCTTCTTCTTTTTTACTTGTAAAAGAGCTATCCTTTGGTTTTTAAACCGAACTCCTCAGTAGTCCAATCGATAAGGCTCAGTAAGGGATTTCGAGTCCCATGTTCAGCAAAGATTTATAACTATACAATACTCTTGTTAATCCTGAAAAAAATGATAAATAAATAGTCCCCCTTTACTCTTACAGTCTTTTGTGATATCACCTCGTGATCAGCACAAATGTGATAACTTTCTATCTGGACCGAAGGATTGAAAGCGTGTGTATCATTGTGGTTCTTGAGTTTAATATTACGTTTTTTTTTTTTTTTTTTGAAAATGTCAAAATTTAGAATTCACTCAAACTTGTATTTACGATTTTGTTACTGACCTCTGGCTTTTATATTACCTAAAAAATAATAATAACATTCTTTAGTCAAAGGTCACCACCAGGCGACGTTAATGCTCAAAGCATTTTTAACCACCTATTCCTCAGTGTTATTATTATGTGGTCATAAACTCAAATTATTGAAGAAAGATTCATGCACTGGGTGGGATGCGAAACAACGGATCCCTACGCTACCTGAATTACCAGACTAGTGCTTTAACCACTTGACTATCAGTGGTCGGTAATTGAATGGGTACAAGTTAGCGTCCTTTTTATTTTTTTACTTTCCTTATTCTATAATAAGGAAAGTATTGTATTTATTTATTTAATTCATGCAAGTAAATGTTTCAAATATATATAACAATAACAGTTTACATAATTCATAATATTTTTAACGGATCTTATGCTAGTTTCTTTTGGCTGTCGTCATCCCACACTGAGGGCCACACCTATGAAGTATGGTCCTTGTGTCGTGAGATGTAGCCTTGTTTTAGTTTCGGTGTTTTCAGTTATCCAGTAGAATAATATATGCTTTGTTTAATTTCATCACGCTCAGGTGACACCTTGTTTGTTCATTTGCACCTTCGTTTTGTTTTGAAAGTTGACGAACAACACAGACCACAAGCGTCTACAGTAGCTCCTGTTTCATGGCTACGAAATAAAAACGGCTGTGAAACACTCATCTTTAAGAAAAAAAGAAAAGTGTCGTTAAAAAAAATATTGTTTCACAGCCTTTTTTTATTTAAAAATGCTAATTAAATAAGTAAGGCCAGTAAATACTTTGGAAAAAATACTTGAAAAATGAAAAAAAAAATACTTTATTGTTGTTGATAAAAATGGCTGTTCTTTTGCTTGTTCTCAGTTCCTATGTTCTTTGGTTTTTAAGGCACAGTTTGGTAGACTTCCATCACTTGGTAAAAGTTGTGATTTGAAAAGTAGAATATACAATTACACGAAGTATTTCTAGTGCTCCCTGTCAAAAAAGGATCAGTTTAGGTTCTTTTCTTTTTTTATATAAATTTTCCTCCTTAGTTGATGAGTTGAGTCTAAAAATATATTGCCAAAGAAAGAAAAAAATGGAGAAGGAGATAAAGAAGGTCTTAGAAAAAGAAAAAAAAAAGTTCATATAGTATGGTATTGAATAATACAAGCCATAAGCAAAACCTTGTTTTTCAAAGATTTTGCATGAATCTTTCAGGAAATGTGTAACATATTGTTGAGATTATTTTGATGCAACTTTTCAGACTTGTTTTTGTTGTACACCTTGAGATAAAAATAAATGAAAAATGATATTATTTGAAAAACAACTGATCCCTATTTTGTTCATTGCCACCCGTGTTATAGTATGTACCACAAGTATCACATACATGCAGTAGTTGTGTTTTTGTTTCACTGTACAGTTCTAGTTTTTTTTAGTATTTATAAAAAATGTGTCCGTAAAGTATTTGTTAATTTTTGTATTTAAAAAAAATCCCATTTTTTTGTGTGTTATTAATTTATTAGAATTGTTTACCGTGTCTTGTGTCCACACCTCACTCACACTTGTGTACCCGTCTCTCTCTTTGTCTCTCTCTCTCTCTGCTCCCTCTCTCCCTCCTCTTCTCCCGTCTTCCTCACCACCAGTCTGCCTTGCAGGAGCAGCCCCTCCTCCTAGAGGAACTCCTGGAACAGGAGAAGCGAGAGCAGGAGAAGCAACAGCAGCAGCAGGCGGTGGGCGGCGGATCCGCCGGGAGCCCGGGCGTCCTGCTGAGCGACGCCGATTTCGAGCGGCTCCGCGCCGACTATCTGGACACGGTGGCGTCGCCGCCCGTGGGTGTGGTGTGGGCGTGGGCGGACCGCCACAGCACCCCCAGGCGCGGCACATGCAGCAGCCGCCGCCCGTCCCGCCGCCCCTGACGCCACAACATCGGATCCTCGGGCCCACCGGTAAGGGTTGGTATTCTGATTTTTTTTTCTCGATTGTGAATATGTGGTTGCGGGCTTGTCGCTGAACTTGCCCTTTTTTTTAAACATTTATTTATTTAGAATATCTACGGGATCTAATCGATTTTACAATAATTGGCCCTACGAAAAGAAAAACTTGAAAATGAAAGTTACACAAATAAACATAAAATACAAAATAAAACTTAAACTAAGTAAATGTCAACAAAAAAAACATTAGTGGCCTATGCTAATATGATATGGAATTTTAACTTACAAGTGTAGGGAAGCCATATTGAAATATGGATAAATTGTGCACCAATATAGTATTGTGTTCACTAATAAGTTACAAATCCATATTCATGAGTGAAGAATTAATTGTTGAACTGTTTACTATACAATTCTGTTCGAATATGAGATGGAATTTTTTTGTTGTTTACATATGGATTTGTAAAAAAAAATGGTGAATTTTATACCAGTGAATCTAGATTGGTAAATTAGGTATGTCGATAATTTGCATTCTTAATTCAATTTTTAAGACAAAATTATTGGACTAAACTTCCTAAGTAAAGCCAAATAATTACAACAAAAAACGTCCCACTCTCGTCTCATCTCCGCAGAGTTGCTGCACCAGACCATTCAGCAGCAGAACATGCGCACCCCGTTCCTTCTGCAGCAGCCGGGGAGACCCCACTGGGGCGCCCAACAGTCTGCCACGGGTGGCGGGGGCGGCAATCTGCTGATCCGACAGCCTGGACCACCCAGTCAGCAGGAATCACGTGAGTCAGCTGCATGACGTGCAGACTTCATCTTTTGCGGTCCAGTGATTGACCAGAGGAAAATTTACATAATAATACTTATCCTATCATTATTAACTTCCCCAGTTCTGAATAAGTTGTTAGTGTTTTTTTATGTAGGTAAAAATATTATTGTAAATTGTGTAAAATGTTTATGTATAAATATCACAATAAATATTTGAATTGAAAAAAAATTGAAATTGAAATACAGTGATACGAAAACTGTTTTCACTACTTTTCAACAAGTTCAAGCTAATTTTTTATTTTATTATAGACTTTTGTACCACATGTCCAATTGTCCATGTAACATTCTGTACAATAAATAAAGAATTGAATTGAATTCAAGTGAATTTCTTGGATCTTTTAATTTAAAAAAAAAATAATACCTATATTATTTTATAGAATGTCTCCTTAAGTTGATTCTGAAATGTTCTAAAAATTAAATTATGGAGACACCCTGTTTATAATCAATTTAAAATAAATATGTAATTTTGTAATTTATTTGCACTAATAATTGTACATAATTGGTAACAATGTAACATATATTTAATACTACTACCCCACATTAAGGAGATACAGTCCTCTTGTTTTTTGGGGTAGTTTCATTTCTTAAAATAGTTTTTTTTTTACCTCTAACTCATAGTTATTTCAATATCTCAGAATTCCCCAGAACACACGCCACTGATCTAATAATTCTAATGCCCCTCTTGACTTTCTCTTTCCCTCCAGCACTGCGCATCCCCCTGTTCAACGCGGTAGCCCCGGTGGCGCCCCCTGCCCCCCCAGAACACACGCCACTGATCTAATACCCCCCCGTGACTTTCTCTTTCCCTCCAGCACTGCGCATTCCCCTGTTCAACGCGGTAGCCCCAGTGGCCCCTCCCGTCCCCCCCGAGCACACACCACTGATCTAATACCCCCCCCCCTGACTTTCTCTCTCCCTCCAGCACTGCGCATCCCCTGTTCAACGCGGTAGCCCCGGTGGCGCCCCCTGTCCCCCCCGAGCACATCGCCACTGATCTAATAATACCCTGCCCCCCTTGACTTTCTCTTTCCCTCCAGCACTGCGCATTCCCCTGTTCAACGCGGTAGCCCCGGTGGCGCCCCCGGTTCCCCCCGAGCACATCGCCACTGATCAGGACCGGCTGGCCCAGCTCAACTACGAGAACTGGCTGAACGCGTTCAACAACTTCGCGGCGCAACAGCTCAAGTACTACGACGCCGAGATGATCAAAGTGCGCAAGTCGAGAAAGGTAAGTCAGTCACAATAGATGTAACAGAGGTCGGTGTGAGAATTGGGGCTTCTCTTGTTGGACTCGAACCAGTTTGTAATAATTAGTCAATCTTTTGGAAAAAAAATACTATCCGCTTGCCGGCAATCCTGCTTGAATTTTAAAATTTCAATCCCCAAAATTTCATGTCGATCTCGAGGCAAAGTCGATTCCGATCTCTTCAATTACGCTATGGCGGATATAATTGACATGTTGTGTCTTTCATTAGAATAAACATGCTTTGTTTTAAGATTTTTATCTTTTAATGTATACAATGGAGCTTCTTAACTCCTCCGTAGACTTGAATAACAAATGGTCAAAATTGTAGGACGAAATCGACATATATCCAAGGCGTTTGAAGAACGAGCTCAAAAAGGATGGGTTGAGAAAAAGTGAAGAAAAAAAAAATTACAAGAGGCAAAATCTTTCTGGAGTAAAAATATGGAGCATTAAAGGCTCGATTTCTATCCATCTAGTGAGTCTTTTACCTTTATGAGAGGTAAATAAGACCTGGGGCCTATTACATAAAGCACTTAACACTTGACGAGTTCACACTTCATAATTCAAATTCTGTTCCATTAAGAAACTTTACGAATTGGTTTTTAAAGTCATTTGTCAAGTGAACTATCAAACATTTTCTTCCATTTTTACTAGTGCTTATAATTTATTTGAATGAATTAGAAAAAACTGAAAGACACATAAAAATGAATTTAATTTATAAAAATATTCATTTTTTTTAATTACTTTCCTTATCCTATAATAAGGAAAGTATTGTATTTCATTTGTTTACTCATTAGGAATTGACGTTTGAGTGGCAGTTCAAAGGGAAATCGTAAAGTTAATGAAAAGGCATAATAGTTTTCGAAATAATTACATAAAAAAACTGTATTTTAAAAAGCCACCGGACGTGTTCTCTTCCAGTCGCTGAACAGCAAGCAGAGGTCCTGCCGGAAGAACGGGAATGAGCTCCCTGACCAGGACGCCTCGGAGCTCGCCCGCCTCACCACGGAGGGCGCCGCCCTGCAGAAGCAGCTGGATGCGGCCCGCAAGGCCGTCAAGCAGCACACCACGCTCATCCAGGTGAGGCCAGGGGGTTCTATTATTATTTATTTATTTAATTAACACGTTCGTTACCAAGCCAGTTTTTTCAAGTTTTACGTAGGGACCAGGCGGTAAAGTCGCTGTTGCATCCTGGGTACCAAAATGATTTTTTTTGCATATTTGGCATCGTATTTGTACAAGAATCGATCCTATATCTGTTCTAATACTAACAACCTACCTCAAAAAGGCCATATATGGATGTCCGGTCCCTCGTTAAAATTTTGATAACGGCCACATGTGTGTTTCGGTCCCAAAGAAAAACACAAAAACATCCACATATGGCCGTTCGGTAACGAACGTGTTAATAGACGGGTGCTACCCATGATACATAAATTTCCCTACACAAAACAAATAAAATACTTAAACATAATATAGTAAAATAACTTAAAAAGAAAGAAAAAACTTAAAAATAATTATTAAAACTAAGCATAAGCGATCTGAACACTATTGGTGTGGCGATTGGAAATCAATAAGTTTTGATTTTAATGAGTTTAAAGTATCATTAAATAAGTCAATATTGAATTATTAAACATAAAGGATCAAGTTTTATTTACATAGAATATATGTATACAATACATACAAAATAAGATTGATAGAACAAAACTTGATCAAGGGCGGTGCTAATCTACTCTCGTTATTATCATAATCTTAGGAGTTAAATAGAAATGGCTCAGTAGGCGGCCACAAAACGAGGACCCTGGCCTATTTTATTTTATTAATTGATTCACAGTTTTTTTTTACAAAACAATCAACAACTACAAATTAATAACAATATAATTTTTGTAAACTTAGAAATATGTACAAAAAATAACGAACATTGTTAATTTTTAATTACAATTGTTTTGTAATCCGGGGCGAAGTTAATGCCTTAGGCAGTCTGTGCCACTTAATCCCGGGGGGTTAAGTGGCCTACCCTAGACCCTGGTACCTACAACTTGATATAGACAATTTTCGAGACTCCATTGAATGTGGGCGGCCACAGCGAAGTCGAGGGTGTAGGGTATAGGCCAGGCTCCTCGTTGTGGCCGCGTATTTAAGATGGGTCCTCTGTATACAAAAAAGTAATGAAATAGTGTAGTGATGCGTTGGTTCGAATCCCACCCAATACATGATTTTTTTTCTCCTCGTAATAATAGCTCTCAGAGAGTTTGGTGGTGAAAAAATCTTTAAGCATTAATCTCGCCTAGTGGGTACCTTCCACTAAATGAATTATTAATATTACGAAATTAAAGAAAGCTGTCAAACTTCTTTTTTCAACAAACAAATAAATAAACAAATTATACTATCATTATGACACCCGCCCTAATCCCCCCCCCTCCAGGAGTATCGCAACAAGCAGCGGCCCCCGGTGGTGACGGGCGGCCCCTCGCCCAACCCCCAGCCTGGCGGGGGTGCCTCCCCCCACTCGCCCTCCATCATGATGTCGCCCCAGCAGCAGTCGCCGCGGCACCATCAGCAGTCGCCCAAGATTGGCACGCCCATGTCCCAGGTGAGAGAGTGAAGGGGGGCGCAATTTTCTTTTTCTTTTTTTTTGCGGTCAAACCGCGATATTATTATTATAAAAAATATTCACCAGATAATATGTACAGTGCAAATAATTATAAAACAATGAAAATAATATAAACAAGAACCTACCTCAGTAGCTTGATCGATAATGCGGCGGACTTGTAACCTAGAGGTCGGTGGTTCAAGTCCCGGTTTCTGCGTAGATTTAGTAAAAGCGAGTTTGAGTAGCTGTGATATCACGAAAATGATCAAAACAAATATGATAACTAATATAAACAAGAAAAAGTAATAAATAGATAAATATACACACACATATGTATGTCCTAACTAAAGGACGGGGTTATTGTCCACGGCAATCTTTTCCACAGCTAGTCAATAGCTTGAATACGCCTGTACGACCGAACGTGTTAAATATGGAAAAATTAATGGTACCCCGTGACAACACAGACCTTAAGCGTCTACAGTAGCTCCTGTTTCATGACTAAGAATTAAAAAAATAGCATGAAAAACAACATTGATTTTATGTATCACACTTTTGGTTTTATAACTTATATCCCCAAGAAAAGTCCATGATTTCGCGGGATGTATCAGAAATCCGTTCGATGAAAGTATCGAGTGTGTTGTATTTGTTGCAGATTTTGAATAAAAAATTGGGGTTTCTATTTTGAAATTAAAAGTTTGTGTCCGTTTCACTATTTTAGGGACACCCTTATAATTTTTATACCACCGAAAAAAGGGTAAACTTGCATTAGAACTACGTACAAAGATTCACGTCTATCTATCGTCTCTTTTGTCTGGAGTAAAGAGGTCCTTGAGTTTTCTTCGTCAAAGACTGTCAATTGCTATCCAACGAAGCAATGCTGCCTGTGTCAGAGGCACACTGCCCCATCAACTTACTCTAGACGAGATGTTTTACTAAATAAATATTTTTTATATAGATAGATAGATCTATATTTTATTTGTAAAATTACCCTGACGGGTGTATACATATACAATGGTCAAAAAGTTTACAGTAATCTTCAAAAAAAAAAAAAATATATAGATAAAAATAGCAGTTATAGAGATGGAAATCCGCCCCGAGACTTTCCGTTCACCCTGTATTGTATTCTAAACCAACGATTCGTCCTAATTTCTATACAGGGTGAAGACAGCAGCGGATACTCGCCGGGGGCGGCGGCGGAGTGGCGGACATGCTGCGCTCGCCCGTGGCTAACCGGCACACCAGTACGCCCTCGCCCCAGCACCAGCAGAGGGCGGCCCCTCTGGGCGTCCTCTCGCGGCCGCTGGGCGTCACCAGTCCCGGCACCCAGGAGCAGCTACTCAGGTAGGGGAACCGAATTCTCATGAGACTCGGTGGCTGATTGAAAATAATAAATAATATAAATAATAACAGTCCCCTAAACTCCAGCCTGGATGGATTAGGTCTGAAATAGTTGATTCATTTTCAAATAAAGATAATAATAATAAAAAAATTACAGTAAAACTTTAAAATAAGATTACAATAAATCAATACGATATTTACAATAAGATACAAATACAAAGAAGAAATTATAAAAGAAAACTTGATCAAGGGCAGTGCTAATGGCTCTGGTGCTCTCTTCCATTATTTGTATTATCAAGAACAAAAGCAATGTCTGGTACTTGCTGACGCACTCATTCAATCACTAACCCGCGTCTCCTCTCCCCCCCCATCAGACAAATGGTCGCCCAGCAGCAAGCACAGGGCCCGCCCGGGGGTAGCATGGGCGGCCCACCACCCACTCGCTTCATACGGGCCGCGGACAATCGGCCCCGGCCCGGCATGATGCCCCTGCAAATCCCCGGCCCGACCACCACGCCGGCCGTCTTCCAGTCCAAACCTTCGCCGGGCGGCCCCACGGGCGGCGGCCCTCAGATGATCATCCAGCAGGCCATGGGCGGCCAACAGGTCATTCTTCAGTCCGGCGGCCCACAGCTGGGTCAACAGCAAGGTCAGATAGTCACCCAGGGTGGGCAGCAAGGGCAGATAGTCACCCAGGGGGGTCAGCAAGGGCAGATAATCACTCAAGGAGGGCAACAGATGATCGTCCAGACGGGCGTCCAAGGCCCGATAAGTCAGCAGCCGGGTCAGGAGAAGCAGCAGTTGATGCAGCATCATCTGTTGCTGCAGCGGCAGCAGCAACTTGTTCAGCAGAGACAGGCGTTGCTGCAGGAGACAGGTCAGCAGATGAACAACGCGGAGCTCTCGCCCCAGCAGCGTCTGCAAGTAAGTGATGATTATTATTATTATTATTATACAATTCTTTATTAGATACAAAAGGACATTATGTACATATAAATAATAATTTTAACAGTGAAAAAATGAAGAAAGAAAACAATATATACAGTAAAAATGATGAAGAATAGAAAATATTTGAAAACATATATCCTAACTAGTGATGATTCTAGCAAGTAAGTGATGATTCTAGCCCTAGTAATTGATGATTCTAGCCCTAGTGAGTGATGATTCTAGCCCTAGTAAGTGATGATTCTAGCCCTAGTAAGTGATGATTCTAGCCCTAGTAAGTGATGATTCTAGCCCTAGTAAGTGATGATTCTAGCCCTAGTGAGTGATGATTCTAGCTCTTGTAAGTGATGATTCCAACCCTAGTGAGTGATGATTCTAGCCCTTGTAAGTGATGATTCTAGCCCTAGTAAGTGACAATTCTAGCAAGTAAGTGATAATTCTAGCCCGAATCTTTGGTCCAAATTTTCGCAATTTCTTGAATATCAAAAGTCAGCTAAAAATTATTAAATGAAAAATAGAAATACAGGTAAACGAGAAGAAAAAAATAAACCATGTAAACCACTAATACTCATATACATACAAAATATCATCAAAATCGGATGTACTGTTCACGAGATACGTATAAGCTAAGCGTTTAAAATATAATTAGAGATCATGGTCTCTATCTCCAAGAGTCGTTAGCGCGAAGTTGATGAACACGTCTACAATTGAATGGGTGAGTAGAAGAACCAGGAATGTCAAAAATCGATTATTTTTTTCGTAGAATAAGAAGGAATGTACTCTTTTCTATCATCTCTGTGAATATGAAGGAGAAATACCCCTTATAAGTATATTTTTTTCGATTTTAAAGTGGGGTAAGCATACTCATTAGCATGATAATATCTGTCTTATTTTTGCTTTCCTGAAAAGTCGATTTTTGACATTCCTGGTTCTTCTACTCACCCATTCAATTATTGTCTTCAATATCTGAAAAAATATCGTAGCCAGCGTCGATAGCTTTAAATTGTTTAGTTAAAATGATTTTTTCTTTCTCTTCTTTTTTGCAATGTTTCTTGGTTTTAATTCTTTATGTAGTCTACAATGCCATATAGTGTGATTATTAAGAAATAAAACTACCCCACAAAACAAGAGGACTGTATCCCCTTAGTGTGGGGTAGTCGCATTCATATGTTACCTATTATGTACAATTATTAATGCAAATAAATTACAAAATTTATCAGGTCAACTTTCTTTTGTTTTTTCTTCTTATTATTATTAACTTTCGCACTTCTTTCTCTCTCTCTCTCAGCTGCTTCAGACGCGGCAAGCCTTGCTGCAGCAACAACAGGAGTTGCGTCAGCAGCTGCTCCTCCAGAAGCAACAGCAACAAATACAACAGCAAGGCGCCGGAGGTCAACAACAGCAAATTATTAGTCAAGGCGGTCAACAAATAGTTAGTCAAGGCGGTCAACAACAGCAAATTATTAGTCAAGGAGGTCAACAAATAGTTAGTCAAGGCGGTCAACAAATAGTTAGTCAAGGGCGGTCAACAAATAATTAGTCAAGGCGGTCAACAAATAGTTACTCAAGGAGGTCAACAAATAGGTAGCCAAGGAGGTCAACAGCAAATTCTGAACCAAGGTGGTCAACAAATAGTTAGCCAAGGAGGTCAACAGCAAATTCTCAACCAAGGGGGACAGCAAATTCTTGGCCAAGGTGGTCAACAACAAATAGTCAGTCCTGGAGGTCAACAAGGAAGTCAGCAACAAATTATCAGTCCCGGAGGTCAACAGCAAATCATTACCTCGGGAGGTCAACAAATAATCAATTCGGGCGGTCAACAGCAAATAATGACCTCAGGAGGGCAACAAATAATCAATGCGGGCGGTCAGCAGCAAATAATGACGTCAGGAGGTCAACAAATAATCAACGCTGGAGGTCAACAGCAAATAATGTCCTCGGGGGGGCAGCAACAAATCGTAGTGTCGAGCACACAGCAACATCAGATGCAGCAGCAGCAGTTGCTTCAGCAGCAGCAATTGCTGCAGCAACAGGGTGGCAATCAGCAGCAACAAGGTGCGAACCAACCCCAACAGCAGCAGGGGCCCACCAATGTTCCCAATGACATGATGAGGCAACACCAGTTGCAAATATTGCGGCACCATCACATGGCGCAGCAGAATAGAATGATGCAGCAGCAACAACAGCAGCAGCAACAGCAACAACAACAGCAGCAGGCTCAGCAGCAACAACAACAACAGCAGCAGGCTCAACAACAACAACAGCAACAGCAGCAGGCTCAACAACAACAACAGCAATCACCCTCACCCCAGCCTTTGCAAGGGGTAAGTTGTACTTGTTTTTTCCCTGTTGCCATGTATATGTAACTGTATGTGTAACTAAATCTGTATGTGTGGTATGTATGCAGGAAAATATTAAGAACCGTGGGTTCCCCTGAAGAGAATTAATCTCAATTTCTATGTATGTATAATTTATATATTCTATGAAATTAAAACTTTGTTTCCCAATGAACGCCTTTTTTTTTGAAACTTTTCTCCTTGTGCAGGGTCAGTTTACTTCGTCTTTAATGATCAGATATATTTCTTCCTAAATTAATGAGCTTCTTGGGTATGAACACTCGAAGTAGCTTTGACCAGTTGAAGATGATATGTTTCTCATTAATTTGCTTTACTTTTCAGATGAAGCTGAGTCAGTATCGTCATGGCCAGGTCCATGTCTCCCGCTCAACAACAACAAATTCAGCAACTCCAGCAGCAGCAACAACAACAGCAGCAGCAACAACAACAACAGCAGCAACAGATGCCACCAGAGAGTCCCCAGCCTCCCCCCTCCCCTTTCAACCCCAGCCGGGGCGCCCCCACCTCCCCCTTCAGCATGCAGCCCCAGACCCCCAACTCCCAATACAGCGGCGGCCCACACTCCCCCATGCCGCCCATGCAGCCGTTCGGCTCCGGCTCCCCCGGCCTGCGCCAACACTCCCCCCACCCCATGAACCCCACGCCGCCCCCGCAGAGCCCACGCCACACACCCTTCGCCCAGCCGCCCTCCCCTGTGCCGCCCCAGAGCCCCAAGGTGCAGCACTTCAGCCAGCCGCCCAGCCCGCGCTACACCCCCTCGGGCCCCTACCCCATGGGCGGCTCCCCGGGCTCACCCGCCATGATGCGCCAGAGCAACAGCCCCATGCCGCCCTCCCCGGGGCTGGCGCTGCGCCGCTCCTCCAACCCCAACATGTCCCCCCAGGGCGACAACAGCAACGGCAGCGGCGGGGGCAGCAACAGCCAGGGCATGATCCCGTGCCCGCCCGAGCTGGTGGGCAGGTTCCGGGGCTTCAAGCTGGGGCTGCGGGGGGGCTCGCCCATGTGGAACACGGGTCGCCCGGCGCCCAAGCACATCCAGGCCCAGGGCGACGCCAAGAGCAAGGTCCCCTCTCTCGTGTCCCTGGACTACAATGATCTGGACGACGAGAGCTCCTCCCCCTCCCCCTCCACCTCCAAGCACCGCGCGGACAAGGAGAAGAAGCCAGACGACAACATGGCGCTGACAGTGTATGACGACATTGTGCTGGTGGAGAGCTGCAAGGGGGAGTCCAACCTGGAGGTGGAGGAGCTGCAGTCCGCCTACAGGGACAACGTCATGGGCTCCGTGGTGTCTGTGGAGATGGGGTCACCCGACAGCCCCGGCATGCTGCATGAGCCCGGCATGCTGCATGAGTGTCTGGACAACTCCGACCTGGTGGTATTGAACGTGCCGCCCGACCCGGATGATGGGGACGGGGGTCTCCTGGAGATGGAGGAGGAGGCCTACTCCCCCCCGCGGGCGCATCAGAGACACCTCCCCGGCAAGGTGATGCCCGGGGAGTCGGACGCACAGCTGAGCTCCCAACACCAGGAGGAGGAGGAGGAGATGATGAATGGAGGCGAGGCCAAGCCGGCGGAGGAGAAGAGCTACCAGCTGGTGCCCGTGATCATCCCCTCCTCCACGGCGGCCTCCACCTCCACGCGGCCCCTGCTCGGGTTCCACCGCCAGGGCTCGCCCGCCCCCAAGTCCGTCATCATGCAGAAGCCCTCGCCCAAGCCGCTACCCCCCGGCGCCCCGCGCATGTCCCTCCCATTCAAGTACGTCCCCATCCTGTCCGAGGCCAAACCCGGACTTCTCAAACTGGAAGGCATTCAGATCGTGAAGAAACCCGGCGATGCCGAGCACCCGACGATACTCGTTCAGAACAGAGCCACCGCGGGCGGCGAAACCGTGAAAGAGTCGAACCGGGAACCTACGATCTCGACGCAAAAACTCAACACCCCGTCCACCATCCTGAATATCCCGAGCGACGTGATTGACGCGAGTCGCAAACTGAACCTGTTGAGCGCAGCCAACCTCAAGGCGAGTCTCAAGGCGAGCAATGACTTCAAGAACGCGCTCATCATCAACAGCGACAAGCAGATCCAGAACATGGGCGACAAAATCAGCTCGCTCATGTCTTCGACGGAGTTGGACACCCGCCCCCCTGGTGGGGGAAAGACGCTGGGCGCCCCGTCTATTATCCTTCACACCCGCATGAGTGGGGGTGACCGGGGCTCGCCCAAGCTGATTCGCATAGAGAGACGCCCCAGCGGGACAGACAAAGACGCCTCGTTCATTCCTCTGTCCTCGATCATCGCGCAGAAGTCCACCGACGTGTCCACCTCCCAGGCCATGCCCACCTCCACGGAGGCGGAACCCGAGGTGAAAGACACCCGCAACGTCCTGCTCAAACAACTGCTGAACAACTCGCCCGCGCTGAGTCCCATCACCTCCTCCAACGACAAAATCAACGACGCCATCACCTCCGCTCTGAACGCGGCCAAGGCTTCCAAACCCCAGGAGGACGAGCCTGACTCGAGTCAAAGCAAGTCGAGTGTCTCGTCCACAGTTCTCTCGCTGGAGGAGCAGCTGGACAAGCCCGTCTCCCCCACCTCCTCCTCCCTCATCCCTCCTCTCATCATCAACGAGAACCTCCTTAAGAAGCCCACCTCCTCGCGGTCGCCTCCACTGACCCCTAAGCTCATTCTCGCCGGGTCCAACTCCGCCGCCGCCGCCGCCACTGCGTCTCATAAGACGAAACCCAAGGGCGGCGCCAGCCCGTCTGAGAGCCACATCAGCAGCTCCCAAGCACCCACCACCACCACCACCACCACCATCGTGGTGATCCAGCAGGTGCCGCCGGCGTCCTCGCCCCCCGCCACCACCACCGCCCGCCCCCTCCCCCTCCCCGCGCCCAGTGAGGGGCAGGGCAAGCTGTTCCATGTGCAGGGGCGCGCGCAGCTTATACTCAGCAACGCGGTAAGGAAACTATTCTCAAATTCGTAAAAATCATACACGTAAATGCAATAGAATTATTGCGTGTGTAATGTGTATGCATAAGAAAAGAAATCGGGGTTGAGGCAGGGATTTAGTTTCTCATTATTTGTTCGTTTTCTTTTCTCATTCTCCTTGGTATTGATCACTGCTCCACTTTATCTGGACCTTAGTGTGGAACAGTTTGTTACAACAATATTCTAGATTGGTTTTTTTCTTCTTCTTTTTTTGCAGGAATTTTAAGATAATATGATTGTACAAATGTACATACATATATTGAAACTTTCTATACAGTACCTATACATAATGAAATATTGGTAGCATTCGGAGCGCACTCTCGTTTGACTTGAGTAAGTTAAAACGCTTGCATACGAGTCTGCAACCATTTCGACATTTTCATCTTTACTATTCAAGGTCCAAAACCCAACTGACCAAATTTCGTATTGTGCGCATGACAC
Organism: Bactericera cockerelli; assembly: GCA_024516035.1. NCBI lineage: Eukaryota > Metazoa > Arthropoda > Insecta > Hemiptera > Triozidae > Bactericera > Bactericera cockerelli. The sequence goes on along the minus strand of CM044961.1, from coordinate 3,574,254 downwards.
ACACTTTCCCTCTTCTCTTAGGATTGCAATATCGAAACGAAAATATCGATATTAGGTATATCGATAATATCGAAACCATAATATCGATATCCGATATTAGAAGACTTCTCTCCCTTTACAATTCGATATTTCGTTACATAATATCGTTACATAATATCGTTACATAATTTCGTTACACAATTTCGTCACATAATTTTGGTTATGTGCCAGAGCAAAGACATGAAAATGTCAAAATGCTACATCAACAAAGATAATGCCGTTGGCATTAGCACCGCCCTTGATTCAAGTTTTGTTTTATTAATTTCAATTTCTATAGCTACATGTTTTCGGTCTGTTCGACCAAATAAAAAACGGACCTTCATCTCCCTCAGGCACAGAAGATTCTCAAACACGACGCGCGCCCCAGCCAGCAACCCCTGCTGGTGGCGTTCTCCCAGCCCCAGGCCGCCCCGCTGCCCCCCGTCAGCTACCACGAGGGCGTCACCTCGCAGGCGCAGATCCGGGGGGGCACCCCCAGTGCGCCCACAACACCGGAGGCCGCCCCTGGGCCCGGCGACAGTCAGGAGATGCCGGCCCTGGTCACAACCTCGGGGGGAATGCCCTGGCCTCAGGCGGCGGCACTCAAGACTCAGCAGTCCACGTTCAATATTATCCTGCAGCAGCAGCAGGTAAGATGGATTCTTAGGGGAAAACGTACAAACCGACCTCAGTAGCATTGTTCCAAATATTCATGAAATATAGATTATCGGCACGCTCTGTGTTGTGGTAGAAAAATAATCTTTCATGTCGTCTATAACATCAACATTTGTTTCGTTAAACTGACCTCAGTAGCTTGATCAGTAAGGCGGCGGATTTGTAACCTGGAGCTCGGTGGTTCAAGTCCCGGTTTGGGCGTAGATTCAGTAAAGCGAGTTTGAGTAGTTGTGATATCACGAAAGTTATTAAAACAACTTTAAAATTAACCATACAATACTCTGGTTATCCTGAGAGAATGTGACTAGTTTTGACTGTGGGAGTCTCATGTATTGTTTTAAGTCTCATGTATTGGTGACAGTTGTAGGTAAAATATTTACAAACAACGGCGGTCTATATCCCACACAGTCACAAAGCTGTTTAATGTGAATATAATTTATTTTTTCTCTTTTTTTACTTTTGCTCTTACTATTTCTTTTCTCTTCTGGTTTTCTCTGTATTTTTCACACTTACTATTCTTTCTTTGTCCTAGCTAGTTTTTAGAAATAATTTCCAATCTTAAAAGTCATAATTGGGGTTCGGTGGAAGAGAAAGCCACAGACTTTAACCTACATATTCTATTGTGTTCTTATTTTTTTGTCATGTCCTATTTTGTTGAATGTATCATGTAGTAGACCAATAAAGTGTTAAATAATAATAATAATGATCCCCTGAGCTAAGAGCTTGACCAATGTCCCGCACTTCTTTTACAGCAATTCAAGCTCAAATTCCAGCAGCAACAACAGCAGCAGCTGCAACAACAACAATCCCAGACGCGGGCCTCCCCGCAGCGGCCCGAGTCTCCCCAGAGAGGCGGGGCCGGGGTGGGCGGGGAAAGCAATGGCGGCTCGGTGGTTGTGAAGAGGGTGGCCACGCCTCCTCAGCCGGGAGGCGGGGCCTCGCCTCAGCTCATCAAGTTCTGCTCGGCGCAGGTGAGTGGAGAGAGAGGGGAAAATAATAATAATAATATCGCCTTATTTAAACTGCCCGATTAGGACTATTAAAGTCCCATTATTCCAGCAGTAAGAAGCCCAAGACATATTATTATGTGGTAAAAATCCCAAATGGGAGGATAACTTGTCATGTCCCGGCTGGGTTTCGAACCCACGACCTCTGGAATTTCTGGATTCACAGATTTCCGCCTTTACCACTGAGCTACCGGGACAGATTTTCATGACTTAAATATTTAGGTTCCCCCTTATAAGAAATACCTTGTATTTTCAAGTTTCCTTATATTTATTTATATTTGATGTGTATACAAAGTATACATATTTAAACATTAATAATAATAATGCTTTTTCTTTGTGTTATTATGTCACAATTTTAGTGGGTAGCGCAGAATCATAGGACTTTACCACTTTAATTTACAATATCTTGTATTATTTTTTTGCCTAAGATTCGGCCACTGGTAGCTGCTTCACATTAAAGCAGCTACTCATTTTTCCTCACGAGGCATGAGTGGACCCCGAACATCCAAGTACAGAGCAGAAAAAATCCTCCCCCGCTGGGATTCGAACCCAGGTCACCATGTGTGCAATGCCTAGCGCGCTAAACTCGCTCTGCCACAGTGACTACTTTTAAACATTAATAAACAAACTAAAAGGGCGTACCTAGCTCCGAAAGATAAATATCGTGTTCTGTAGTACAAGTTTCCATTTTATCGGTGTAGTTTTTTTTTACATTCAGTAGATGTTACGCTTTTTTTCCCTAAGTGTTCACCAATTGACTAACGCAACTTTTTTCTTCTCCCCCTTCCCGATCAGTCACCCCCCGTCTCCACCCCTTCTCCCGTTCCCTCCCGGGACCCACCAAGCCCTCCCCCTCCCCCTCTCCCTCGCCCCTGCACTTCGTGCAGCAAACCATCGCGAGTACCCCCTCCACAAGCCCTGGCCCGGCCGCCGAACCTCTGATGACGTCACAACAACAGTCTCCCAGCCCCGCCGCGTCCGTGACGTCACGACACGACTCGCCCTCCTGTGTGTCGACGGCGCCGTCCAGTCTGGCAACAGTGTCGCGCAGTTCCCCCTCGCCCAGTCTCGCCGCCGCTCAACCTGTGATGATGACGTCACAACACGTCATGACCCCAGCGGCAACCCTGGCGCCAGCGGCGGTGGCGAGCGAGAGTTCTGTGGGGAGCGACGCAGCCGCCGGCAGCCTCACAATCGTCGGCGTTGCCGCTATCGTCGGAAAATGTAGTTTCGACGCTATCGGGCAGCACGTCGCCAAATCTCGTGACATCGCAAGCTGTTCTGACGTCAGCAAATCTGGTGACTTCGCAAGCTCTGCCAACGAGTTTATCGAATCTGGTGACTTCGCAAGCTCTGCCAACGAGTTTATCAAATCTGGTGACTTCGCAAGCGCTGCCAACAAGTTTATCAAATCTGGTGACTTCGCAGCACTGCCAACGAGTTTTATCAAATCTGGTGACTGCGCAAGCTCTACCAACAAGTTTATCAAATCTAGTGACTTCGCAAGCTTTGCCAACGAGTTTATCAAATCTGGTGACTTCGCAAGCGCTACCAACGAGTTTATCAAATCTTGTGACTTCGCAAGCTCTACCAACGAGTTTATCACAATCTGGTGACTTCCCAAGCCCTGCCAACGAGTTTTTCAAATCTGGTGACTTCTCAAGCGCTGTCATCTAGTTCCTCGAATGTTGCTGTAACCACTCATCCGCTGACCTTTTCATCGAATTCGTCGCAATCGGTCGTGTCGTCCGCAAGTCTAGCCACGCTAGACCCGTGATGACTTCATCGGTCTTGTCCCAGCTCGTGATGACGTCACAAGCCCGCCCCTGGCGCCCATTGGAACTAGCGGGGGCGCCCTGGCGGGTCCTCCCCCCCTCACCTCCACCGCGGCCCCTAGTCAGCACCAGAATGTCATCAAGAGCGCGCCCAGCTGCTCATTGCACCACCATCATCAAGGTAAATCGGAAATTTTTCTCTAATATCGAGGTTTCTCTTTTTTTTTAATATAATAATAATAAATATCGTTAGGAAGTCACTCTGGCCGAGTGAGTTAGCGCGCTAGGCATTGCACGCACGGTGACCATGGGTTCGATCCCCAGCGGGGCAGATTTTTTCTGCTCAGTTCTTGGGTGTTCGGGGTCTACACATACCTCGTGAGGAAAAAATGTGTACCTGCTTTAATGTGAGCAGCGACAGTGGCGGAATTATAGGCAAAATGAGATATTAGAATATGAAAAGATATGGAAAAAGTCCTGTAATTTTGCGCTACCCACTAAAAGTTGTGATATAATAACACAAAGAAATACATTTATTATTTTATATATTGTGTATCTTATGGTACATGAAGAATTTACAAGAAACAAACATTATACCTATATTACTTTTTTATTTATATTTTAATTTTCTAATACAGACATCACATTTTAATACTTTGAGAAAATGAAACTATTTCAAAGAGTAATAAAATATGGAAATATTTTGTACCCCATTCAGATTAAATCTTGTGGCGGGATACAAGAAAAAAAGAGTTATATTCTTATATCCAGGTTTCTCTTATATCTAACTTCGCGAACAATGTTCGCTAACAATGTTATTTCAAACAAGTCGTAAAAACATTTTCTAATGCCGGGTCCACACTGCCAAAATTGTTAGCTAACAATGTTCGCGAACAAAATGTGCGGATAACATCGTTCGCGAACATTGTTAGCTAACACTGTTCGTTTTAGTGTGGACCCGGCATTAGACTGATTAAAAATAAATTAATCGTTATTCCTCTTGCACAGGCGTTATCCAAATCAAGAAGGAGCCGTCCGCCACTGGAAACAGCATCAGCAGCAACTCTCTCACCCACGCCACTGGCAAGCTCCATCAGCTCCCCGCCCGACAATCTGCTCAACTCTGCCCAGATGCCCGCTGTCTCTCAGTGGCGGACCCAAGTCTTCTGCCTCAGGTAACAATAATAATGTGAACTGGTAGTCGAGTGGTTAACGCACTAGTCTGGTATTCCAGGTAGCGTAGGGAAACATTGGTTCAAATCCACCCAGTGCAATTTTTCCATATTAATTTGAGTTTGTGACCACATAGTAATAAGACTCTGAGGTCAGGTGGTTAGAAAATGTTTTGAGCATTAAACGTCGCCTGGTGGTTACCTTTCCACTAAAGAGTATTATTATTATTATACCTACATTCGGTGGTGAGAGGATTATTGACGCCCAGATCTAATGTCTAGGCTCCTTTAATGTCCATTGATGTCGGTCCTGATAGCTCAGTAGTCAAGGTGTCTTTCTCGTAATCCAGAAATCGCGGGTTTCGAAACCCAGCCGGGACATGACAAGTTATCTTCCATTCGAGATTTTTGACCATATAATAATACCTATTGGGCTTACTGCTAAAATAATGGGACTCGTTAGTCTTAATCGGACATAAATAAGGCGGAATTATATTTGCTTTAACAATTTTTTTTACAGTGGGTAGTTCAGACAGAATCAGTAAAAACACTCTGACTGAAGTGAAGGGTACAGACAATCTGTGTTTGTATAATAGCTTAGGGAACTCTGTATATTTTTAATTTCATAAAAAAATAAAGAAAACATTATTATTAACTGAACTCATGGATATTACTATTAACACATAGTTATTAACTGAACTCATGGTATTCTATTAACACATAGTTAGAGGATAGATGGGGTTAAGAACATACAAAACGAGGACTTATATCGGAAAACTGGTTTTAGTAAAGAAAATTGTTTAGTGCCATGGTGGCAAGGTCTGAAACTTTTGGGTTAGGTGCTCTGGAATTCGGCACTTTTTTTCAAAAGGCAGTTCTCCGGGGATTATGATAAACAAATGTCATATTCTATTGTCACCCCCGGCCCCACATCGACCGCCGGCGGCACTGAGCCGGTGGTGACCAGTGGCGGCGCGACGCCGCTCAGTTCGGGCAGCGTGACGCCCGTGAGCAACAGTGCGGAGTGAGTCCGCCCCTGTTGGGGGAGGTAAGAAGGAGGAGGAAGACAGTCTGTCGGCGCTGCCCGACAGTCGCCATGGCGACGGCGAATCATCTGAGTGCCGCCCAGTGGCTACCGTGGCCGCTGCCGGACGACGCTAGACCCGCAGGGTGAGTGGTTTTTTTTTTTTATTATTTCATTATTATTTAATAAATATTTGAATTGAATTAAAATTAAATTTAAATTCCGGTTATTTCTAAAATTAGCAATGGAAGTTGGTGTTCGTTTTTTTGTAAAAATAAAAATAAAAATATTTTTGTTTGATTTCATTTTTTTTTTTTTTTTTTTTTTTTTTTAATATTTCGGACTTTTTAAACCCCTGACAAATTTTTTTTTTTTTGAAGAGGTGTTTCTGCCTTTTTTATTTGTAGCGAAAGAAACCAAGTTTCTGTTGACTGTGTGGTCTGTGGTTTTTTTTTACAATGTTTCACCGAAGTTACGCTTTTTGATAACATTCCAATTATAAAAATCTAAACCGACCTCAAAAATTGTCGTAAAGTATTTTTAAATGTCGAAATAATTTAAGAAAGATGTATATTTGTTTTTCCAAAGTTTGATTGTATATTATAATTTTTTTTCTGGGAATTTTAATTCATTGAATCATTTTAATAATCTGCTAGCTTTGAAAAAAAATTTTGTTTGTGTTGAGCATGCCCATATTGAAAGTAAGGTACTCCCCAAAAAAGGAAAAAAGACGTACCAGGAGCCGGTGGGGACTCGGGTGGTTCCTTCCTTCATAATCACGGTAAAATGTGTGGAAAACAGAGAAATAATAATTATCATAATAAATAATAATAAATAATAATAATACAACTTGGCTTCCGTATTAGTAATACCTATTGAAATTTAAGGTCCAAGGATTGGCGCACAAGAATGAAATCCCAACTAAACAGGTGGTTAAAAAAACATTGAATACCTGATGAAACATCACAGAAGTCCGTCATTCTCTCCACAACATCTATCATGCGTAAATGTCTCAATATTATTAATTTATGTAATATTGTTTTTAATAATAATAATAATAATGCCCGGGTCGGGTAAAATTATTGACGGTAAAAATACCTTTATACAAATTTTAAAAATGTATAAACAAAATTCCAAAATAAAATGGTAAACAAACAATAATTTACATCGGTTGAAAAATTTAAATAAAAAAAATGAAAAAACTATGTATGTTGTATACCTCAAATAAATGAGTGACATCTTTAAAAATAATTGTTCCGATCGAAAACTGAAGGGGCGCCAGTACCAGCAGAAGCGGCGCCAAAGTCAGAGGGGGGCGGCGCGGCCAACAGACGGAGGCCGAGGTGGCTCCGGGCCCCGGCCGCCACGGCGGCCCACACCCAAGAAGCGGCCGCGCAAATCCTCCCGCCTTGGAAGGGGACTACGACACGTTGTGGGGCTCTCGAGAGTCCGCAGCCCCTTTCAACCATGAACCCTGATAGAGCCCCCCCTGGGTCTGAACCTGGCGGGTGCCTCCCGGTTCGGGGCGGGCCGCCCTCACCCAAACTGCATAAGTTTAGTTGTTTTTATTTTTTTTTTTTAGAATATTTTAGGGGTCTAACCCATTTTACAATAATTGGCCTACAAAACGAAAAAAAAAATTAAAAAAAACTTAAACTAAAAACTTACCCCAAATTTAAGAAAAGTTTTTTACTATCATTTTGTTACTTTATTTGTTGGACTAATACAAAATCTTCAAATCTTCGGAAATGGGGCAAGCACCAATAACCCCTTCCGCCCTTTTTTCCCCCTGCTTTTTAATGAATTCTTTGATTTTACTATTTTTCAATTTGAATGCCTAATTAAAACATACACAATTACCCAACAGTGGACTGGAAGGGGCCCTCAACCTGGTTCTGGGCGTCCAAAGGGTTCAATAGTATCAATCTTCCACCAGAGATTTTAAAATGGACACGGGAAGTAAGTAATAAGTTTAAATAAAGTTACAAAAAAAACCTAAAATACAAAAAAAAACAAACTAATAAATGTCAAAAAAAAAAAAAAAAAACTTTTAGGTAAATAGAAAAATCTTTTATCCTGGCGAAGGAGGGAAGTTTCATTAAATTTGGTTTTGATGGAATCAAAATTAAACATGAAAAAGTTTTTTTTTTTTTTTAATCAACCCCTGCAGGTTGAAAAACGGGTGTTAAACCCCAAAAAAAAAAATACTTTTTTAAAATTTTTTTTTTAATAAAGGGATTTAAAAAAACAAAGGTAATTTTCCTAAGCTAAAGTTTAAGAAACATTTTTTATTTATTAAAAAATTTTGGCTTTTTTACCAAAGGTTTCTTTTCCCATTAGCTAATGATAAAATTTTAAAAAAAAAATTATAACCGTATCTTTTAAAAAAAATTCAATCTTAAAACACAAGGTGCCTGAATTGTTTAAACTAGGACACCTTCGTGGCTCTTGTGAAGCTCCGACCCCGTGCACCATGAGCGTGATAGAGCCCGCCCTGGGACTGAACCTGGCGGTGTGCCTCCCGTTCGGGGGGGCGACCTCACCAAACCTGACATGAAGTGAGTTGTTTGTTTTTTTTTATCACCAAACCTGACATAAGTTGATTGTTTGTTTTTTTATCACCAAACCTGACATGAAGTGAGTTGTTTGTTTTTTTATCACCAAACCTGACATGAAAGTTGAGTTTGTTTGTTTTTTTATCACCAAGCCTGACATGAAGTGAGTTGTTTGTTTTTTTATCACCAGCCTGACATGGAGTGAGTGTTTGTTTTTTTATCACCAAGCCTGACATGAAGTGAGTTTTTTTTTATTTTTATCACCAGCCTGACATGAAGTGAGTTGTTTGTTTTTTTATCACCAAGCCTGACAGAAGTGAGTTGTTTGTTTTTTTATCACCAGGCCTGACATGAAGTGGTTGTTTTGTTTTTTTATCACCAAGCCCTGACATGAAGTGAGTTTTTTTTTTATTTTTATCACACAAGCCTGACATGAAGGAGTTGTTTGTTTTTTTATCACCAAGCCTGACATGAAGTGAGTTTTTTTTTATTTTTATTACCAAACCTGACATGAAGTAAGTTCTTTTTTTTTAATATATTACTTTTATTGTAAATTTTAAGTCTTCAATACAAACCTGATATTTTAATTCATTAAAATGAGACTATTTTAAAGAGTAATAAAATATGGAAGTATTTTGTACCCCATTCAGATTAAATCTGGTGGCGGGATACAAGAGAAAAAAAAGAGTTTAGACAAATTACTATCAGGTGTAGACAAAGTACAATATGTACTGTAAATAGTACAATGGAATTATAAAGAAAAAGATATATAGAAAAGAAACAGGAACAAAAAAGAGAATGAAGCTAATGTCTTATTATTTATTTACACTTTATTTTTTATACAAGACAAACAACAATAAATTTTTAACAGAGATAATAAAAAAATTAACAATATTTACAAAATAAGGTATAAAAAAAATATTTAAATTTAAATGTGCAATTGTCTTGTAATCTGGGGCGAAGTTAATGCCTTAGGCATTCTCTGCCACTTAACCCCGCCCTACCTAAAGTGCGGGGTTATTGCCTGTGGCAATCTCTTCCACCCAACCCTTAAATGATGTAAGGGAAGTTGGTCTCGAGGTTCCAATGTATTGTTGAAAATAATTAATTAAAATTGAGAAAAAGATAAACACTTGTATTCACTCGACAGAAATTTGAAATATGAACAGTTATGATTATTAAGGAAACAAGTATAAAAGTTCACAGAGTCGACATGTTTCGCCCACTCCAGTAGGCATTTTCAAGACAACTGTCTTGAAAATGCCTACAGGAGCCTACTTTATTTTTAATGAAATGATTTTTGTTTCCCGTCGCTAAGTTGCTCTCAAGGTTCCAATGTATTGTTGAGAATAATTTATTAGAAGTTTTTTTTTTAAATTAAATGATTTTTGTTTCCCGTCTCTCAAATAATTTATTAGAAGGTTTTTTATTTTTAATTAAATGATTTTAGTTTCCCTTCTCTCAAATAATTTATTAGAAAGTTTTTTATTTTTAATTGAATGATTTTTGTTTCTCGTCTCTCAAATAATTTATTAGAAGGTTTTTTATTTTTAATTAAATGATTTTTGTTTCCCGTCTCTCAAATAATTAGAAGGTTTTTTATTTTTAATTAAATGATTTTTGTTTCCCATCTCTCTCAAATAATTCATTAGAAGGTTTTTTTTTTTTTTTAATGAAATGATTTTTGTTTCCCGTCGCTAAGTTGCAAATAATTTATTTGAAGGTTTTTTTTATTTTAAATGATTTTTGTTTCCCGTCTCTCAGTTTCAAGACGGGCGAGCTGAAGGGCGTGTTCGGGGCGGCCTGGCTGCCCTCCCAGAGCGACCACTACTGCACGGAGCCCTTCGGGGACTTGACGCCCGTGCCCGCCACCCCCCCGCCCTCCACCCAGCGGGGGTTCTACGACGAGGAGTTCGCGCCGCTCAAGTTCGATTCCGAGTGTAAGTCATGGTTTAGTACTATTTTACGAGGGGCGTCTCAAAAGTAAGGTCCCTATATTATTAAAAAATTCCCAATTTTTTTTCGACATATTTTATTGTATTGTGTTCAACTGTTCAGTAACATCCTATCAAATTTCTACATAATTTCCACCTCGATCAATGCACATTTGGAACCGGGGGAGCAAATTATATATACCCTGCGCTTCAAAACTAGAGGTCCCAGTACGGACAGCGGTCTTGAGCTTGTCGTCGTTTCGGAAGCTTTTCCCTCCCAAATAAACTTTCAGATGGGGAAACAAGTGAAAGTCACTTGGTGCCAGATCAGGTGAATATGATAGGTGGTCAAAAACTTCCGATCTGAAAGAATTAAAGAGATCTTGAGTCTTTTGAGCTGAGTGGGGGCGAGCGTTATCGTGGAACAAGGAAACTTGTTTTGTCAGAAGTCCAGACCATCCACCATGTTCACCTGATCCATCAGCAAGTGACATTCACTTGTTTCGCCATTTGAAAGTTTATTTGGAAGGGAAAAGCTTCCGAAACGACGACAAGCTCAAGACCGCTGTCCGTACTTGGACCTCTAGTTTGGACGGGCAGTGTGTGCGGGAGGGTAGGTATACATAAATTGCTCCCCGGTTCCAATCCCCGATGTAGGTTTTTAGTTTGATTCCGAGTGTAAGTAATGGGGTTTTATTCATTTTTTTTTTTTTTTTGGCAGTGTTAAAACTAATACTTCCCCTATAGTTATTCTCAAGTAGGCTTTTGAAAAGGCTTTTTTTAATTAATTATAATGGTTAAAAATCAATTATACAATAGTAAAATCTAGTTTTGATTATGAAACAAATAAAAAAGAGCGCGCGATTAGCTCAGTGGTTAAGGTTAAGCACTCGCCTGTCATGCGAAAGGTCCCGGGTTCGATCCCCCGTGCCGACAAAAATTTGTATTCTTAATTTGGTTACAATTGTTTGTAAGGGATACCTTCCGGTGCGCTCGTGTTGACCCAGCACCTAATTGGGAAGTATTGTGTCACTTCTCGTTCATCAGAGGGGAGGCATACTACGGGATGGGCAGGCTACAACACAGACCACAAGCGTCTACAGTAGCTCCTGTTTCATGGCTAGGGGGAAAAAAAAGTTGAGAAACACTCATTTTTATAAGAATAATTCCGTATTCCAGATCCCACGGTTTATTTTTAATAATAATGCTTTTTCTTTGTGTTCTTATGTCACAATTTTAGTGGGTAGTGCAGAATCTAGGACTTTACCACTTTAATTTACAATATCTGCTTGTATTTTTTTTTTTTTTTTTTTTTTTTGCCTATGATTCTTCCACAGCTCCTGTTTCATGGCTACAAAATAAAAACGGCTGTGGAACACTCACTTTAAAATAAAAAATAAATAAAAAAAACTCTCCTCTATCTCCCCTCAGATGATGATCGCAAACTCGACCTGTCCCGTGACGTGGAGACGCCCGACTCTATCGTCTCCTCCTCCTCGCCCGAGTGTGTGCTGCCCGACCCCGCCCCCCGCTACCCCGGCCTCCGCCTCATCTCCTATGATGACGAGTCTGAGGAGGAGGCGGGGCCCACGGCAGACCTGAAACGAGGCCAGCCTCCCTCGCCCGTCATCCCCCTGGTGGTGCCCATAGCGGTGCGGCCGTTGCGTCTCAGCCATCCCGCGAGGCTCAACAGCGAACAGGTGAGCAGCCCCCGACTTATGTAATTTTTTTTATTTTTTTTTGTAATTTGTATTTTTTTTTGTTGTATTTTTTTAATTTTTTTTGTAATTTGTATTTTTTTTGTAATTTGTAATTTTTTTTGTAATTTGTATTATTTTTTTTTTTGTAATTTGTAATAATTGGCAATGTTGTATTGGACATCAATAATATGTACAAAGTGAACAAGAGTACATACAATAATAAATTAATAATACAGTTAAAAAAAAAAAAAATGAATTTATTAGGTATTTAATTTAAAGGTAGGTTAGGTAACAAATATAAAAGGTAATTGAATACTGTTTCCTGTTAGAAAGAGAAATACAGTCGGACCTGGATGTAATATTACCTAAATATTTTTATTTTATTTTTTCATATATTTCTTTTGTATACAGAGAACCTATCCTGAGTGAGCCATTTTTAATTGGCTTCTGTAAGAGAAAAAGAGAAAGTCTGGCTGGGGGACTATAAACAGGGAGTAGATCATCATTGGCTTGGTTCTGGGGCCCTTGTGAATTATTAGACTCTTTGTAAAGACAGTGGTAGAGGTGCTAAGTCATTACTCCACTGTCTGGCTACCATCGTTCCGTTCAAAGAGAAAAAAAATCCGATCCCTTGAGTTCTCTTATGTCCAGGTTCCACTGTACAAGAAAAAAGAAATATGAAATGGGTATACATTTTTATTAATAGAACTACAAGAAGTTAGAGAGATAGACAAAGCTTTATTTGTAATTTTAAAAAAATGTGACGGTATAATGGCAATTATTTGTAAATAACTTAAGAACTAAGTTTTCTTAATAAATGGCGTTATACACTCACCGGAAGAATTAACCGGACACTTCCTGTTTTCCCCTTTAACACCGTGTATTTCCATGCGGCTGCAAAAGGTTGTAACTTCTACTGTAGATAACTTTTTTATATGACTTTTGTTTTGTATAAAAGAAAACAGATTAAGGATTTACACTCATTATAAGAAAAAATTCAGGAAAAATCATTGCAACTCATGGAAAGAAAAATTTAAAATTTCAATTTACCGTATTTTTGAGATTTTTGAAACATCCTCAATAAATTGTGTTTTTTTTTAAATCCTTGTATTAGTAGGTCATGTTGAAATTGAAATCTTTAGGTTTTTGTATTTTTAAGAAAAATCGAATGATAAAAATAAAACAGTGAACTGAGTGTGTTCTAAATAAAACACCTCTAAAATTCTGTGTTTTGCAAGTTTACATTTGTCTTTCCATGAGTTGCAATGATTTTTCCTGATTTTTTTCTTATAATGAGCTTAAATCCTTAATCTGTTTTCTTTTATACAAAACAAAAATCATCGGAAAATGTTATCTACAGTAGAAGTTACAACCTTTTGCAGCCGCATGGAAATACACGGTGTTAAAGGGGAAAACAGGAAGTGTCCGGTTAATTCTTCCGGTGAGTGTATTAGAAATCAAAAATCAAATTAGAATTATATTAATTATAATTATATTAGAAATCAAATTGACAAAGTGATACAATTTTCCGCCTAGCGCCTATGGCCCTTTAGTTAGGACATCTATATATATTTTTTTAATGTATTTGCTTTTTTTTCTTGTCTTGCTATTAATATCCATTTTTAAATTTATTTGTTAGTATTTGTCCGTCTCCGTTATTCAATAATAGTAATGAAAAGTTATTAGAACCAAAATTAAGTTGTTTACTTATTTCAATTTTCACCTATATTTTATTTTTTATTTTATTTTTACAAATCAACGGGACAATGCCCCAAGTGTACAATTTATTGTACACTAAATTTAGTGTACAACTGGATCTATAAACTTGACTAAACCAACCTTTATCTCTCCGCGCCGCAGGACAAGGAGAACATCGGCTCCCTGGACACCAGTGGCGGCGGTGGCGGGGGCGGCGGGCTCCCTCTCAAGCTCTCCCCCGGTGGCGGCGGCCTCACCAAACATTCGGCCGCGCCTCTGCGAGACTCGGCCAACGTGTTCATCACGCTCAGCCTGAGTGCTGACGCTGCGGCCGATGTGACCGCCACGCTCGCCAAGTTGAGCGAGCTGTTGAACATTCGGCCGCCGGCCGCGTTCAAGGTGGCCGAATCGAAGCCGGCGGCCGCTCGCGAGTCGATGTTGAGCGCCCGGCTCGGCCTGTACAGGAACAAGGGCAAGGATGGGAAGGAGGGAGGTGAGTGGTGGCTCTTGTGTTCACTTTTTTTTTTCAATCGAAAAGTTATCGAAAGACGTATTTTACAACAACATCAAAAAAACGATCTTATTATTATGTAGTCACACATAAAATTGTCAGTTTTAAGTGCATAATTTTAACAAACTACACATACACCATACACTACACACTGGACATGGAAGGAGCCCAGAACAATGGTTCTGGGCGCCCAAAGGATTCACCCATATCAATCCTTCCACCACCATGACATCACACATGGACTCGGAAAGTGAGTGAGTATACTCAAAAAAAAAGGAAAAATCCGTTAATTGCATGGTATTCGAACCTATGGATCAGTACGCTTCAAGCACTTGACTAGCAATACTTTTGTGTAGAACGTCTCCGATGAAATTTGAAAAGATGTCGAAAAAGTTCTGTTGTAATAATAATAATAATAAAACATTTGTTTTATTTTTCAGTTCTTTTTTGTATACAGAGGACCGATTCGAAGCCATTTTTATTTGGCTTCTAAAATGTTTGATAGTTAACCCCATGATAGTTAAAAATAATTTCAAGAAAAAAAAGTTTGATTGATAAGGTGCCTAACTTGTAACCTGGACTTTTATAGTTAAAATAAAAACAATTAATATTAATAACAAAAGTGGTTAACAGAAACATAATAATAATAATAATATAATAACAATAATGCTTTTTCTTTGTGTTATTATGTCACAATTTTAGTGGGTAGCGCATAATCATAGGACTTTGCCAGTTTAATTTACAATATCTTGTATTATATGCGTGCCTATGATTCTGCCACTGGTGGTCGCTGCTTCACATCAAAGCAGCTACTCATTTTTCCTCACGAGGTATGAGTAGACCCCGAACATCCAAGTACAGAGCAGAAAAAATCCTACCCCGCTGGGAATTGAACCCAGGTCACCATGCGTGCAATGCCTAGCGCGCTAACTTACTCTACCACAGTGGTTAACATAAACATAATATTCATTATAAAAAATACAAGACTCAATGTCCAAAGGGTTAGGTGGAAGAGATTGCCATAGGCAATAGTCCGCCTTTAGTTAGGACTTATGTTTTTATATATTTTCTATTCTTTTTCATTTTTATTGTATATATTGTTTCCCTTTTTTTCATTGTTAAATAATTATTTGTATGTACATGTACATAATGTCCATTTATACCTAATAAAGCGTTGTATAATAATAATAATAATAATAAAAACCTTCTCTCCCCCCAGTGCCGGTCGACATCCAGACCATCCTGAACGGGCAGGCCAAGTTCTGCCGCCACTGCGACGTCATCGTGCTCCACAACCCCATCCGCAAGGCCGCCACTGATCTGCCCTTCCTCTGCCCGGTGGAGGAGAACGGAGCCAGTGGCGGCGGGGGTGCCGGGGGCGGCGGGTGGTTCTACTTCTGCAGCAGCGACTGCTACACCCAGCTCGCCCTGCACCACTTGCCGCCCGCCGCCCGCGAGGACAAGGCCGCCAATGCGCTGGTGGACCATCTGGGTGAGTGCCATTGCAGCAAGGGGGTGGAACATCTGGGTGAGTGCCATTGCAGCAAGGGGGTGGAACATCTGGGTGAGTGCCATTGCAGCAAGGGGGTGGAACATCTGGGTGAGTGCCATTGCAGCAAGGGGGTGGAACATCTGGGTGAGTGCCATTGCAGCAAGGGGGTGGAACATCTGGTGAGTGCCATTGCAGCAAGGGGGTGGAACATCTGGGTGAGTGCCATTGCAGCAAGGGAGGTGGAATTTTTGTCAGTGTCAAATCAACCGACTGTTATCGAGTGTTAATAATAAATTGTAGTTTTTTTAAAATAATTATGAATATAATTTAAATGGTTGGGTGTCATAGGCAATAACCCCGGGACCATTAGTTAGGACAATAGTATTATTTTCTTCTTAATTCATTTTTTTAAATTAATTTTATACTGTAAATATTGTATTAAGATTGTAATTAATAATTTTTGATTAGTTTCTTTGTAGTTATTAGAACATATGCAAACATGTGCCCATGTGACAGAAATTCCTGATCTTAATAAAATAATAGTATTTATTAATTGAGGATTAAATCTTTCAATATTAAAAGGAGGTCACAGTATGCCTATTTCGTGAGTATGCCTATAAATATTGTACATTACTTTGTCCTCTTAATAAGAATCTAGTCATTGCACGCGTGGTGACCTAAGTTCGATCCCCAGCGGGGCAGGAATTTTTCTGCTCTATACTTGCATGTTTCTGCTCTCTGTACGGGGCAGGATTTTTTTTTTTTTTTTTACATATGTTCGCCAACACAGAACAAATAGAAACTTCCTATTTCTCCCCCAGGCGAGCCGCCCAACAAGAAGATCAAGCTGGAAAAGTCCTCCGCCCTCTCCGGTCTCGATGCTGTCGGCTCGAAGCTCAAACACAAACTGAGCTCCTCCTCCTCGTTGTCTCGAGACGGCGGAGGCGACCTGCTTCGGCTTGACTCGGACAACGACGAAGATTCCCGAGGATCGGCGAACGCGGCGGCCGAAGAGCCCCCCAAGGTCTCGTTCAAGGGCGTCAAGTATCGGACGTGGGCGAGCAACTGTGTGCCCCCGCCCGCCAAGAAGTACAAGCGGAGCACGGACAAGGAGATGATGGAGATGCTGTTCAGAATGGGTGAGGGTTTTTTTTTTTTTTTTTTTTTTTTTTCAAATGGTCTGTTTGTATGTATATTTTTTCCTCGTACGGCTCCAATATTACTTTTATTGTATATTTGAGGTCTCTTATACAGACATAACATTTTAATACATTTAAAATGAGACTATTTCAAAGTGTAATAAAAATGGAAGTATTTTGTACCCCATTCAGATTTTATGAGTTCTCTTATATATCCTGGGTTCTTTATCACAATTATTCTCTTTTTCATATGTTACAAGTCCATTTGCAATTACTGTTTGCAATTTGCAATCATAGACAAAAAATTGACCCAATTACATAGGATACAGTATACACTATGGAAGAAATAACAAGAATGAAAAAGTAAAAAAAAAATATAAAAAAAAGATAATGATGGTAATAATGTTAAGATAATTCACAATAAGAATAATAAATATTATTCGACCAATGAGGTTATTTTTTTGTGAATAAAACAAATATAGTTTGGCTGGGGGACTATAAACAGGGAGTAGACCAGAAGTCTGGCTGGGGGACCATAAACAGGGAGTAGACCAGCATTGGCTTGGTTCTGGGGGCCCTAGTCAATTATAAGCCTCCTTGTAATGACAGTGGTAGAAGTGCTGAGTCATTCCTCCACTGTCTGGCTACCATCGTTCACGATGGCGCCACCCTATGATGATGATGATGATGATGATGAAAACAAATATTTTAATTTTTTTTAAACATTACTTATTTATTATATTTATCAATTTTTCAACTTTACTTATTTATTAATGCCAGCCTCCGTGGCGTAACGGTTGTGACTACTGCCCGTAGTCCAGAGATCGTGAGTTCGATTCCCGGTTGGAGCAGACTTTTCGCATAGAAAATTCTGTTCCCTCCGAACATGTGAGGCTGGCAACGGCCCTACCCAGGCTGGGTGAGGTTAATGTGGTTAGCTGGTACGATTCCCAGCGAATGGAGGGTAGAACCCCCGTCCTGTCTAATACCTCAAGTCAGGACGTTAAAACCAAATAGAATCAATGGACATGAAAGGAGCCTAGACATTGGATTTGGGCGTCCATATAATCCTCTCACCACCGTGATTTAGGTATCAATACCTATCTCACGGACACGGAATTATTATTATCGTTCACGATGATGCCACCCTATGATAATGATGATGAAAACAAATATTTTTTTAAAAAAATTAAACATTACTTATTTATTATATTTATCAATTTCTTAATCATTACTTATTTATTTATCTATTTTCCCGGCAGGTATCACGGTGACCCCGGCCAAAATGCCGGACGACACACGGGCCTGTCTCCTGTGTGGGCAGGTGGGCGACGGGGTGGCTGACGGGCCCTCCCGCCTCCTCAACTACGACGTGGACAAGTGGGTGCACCTGAACTGCGCCCTCTGGTCCAATGTGGCCGAGCCGGGGGTCTACGAGACCGTGAGTGGCGCCCTCATGAATGTGGAGAAGGCGCTGGAGTTTGCAGGTATGGAACTCGTTTTTATTACCATAGGTGTGTGAGAGACAGAGATTTTACCATAATTTATCAAGGAAAAAGAGAGTTAGAGAGAAAAGAAAATACTTTCGATTTCTATTTTTTTTTTCTTTTTTTTTTAAACTCTTACCTTACAAATTTCAGATTTTTTATTTACAGTAAACTACCTACATATTATTTACATCTCAAGTGTTTTTATAAAATATAAAAAATGCTTTCCAAGTCTGAGGAACGAGGCACTGTGCCCATCACAGCTGCTGCATTTCTAATATTGGAAATTTCTCGCAAGTAATTATTATATTATTAGTGGAGATGTCGCTCGAGTTTGCAGGTGTGGAACTAATTGTTAGTATTTAATTCTTTATTAATAGGACATATGTACGAACAAGTAATGATAAAAATTAAAGTACAACATTTAGAACAATATAAACAAGAAAAAAAGATAGATCACAATAGATAAAATATTTACATATGTCTTAACTAAAAAGGCGGGGTTATTGTCTATGGCAATCTCTTCCACCCCACTGTCACACTTAATTGAATAGGTGTGAGAGTTTGCAGGTATGGAACTAATTAAATAGGTGTGTGTGTGTGAGAGAGAGAGAGAGTGTGAAGAAGAGTGAGTCAGTGACTGAGAGTGTGTTTGGGAGAGAGAGAGAGTGAGTGAGTGGGAGAGAGATTTTCCAATCATTTCGAGTTTGAAATACTCAAAAACATACCGTTGCCTAGTAAGAAGTAAAAACTTCTAATAAAAAAAAATTAGAGAATCAATGCGGGTCGGGATCCAAACAAAAATTGTTCCCAAACATGACACCTTTAGGTCACAAGTCACAATAGATCTAAATACAGGTCGGTGTGATAATTGGTGCGTCTCTTGTGGAACTCCAACCAGTCTATAATAATAATGACACCTACATGGGATTGATGGCAGAGAATGGGTTTGATGGCAGAGATTGCCTCAGGCAATAATCACGCCCTTTGTCAATATTATTCTTTTCAATAAAGAGTTAATATTATTATTATTCATTTCCTCTTCTCCCCACAGCGCCGGGAGTGACCGCAGGCCCCGGGCCCCCGGCCGCAGTGGAGAAGGCCGCGGCCGACAAGTCGCTCTGTTCCTTCTGCGGCAAGCGCGGCGCCTCGCTGCGCTGCGACTTCAACCACCGCTGTAACCTGCTCTGCCATCTGCCCTGCGCCATACGGGACGAGTGGGTCTTCTACAAGAACAAGGTGCGTAATTTTTGTAAATATTTGTCATCTTTATTTATTAAATAATACATAGACAGCATACAAGTTTCCTGAAGTAATGTTATGTAACGGTTCCGGGGTACAGATGTTAGAGAAAGAGGTGGGTTTAGTGGGTGAGAGTGCACTGTTATCAGCACAAATAAATCCCACACTGTTCACCACCAACCTGGGGGTGTTCGTCTTTAAAAGATTTCCTCCTCTTCTTTAAAAAAAAAAGTAGACACATAGAAATATAGACAGTACAGGTTCCAAGTTCTAACTTATGATAGATAATATGAAAAGATTGAACAAGTATGAAAATTAGGACTTATTTATTATTATGTGCCTATAATGTAGCCAATAATGGGAAAAACACTAAGAGATTAGAATCTCTTGTTTTGTGAGTAAGGGTTGTGTTATCAGTCTAGAAAGGTGTAAAAGAATAATTACAATTGAAAAAATAAAAGTAATAATAAAAACTAACAATCTATATCTATAAAAGAAAGCTGTCTGTATGTGTGTATGTGTGTATGTATGTATGTTCTTTGCACCAATGTATTTCTTATTTAAAGCCCTCTCCAAAAATGTATCGCAAGGTGGGGGTTCGTATTTAAAAAAATGAAGTTGGCCCCCCTGGCCCCGACATGGGGGCCGGTAACAAAAATGTAAATGATGAAAGCATGATACCTACCGACAATCCACCAAACAAAACAGAAATAAGAGATGCAATATATCTACTAAAGAATAACAAAAGTCCAGGTAATGATGATATTACTACAGAAATGCTGAAATCTGGAGAGGAGGCAACCGTCGATCTGCTTTATATCCTCTTCCAAAAAATCTGGAGTGAGAAGAAAATACCTCAGGAATGGAAAAACTCAGTGATTGTCCCCATTCATAAGAAAGGATCTAAAAGACTTTGTAGCAATTATCGTGGTATTTCGCTACTATCCGTTCCGAGCAAAGTCCTTTCACGAATTATCCATAACAGAATATCTCCAATTATCAACACAGTGCTCAATGATACACAATGCGGATTTCGCAGCGGCAGATCAACAGTCGATATGGTTTTTACAGCACGACAACTCGTTGAAAAGGCAATAGAACAAAAGGCACCACTTTGCATAGCGTTTGTAGATATATCAAAGGCGTTTGACTCCGTTGATCGTAATATGCTTATCAAGATTCTAGAACGACTAAAATGCCCCACAACAACTCTTACAATTCTCGAGTCTATGCTTACAGATACAACATCTTCTGTCAGAGTAGAAAATACGCTAACCGAGCCTTTTCAAATACGATCCGGCGTAAAACAAGGATGTGTCGTATCGCCTCTCTTATTTATCCTTTACATGCAAGGTATTATGAAAAATGTTGTAGACACACAAATTGGAGGTATAAATATCATATATAGAAACGACTCAAACCTGTTCAATAGGCGAAACCTTAAAGCAAAAACCAAGATAAAACAAAACAAACTCGTTGACCTCATGTATGCTGATGACTGCGCTCTAGTGGCAGAATCACCAGAACTTTTACAAGAATTGTTAAATGTATTTGTAAGAGAAACTGAAAAGTTTGGATTAAGAGTTAACGAAGAAAAAACAGAAGTAATGCTTATCAATACCCTGCCTATGGAAATCATATCCAAAGGAAAAGTCATAAAAGAAGTGAAACAATTTAAATACCTAGGTAGCATTATTCAAGCCGATGGATATTTCGACAAGGAAATAAATAACCGTATTAGTACAGCAAGTATGGCATTTCAGAAATTATACCACAGAGTCTGGAAATGTCACGAAATAAACATCAAAACCAAACTCCTAGTATACAACTCTGTCGTATTAAGTACTCTCTTATATTCTGCAGAAACATGGATATTAAAAGCGGCAGATATAAAAAGACTAAACAGCTTCCATGTAAAGTGTCTGAGAACCATCCAAAAAATTACCTGGCGCGACATGATACCATATGAAGAAATCTTGAAAAAAAGTAACATGCTATCGATTGAAAATATTATCAAGATCAAAAGATTGAGATGGGCAGGACACCTCAGCAGAATGTTGGAAGAAAGAATACCCCATCAAATAGTATTTGGTGAGCTAAAATATGGGAAAAGGCTACAATCAAAACCCAAATTGAGATGGTTAGACATGTTGAAAAAAGATTTAACTGAACAAAAAATAGGACTACAAGAATGGAGGACTGTGGCGACAAACAGAGATGAATGGAGAAATCAAATAAACGCAGGAATACACAATATCCAACAAACAACAATATCGGAAGCAGAGAATAAAAGAAGATTAAGACATAATGAGGAAGAAAAGTTTGAATGGTCCTGCCCAATCTGCGATTTCAAAAGAGAAGGCAAAACAGGAAGACAATATGTAAACTCACACTTATCTCAAGCACATAGAAACTTGATGATTGATAGACAAAACCAAAATAATGACCCATATTGTACCCTCTGTAATATTAGATATAAAACGAAAGCAGGATATTCAAGCCATCTCAGGCATAAACACCCAAACTTGATAGAAATAAATCCACTGCAACCTATCAAAAAGACTATCACTACAAGTAGCAGACCTGATGAAGCACAACAACCCCAACAGAATCCAAACTCAACACCCCAACAAGATCCTGCTGAATATCCAACACCACAACGACAACCCGGCTCAGAAATTATACTTCAATGCAGAGCTTGTGGCAGACAATGTAGAAGCAAGGCGGGCTTGCTCAGTCATCAGCGAAACGCCATCTGCAAACGTCATCTGGAGGAGATGGAATCGTCGGACACGACGGAATCCCAATAACATGTATGTTCTTTATACAAATCCACACCGTTTGACCGAGAAACCTGAAATTTTGCACATAGGTCCCTTTGGATCAGGAAATTCTTCTAGGCTAGATTATATCTCCCTGAGGTTAAGCTACAATGAGTAAGGATAAAAATGGATGGGTGACGCAAAAAAAAATCACGTTTTTTGACATAAATGACATTTTTTCTCGAAATTTGTCGCGACGACCTATCAACTCAAAGCGAGAAAGTTTTAGGCAAGGGTTCGAGCTTTCAATTGACATATCGATCGCGAATTTCTGATGAGCCGTTCTTGAGCTACGCCGGGTAAGGTAAAAAAATGGATGGGTAACATGTAAAATATTCACGTTTTTTGACATAAATGACATTTTTTCTCGAAATTTGAAGTGACGACCTATCAACTCAGAGCGAGAAAGTTTTAGGCAAGGGTTTAGGCTTTCATTTGACATATTGATCGCGAAATTCTGATGAGCCATTCTTGAGCTACGCCGGGGAAGACCAGAAAATAGATGGGCGACAAAAAATATTCAGGTTTTTTTTCAAACCTAAATGACATTTTGGTGTGTGTGTGTGTGTGGTGGTATGGTGTGGTGTGGTGGTGTGTGTGTGGTGTGTGTTGGTGTGGTGTTGGTGGTGTGGTGTGGTGTGTGTGTGTGTGTGTGTGTGTGTGTGGTGTGTGTGTGTGGTGTGTGTGTGTGTGTGGTGTGTGTGTGTGTGTGTGTGTGTGTGTGTGTGGTGTGTGTGTGTGTGTGGTGTGTGTGTGTGTGTGGTTTGTGTGTGGTGGGTGTGGTGTGGTGTTGTGTGTGGTGTGTTTGTGTGTGGTGTGTTTGTGTGTGGGTGTTTGTGTGGTGTGTGCGTGTGTGTGTGGTGTGTGTGTGTGTGTGTGTGTGTGTGGTGTGTGTGTGTGTGTGTGGTGTGTGTGGGCGTGTGCGTGTGTGTGTGTTTGATGGGCTGGCGAAGCGGCGGGTGTAACCCGCTAGTTTAATATAAAGTGACCATTTCATTGTGCTAGCTGTCTGTAGTCAGCGTTGCCGAGTGCTGTAGCGCACTAGTTAACTAGTTAGGTTAAGTTATCATACTTGTGTTAATCACTTTCGTGATATCACAAGTCAAACTAGCTTTACTAAATCCACGTTGAAACCGGTACTTGAACCACCGACCTCCAAGTTACAAGTCCGGCGCCTTATCGATCCAGCTACTGAGGTCAGTTTCAGTAGCGCACTAGATAGGAAGAGAAGGTTTCTTTCACTTTGCCTTTTTCCCAAACCTACTTCGGCTTGGCATTGTTCAAGCTCATGGTTGAGTTTGAATGAATGGTTGTGGCACATTTTTTTAAGGCTGGATGCCCTTTTCTAACGCCAACGATTCTATTTGATTTAACGATATGACTCCTCTCTGATAGGCGAGAAGTGACATAATACTTTCCATTTAGCTAGGACATTATTATTTTCTTTGTTATTATTTGTTTTCAAACAATTTTATCTTTTATTAATTTTCAAACTATTTTATTTTGTAAATATTGTATATGTCCTTCTAATAATAATAATATGTATAATAATAATATTCTATTCTATTCTATTCTAACCCTAAAGTACCTCAGCAAATAAGCTGAATTGGAACCAGTTGTTCTGATATATGTACAGGGTGGGGCAAAAGTCTGGAAACCCCTGAATAACTTTCGAATGGCTTCTTCGGTAAAATTAAAATTTTGTATGGTAAACCGGGCTAATAAGACCTTCCTTTAG
Source organism: Bactericera cockerelli (assembly GCA_024516035.1). Classification (NCBI taxonomy): domain Eukaryota; kingdom Metazoa; phylum Arthropoda; class Insecta; order Hemiptera; family Triozidae; genus Bactericera; species Bactericera cockerelli. The sequence continues at coordinate 3,550,265 of CM044961.1, read as the reverse complement.
AGTGTGGTCGATTTTTGTTACCGGCCCCCATGTCGGGGCCAGGGGGGCCAACTTCATTTTTTTAAATACGAACCCCCACCTTGCGATACATTTTTGGAGAGGGCTTTAAATAAGAAATACATTGGTGCAAATTTTATCTTTTAAATATTAACTGTTTGCAAATTGCGTCCAACTTTGTGTATGCAGAAAAGTCTGGAAACCCCTGAATATCTTTCGAAAGGGCTTTCTCAGTAAATTTAAAATTGTGTACGGTAATCCTTGGTAATTAGAGCTTTTATTAGAATGGGACCGATTTTTTTATCGGCCCCCCATGTCGGGGCCAGGGAGGCCAACTTCATTTTTTTTAAATACGAAACCCCACCTTGCGATACATTTTTGGAAAGGTCTAATTACTCCGACTTACCGTGCACAATTTTAAATTTACTGAGAAAGCCCTTTCAAAAGATATTCAGGGGTTTCCAGACTTTACTGCATACACAAAGTTGGACGCCATTTGCAAACAGTTAATATTAAAAAAGTAAAATTTGCACCAATGTATTTCTTATTTAAAGACCTTTCTAAAAATGTATCGCAAGGTGGGGGTTCGTATTTAAAAAAATAAAGTTGGCCCCCCTGGCCCCGACATGGGGGCCGGTAACAAAAATCGACCCAACTCTAAAAGAAGGTCTTATTAGTCCGGTTTACCATACAAAATTTTAATTTTACCGAAGAAGCTATTCGAAAGTTATTCAGGGGTTTCCAGACTTTTGCCCCACCCTGTATATTATTTTGATGTATTTAATATTTATGTTCCAAATAAAGGTTTATTTATTAATTTATTCTAACCCAACCTCACTTGATCTCCCCCCCTACAGAAAGTGTCGTGCAAGAACCACGTCCCCAAGTCTGAGAAAGAGAACGAGTTGACCACCCTGGCAGTGTATAGACGCGTCTACATCAACCGGGACGAGAATCGCCAGGTATTTATCAATAATAACACTCTCATTTTTCCTCACGAGGTATGAGTAGACCCCTAACATCCAAGTACAGAGCAGAAAAAATCCTGCCTCCCTGCGGATCGAACCCAGGTCATCGTACGTGCAATGCCTAGCGCCATAACTCACTCGGCCACGGTGACTACTCAGTGTCTTATTATTATGTAATCACAAACTCAAATTAATGAGAAAAAATTCATGCACTGGGTGGTATTTGAACCAACGGATCCCTACGCTACCTGGATTACCAGACTAGCGCGTTAACCACTTGACCACCAGTGCACTCTGTTCTCACTCACTGACTGATTGTCTCCTCAGGTGGCCTCCATCATGCACATGACAAGAACACTCCTATCTGCTGCGTGTCGGGGGTCTCATCTTTCTCAACGTGGGACAACTGCTGCCCCATCAGCTGGACAACTTTCACACACCCGACTATATCTATCCTATCGGCTACAAAGTGGTGAGTCTAGTTATGAGCTAATAACCTCCTCGGACCGAGAACCGTTTTTTTAATTGTATGGATAAAGTCCGGACGTACACATTTGTGTACTTCGATACACAAATGACAACATTTGTAAAATATGTAGTATGCACAAGGAGTAAAAAAATAATGATCTGTGGATTGATAAACACTCTAAACTAAATTTACTATAGCCTAACTTCCAGAGTAAATAATGAAACAAAAATTTAGGTTCAAGGCAATACAAAAAAATGTGAACAATTGTGTACACCCGGTCCGAGGAGGATGATAGATTCTGAGCTTACTGGGAAAATTTTAGTTGTTATTTTCTATCTTAATATATAAAATCCATTTACATTAATTCATTCATTATTATAACATGAACATTTATTTTTGTTTTTATATTTGACACATTAGAAGAGACAATTCAGTCCTATTTTTTAATTTTGACATCATATGACCTATTTGTAGGTCATATGAATTATGTGTTGAGGAAACTTCTGACTAACTGACAAGTTTGTAATATGATGGATTTCTGAATGAGGACACTTCTTGAATGATGAACATGGAGCATTTTGAGATAATTCAATTTCTTTATTTTTTTCTCTTTTTACTTCTCTTATATTGTATATTAATTTGTAATTATTTGTGTTGTATATAATATGTCCAATTAATAAAGTGTAAATAAATGAAATAAATCCTCCCCACGCTACCTGGATTACAAGAGTAGCGCCCTAACCAGTTGGAGGGGTGAGAAACATAGTGGTGTAAGTCCAAAAAAATAAGCGATATTATCGCTTATAAAATGGGTACTTACTCCAGTATTTTTCTGAAAAGAACTCGGCCTGGGGAGTTAGTTTTTAACATGAACCCATTTTTAGACTTACACCACTATGTTTCTCACCCCTCCACTTGACTACCAGTGCACGATTGTTTCTAATCTCTCCTCCTCCCCCTCAGGTCCGGTTCTACTGGAGCAGCCGCGTCTCGAACAAGCGGTGCCGCTACGTCTGCTCGGTGCACGAGGTCGCCGGCCGGCCCGAGTTCCGCGTCCTAGTGCAGGAGGCGGGCCAGGACGACCTTGAGCTGCGGGACGCGAGCCCGCGCGCCGTGTGGACGCGCATCCTCGAGCCTCTGGCCTCGCTGAGGCGAGCCTCGGGCTCCATCCAGATGTTCCCCAAGTTCATCTCGGGCGAGGATCTGTTCGGCCTGAACGAGCCGGCCATTGTGCGGGTGTTGGAGAGTCTGCCTGGTGAGTATTAGAATAGAAAATACCTTGTTTCGCCGCTAGAAAGTCCAAGAGGCGTAAGTGACAAAAATCGAGACTATCACAGAGGCATACTGCTCTTGAAAGATACTCTTGGTAGCACGAACAGGCGTAAGTGATTTCTAAACCCTTGTGAAGATATTGATTTTTTTATGTTTGGACGTATGTGATATTTGCGGAAAAAATTGCAGCACACACAGGCTAAAGTGCGCTCCTGAAAACTTTGATAAAATCACTTACGCCTCTTTGACTTTCTAGCGGCGGTTTATACTGCCGAGGTAAGACTGAAAAGTCCCTTTACTCGAGCAGTCAAACAGGTCTTATATATTTTATGGGATAAATTACTAAGTTGTACATAAAAAAAAATAGTGTTTTACAGCCTTTTGTATGTATTTCGTAGCCATGAAACAGGAGCTACTGTAGACGCTTGTGGTCTGTGATGTAGCTGACACAGAAATGTAGAGGTCGAAAACTGAAGAAATAAAATATGAGGGGAGAAAAATAATTTCAGATTACTGACTAATATGGTAAAGATTCGAATTTGTTCGTAGAAAAACTTCAAGGTTGTATGGCCATGTTTTTTCGTACTTTTTCTATATATTTTTGATGCAGGACAGACCGTGGTTTACGTGGGAGAGGGGGTCGGTTCTCATGAAAATTTCGATATCTGGTACTAACTTTCTAGAACGAATATATAGAATATATCCTACAATGAAACATTTGAATATATCCTGGGATCGATAACTGACCTCGGTAGCCTGATCGATAAGGCGGCGGACTTGTTGTAACCTGGAGGTCGGTGGTTCAAGTCCCGCTTTCAGCGTAGATTTAGTCATGATATTTATGTCTCACCATCTCACCACCCCAGGCATCGAGTCCCTGCCCGACTACAAGTTCAAGTTCGGCCGGAACCCTCTCTTCGAGCTGCCCCTCGCCATCAACCCGTCGGGCGCCGCCCGTTCCGAGCCTCGCCTCAAGGCGGCCCACCACTTCAAGCCGCGGGCGCACACCCAGCGCACCAACTCGTGTGTCGCCCGTCCCGTCCTCACCCAGACCTCGTCCATCCTGAGCGGGGACGCCACCTGCCCCTACTCGAAGCACTTCGTCCACTCCAAGTCGTCGCAGTACAAGAAGATGAAGCAGGAGTGGCGCAACAATGTGTACCTGGCCCGGTCCAAGATCCAGGTGAGACGGGGGTTTTAATAATACTTTTATTTATTTAATACATGACAAGTAAATGGTTCAAATTAAAAGTAATTAAATATGTAGAAACATTTTTTTTGTACATTGTTTACCTAAACTATGAGTTAGAGGTAAAAAAAACAACTATTTTAAGAAATGAAACTATCCCACAAAACAAGAGGACTGTTTCCCCTTAGTGTGGGGTAGTCGTATTAAATATATGATACCTATTAGGTACAATTATTAATGCAAATAAATTACAAATATATATAACAGTGACAGTTTACATAATTCATAATATTTTTAACTGAACTTGTGCTAGTTTTCTTTTGTCTGTCGTCATCCCACACTAAGGGCCACACCTATGAAGTATAGTCCTTGTGTCGTGGGATGCATAATAATTCCCCGTAGTGGAATTTAACCACCAGGCGAGGTTAATGCTCACAGCATTTTCCACCACCTAATCCTCAGAGTCTTATTATTATGTGGTCAAAAACTCTAATTAATGAGAAAAAATTCATGCATTGGGTGGGATTCGAACCAACGGATCCATACACTACCTGGATTACTAGACTAGCGCGTTAACCACTTGACTACCAGTGATCTAACATAAAAAACGGGATCTTAACTTTCCAGGGTCTAGGGCTGTACGCAGCGCGGGACATAGAGCGACACACCATGGTCATTGAGTACATTGGGGAGATCATCCGCTCGGAACTGTCCGACTTCAGAGAGAAACAGTACGAAGCAAAGGTAAGAACTGTCGGACTTCAGAGAGAAACAGTACGAAGCAAAGGTAAGAACTGTCGGACTTCAGAGAGAAACAGTACGAAGCAAAGGTAAGAACTGTCGGACTTTAGAGAGAAACAGTACGAAGCAAAGGTAAGAACTGTCGGACTGTAGAGAGAAACAGTACGAAGCAAAGGTAAGAACTGTCGGACTTCAGAGAGAAACAGTACGAAGCAAAGGTAAGAACTGTCGGACTTCAGAGAGAAACAGTACGAAGCAAAGGTAAGAACTGTCGGACTTCAGAGAGAAACAGTACGAAGCAAAGGTAAGAACTGTCGGACTTCAGAGAGAAACAGTACGAAGCCAAGGTAAGAACTGTCGGACTTTAGAGAGAAACAGTACGAAGCAAAGGTAAGAACTGTCGGACTTTAGAGAGAAACAGTACGAAGCAAAGGTAAGAACTGTCGGACTTTAGAGAGAAACAGTACGAAGCCAAGGTAAGAACTGTCGGACTTTAGAGAGAAACAGTACGAAGCAAAGGTAAGAACTGTCGGACTTTAGAGAGAAACAGTACGAAGCAAAGGTAAGAACTGTCGGACTTTAGAGAGAAACAGTACGAAGCCAAGGTAAGAACTGTCGGACTTTAGTACGAAGCCAAGGTAAGACAACATCTCGTTTTTCGAAAAATGATATAATAATAATAATAATATCGCCTTACTTATACTGCCCGATTAGGACTACTAAGTCCCGTTATTCCAGCAATAAGTCCAAGACGTATTATTATGTGGTAAAAACAGGTATTTATTGCCAGAAAAATAGGAAAAGGCTTACAAACACATTATCAAAGAATTTATTTCTTTCATAACTTATTTATTATTTGAGATATTGAGTTGAAATTTTGTGAGGAAGAACAAAACAACATGACTGATCGAATTTACGGGAAAAGGGCACATACTGGGTATATGCCCTTTATCCAGCGACCGCCTCAATTTTATTAATTAATTAATAAAGAACTTTATTAAATCATTAATAAAAGTGGCAGAGAATGCCTAATGCATTAACTTCGCCCCGGATTACAAAACAATTAATATTGATCTTTATTATTATTTTATTTTATTTTTATTTTTTGTACATAATTCTAAGATTTTTTAAATTTATTGTTATCAATTCTTTGTTGATAATTGTTTTGTAAAAATAAATAAAGTGTAAAAAAAAGAACTTTATCTATTCATTATTGTTGTCTGTCTGTAAAAGTCTGTCCCGGTAGCTCAGTTGTAAAGGCGGCACTCTGTGAATCCAGGGATTCCAGAAGTCGCGGGTTCAAAACCCAGCCGGGACATGACAAGTTATTCTCCCATTTGGGATTTTTACCACATAATAATACGTCTTGAGCTTACTGCTGGAATAATGGGACTTTAATTGTCCTATTCGGGCAGTATAAATAAGGCGATATTATTATTATTAATTAATCAATAAAGAACTTTATCTATTCATTATTATTATTTTTTTATTTTTTTTAATCTATGATTTAATACGCTCACTCACTAAGCCCCCCCCCCCCCCCCCCCCTTGCCCTCAGAACCGCGGCATCTACATGTTCCGTCTGGACGAGGAGCGCGTGGTGGACGCCACCCTGTGCGGAGGCCTGGCCCGCTACATCAACCACTAGTCACTTGGCCTAGCGGTAGCGTGCTCGGCTTGCACTCCAGGTGACCCGGGTTCGAATCCCGGCGGGGTCGGAATTTTTTCGGCTCTGTACTTTGGATGTCGGGGCCTACCCTAGCCTCGTGAGGACAATTGGGGTAGTTGTAGAGTGGGCAACGACACCAGTGGCGGCATTACGAGATAGATATTGGAATATGATGGTTGGTCGGAGATATGATGCATTAGCATTAGTTCTCGTAATGTCGATGCTACCCACTAAGAATTGTGACATAATAACACAAATATCTAGCTCTTTATCTTTTTTTTATCTAAGTTTTTTTTTTTTAATTTATTGTTATTAATTCTTTGTTGATGATTGTTTTGTAAAAATAAATAAAGTGTAAAAAAAAGATCTTTATCTATTCATTATTGTTTTTTTTTTTTAATCTATGATTTAATATGGTCACATTTATCTAGTCATTCTTGTGTTTTTTTCAATCTATGATTTACGCTCACTCACTAAGCCCCGCCCCCCCCTGTTTCTCAGAACCGCGGCATCTACATGTTCCGTCTGGACGAGGAGCGCGTGGTGGACGCCACCCTGTGCGGAGGCCTGGCCCGCTACATCAACCACTAGTCACTTGGCCTAGCGGTAGCATGCTCGGCTTGCACTCCAGGTGACCCGGGTTCGAATCCCGGCGGGGTCGGAATTTTTTCGGCTCTGTACTTTGGATGTCGGGGCCTACCCTAGCCTCGTGAGGACAATTGGGGTAGTTGTAGAGTGGGCAACGACCAGTGGCGGCATTACGAGATAGATATTGGAATATGATGGTTGGTCGGAGATATGATGCATTAGCATTAGTTCTCGTAATGTCGATGCTACCCACTAAGAATTGTGACATAATACACAAATAACTAGCTCTTTATCTTTATCTTTTTTTATCTAAGTTTTTTTTTTTAATTTATTGTTATTAATTCTTTGTTGATGATTGTTTTGTAAAAATAAATAAAGTGTAAAAAAAAAAATCTTTATCTATTCATTATTGTTTTTTTTTTTTTTTTTTTAATCTATGATTTAATATGGTCACATTTATCTAGTCATTCTTGTGTTTTTTAAATCTATGATTTAATATGGTCACATTTATCTAGTCATTCTTGTGTTTTTTTTTAATCTACGATTTAATACCCTCACTCACTAAGCCCCGCCCCCCCTGTTCTCAGAACCGCGGCATCTACATGTTCCGTCTGGACGAGGAGCGCGTGGTGGACGCCACCCTGTGCGGAGGCCTGGCCCGCTACATCAACCACTCGTGCAACCCCAACTGTGTCACCGAGACCGTGGAGGTGGACCGGGAGCTGCGCATCATCATCTTCGCCAAGCGGAAGATCAATCGGGGCGAGGAGGTGAGACTTGGTTATATGGATTTTTCTAACTATTATTACTTTTGAAAAATTTCTAATATTAGAAATCGGAAGTATTGTGTTCGTTTTTGTAAAAAAAAAATATTTTTTTGCTCCGATTTTAAATTTTTTTCATATTTCTGGACGTGTCATAACCTCCTGAGCAACTTTGGTTTTGTGTCGGTCCGTCGGTCTGTTAAAAATATTTCTTGTAACGCGCAAATCTCAGAAACTACTGAACGGATTTTGATGAAATTTTGCACACATACCTATCGGAGACGTTTTGTAGATGGTCCCATTTTAAAAATAATTAAATTCGTACTAGCGGTTCTGGGTGAAAGAGACCATGCGCCTGACCACTAACTTATTACTTAAACGCTTTATATTTCGTGAACGGTACACCCGATTTTAATGAAATATTGTATCGATATGCATATTATTTTTTTACATAGGCTATTTATATTTATTTTTTAATTCATTTTAATTTAACTCTGATATTTCTGAAAATCCGAAATTTTGGACAAAAAAGTCAAAAAACAAGGTCCACGACTTGCCGATACAGATTTTTTGTAGAATCTAGAATGTAGAAAAAATAGTAAAATTATAGTAAAATAGTAAAAAATAGCAAACAACTAAAATTTCCAGAGAGAAACTATTTTTAAATTACTGATATGGAGAAATTATGGTATTGATATGGTATTTTCTGCACATTCAATGATGTGGTGTGCGTGGCCCATGTTGACCTGATGCTATGATGTTGGTTAAGCACCATGTCATAGCTCTGGTGCCCGTGCTCTCGGCATAACTGGGGTTGATTTCCTTTATCTTTGATTTTCTTTCATCGTTTTTTTTTATTATTATAACAATAATAATAATATTAATAACACACTTTAGTAGAAGGTAACCCACCACCAGGCGAGGTTAATGCTCCAAGCATTTTCTACCACCTAACCCTCGAGTCTTATTATTACGTGGTCACTAATTCAAATTAATGAGGAAAAATTCATGCACTGGGTGGGATTCGAACCGACGGATCCCTACGCTACCTGGATTGCCAGACTAGCGCGTTAACCACTTGACTACCAGTGCACTTTATCTCTCTGTAAGGGAAAACGACCTTTTCATAAGAGAAACCTGGATGCAAGAGAAAAAATTGCCAGACTAGCGCGTTAACCACTTCACTATGGGATTAAGAAGTCCTACAAGGGTTTCGTAATCCCGTGAGTTTTTGTAAAATAATAATAATAATAATAAATAAACAAGCAAAAAAACACTGATTAAAATAGAGAGGTTAGTTGATGGCATGGATGGGCAGAACTGTTACCTGCTGATGAGAGCAAATAAGCTCGAAACAGCTGTCTAGGTATGTTCTGATATTCACGTACATCTAGTTATCTAGTACAACTTCTCACTTTTCTGTTTATACTGATACTGATACTAAACCCGCTTTCTCTTCCTCTCCCCCCCCAGCTGGCTTACGACTACCAGTTCGACATAGAGGATGATCAGCACAAGATTCCCTGCTGCTGCGGCGCCCCCAACTGTCGGAAGTGGATGAACTGAAGCGAATGAACGCTGGTGCATGAATCAAACCCAACCCTACCTAGTGACTGGATGAATCAAACCCTACCCAAATCCCCCAACTGTCGGAAGTGGATGAACTGAAGCGAATGAACGCTGGTGCATGAGTCAAACCCAACCGTAGTGACCGTGGATGAATCAAACCCAACCCTGGTGAGTGGATGAATCAAACCCAACCTAGTGATTGGATGAATCAAACCCAACACTAGTGATTGGATGAATAAAAACCCAACCCTCGTGACTGGATGAATCAAACCCAACCCTAGTGATTGGATGAATCAAACCCAACCCTAGTGATTGGATGAATCAAACCCAACTCTAGTGATTGGATGAATCAAATCCAACCCTAGTGAATGGAATGAATCAAACAACCAGTGATTGGATGAATCAACCCAACCCTAGTGATTGGTATGATCGCAACATTCTAGATACCCCAGCTTTTACTGTGCCTAACAATTATAGAAAATGTATGACTGAGCGGATTCGAACGCTGGTTGCATGAATCAAACCCTAACCCTTCGTGATGGGATGAATCAAACCTTAATCCCTAGTGAATGGATGAAATCAAACACAACAACCTATAGGGATTGTATCATATCAAACCCTACCCTCGTGATGGATGAGTCAAACACAAACACTCAGTAACTGGTATCGAATCAAACAACTTCACTCTAGTGATTGGATGAATTAAACCCACCCTCTCGTGACTGGATGAATCAAACCCAACCTAGTGATTGGATGAATCAAACCCAACGCTGGGATGGATGAATCAAACCCAACCCTAGTGACCGTGGATGAATCAAACCCAACCTAGTGATTGGATGAATCAAACCCAACCCTAGTGATGGATGAGTCAAAACCACAACCTAGTGACTGGATGAATCAAACCCAACCCTAGGGATGGAATGAATCCAAACTGAACCCTAGTGATTGGATGAATCGAAAACAGATATCCCACTCTACTGTGCTAACCATAGAGAAGTGGATGAATCAAGCCGAATGACGCTGGTGGATGAATCAAACCCAACCCTAGGGATTGGATGAACAAACCCAACCCTAGTGATGGATGAATCAAACCCAACCCTAGGGATTGGATGAACCAAACCCAACAATAGGTGATTGTATGAATCAAACGCAACCCTAGTGACTGGATGAATCAAACCCAACTCTAGTGACCGGATGAAACAAACCCATTTGCGGTGAGTGGATGTCACCATGAATCCATTCCCAAACTCCAACAAGTGTGATAATGGACGAACCAACCAGATAATTGAAATTTAATTTTCAGAATTTAATGTTTTGTTGACCTTTTTTTCAAGACTTCGGCCCAAGTGCATAGTTGCTATGCACTGATTTAATCATTCAACTTTATACAAATCAAATGGCTAATGACCGTGCTCAATCAGACCGTTAGTGACAATGCACTCCAGCAATAAAATTTAATTTTAACTAACTAGAACTAATGCATTAATCATGGATTGCATTGTCACTTACGACTAATTTAATTGTGAACTTAACTGACCATAATCCATTTGTGTACAACAGGTGTTCGTTGAGTCCACGATTAAATCGGTCCATTAGAAGTTATGTGAATATTACGAATTTTTTTGACACGATAGAATATACCGTGAAATTATTATGATTAATTTTAGATTTCAAATGCTAACATTAGGACAAGGATTAAAAATTAAATTCAGCTCCTGTTGAAACGGACGTTAAGTTTCCTTTATCATTTGAAAAAAAGAAAAATGTGCGATTCTGATGGCATGAAATTATCCAATTACATCGGTTTTAATGTGAGCACGTAAAAAAATTATCTCTTTTTAATATATTTATTTTATTTGATCTTCATTAGCACCCAAACTTAAAGGACAACCATGATTATATTAGACTGACTTATTTCGTTTTTTTTATTATTATTTTTATTAAGATCCGATATAACTTAAATGTTACAGGATTTATTAATTTATTCCTGCCTTTCTTATTGTAGCTGTACATTATATTGAGCTTCCTGAAATTATAAATAGGTAAATTCTGGTTTATTTAAAGATTCATACCTGGAATTCGATAAATAAGCAGTTATGTTTGAGAGAAAGAATCCATCATTTTTTTATTTTATTTTTCACTGAAGAACAGAACATGTCAAAGGAACATAATAATTTATACATATCAAAATAATTCCAATTAAAATACAATTAAAGTGTAGTAGTGGTACACATACCTATCGTACCAATTGGCTTCTAATCCGAGACGATGTTGATGCCTGGGGCATTCATCTGCCACTTAACCCCGATTAAAATACTGGGTGAGCGGTGAAAGTTAGAGTAATACTGTAGTTATTTATTGTACAAAGGAATAGGATGGAAATGAAACGGTTTTATTATTTAGTTTAGATTTACGGGTAAATAGGTATTTGAATTTTCAAATCCAGAAGAAGTAACTTCTCTGGTTAGGTTAAACGTCTTATCGCCTTATTATAATTCCTTTGATTTTAACCGATTATTTCCGTTTTAAATTTCGGTAACCCCTCTTGGTTTTTAATCGAGAAATTAAATCAAGAACTTAACGGACAACTCTTTAAACAATCTAATGGTCTGTTTAGTTTATGTTTAAATTTCTCTCTTGAGGACAGTGCAAGAGGGAATTAATCTATTGTTTTAGATTTCCAAACATCTTCTTTTTTTAACTTTTGTATACACTTTCAGCTTGACATTTTTTTTTAAATACCGATTGTAAATATTTTCTCTCCCAAAAGAGAAGCTCTTAGATAAAAACCTTGTAATATTAAAGTTTTACTTGTAATTAATTTAAAGAATCAATTCTATTATTTTGTTATTTTCATATTGAACTGTTTCTGTATGGTATAATGTTGTTTTTTTTACAATCAGAATATTGTAGTTATGGAATATTGATGTATTTTAATCATTGTAAATTAATATAACTGATTGTTTGTTTGTGTTTATACGATAAATTTTTAAAGTCGGTCATTCATAATGGCCGTTTTTCAATATTTAATTTTATATAATTGAATTTTTTTCATACATCGATAAGATGATTTTTCAGTGTCTTTCATAAGAACCTTATTTTATATAAGCACAAAACTGTACATTGTTTAATCGTAATTGTGTTTTAAGAGCGTTGGTGCGACGGAGGTTGCGGTTCGATTTGGCTGGAGCGGAAAATTCTGACCGAGTTTTCTGTTTCTGGAATGGCATGGGTGTTAAGGTAGCCCTGAAGTAATGCGAAAGCTGTTCCGGGGCAGAAACTACCTTTTTAAATAAAAATTTAAAAAAAAAAAAACCACTTGAAAATCTACTGTCTATAGAAAGCTTCACTGGAGACGACAGTTAAGTAATGCGTTGAAGCCTGATACTTGTGAACTTGTGCTTGGAATCATAATATTTACTAGTAATCAGTAAAAAAAATCCTCAACATGTAATTTCCATGGTACATAATTCAAAAAATTGATCTTTTGAAAGATTTACTTTAGAATTTCTGATTCTCTTTCCGTTAATGTGAATAATTTCTGTGTTTTGGTTTTGGAGAGGCACGCTTCCTCTCGATAGTGAGTTTGAAGAAATGTTTTACCTTTGAAATATATTTTAACTACTTGTAGATTTCCCGAAAATTTGCATTACAGGAATCAGAAATGGATATTATCTTACAATTTTGTCTCTTGTGGATTTTTTTATACAAATATAGCCTTAAACCTTGCAAGTTATTGCAATTTTTTATTAGGTCTTGAAAAAATATTCGACACTGATGAGTGTTATATACTCGATTTTTAAAATTCCTGAGGAGTTCATATTTAAACAAAAAATGATATTTTTAAATCGTTAGTTTTCACTCATACTCGCAAAGATTTTAATCCTTTTACGGCTAAAGTTTTCATTTTGAGTACCCTAAATTTTCCATTATAGAGTGTCCTGGATTTCCCATTTTAATTGATTTTTTTTTTTTTTTTAGTAACCTCAATTTTTTTTAGAGTGACCTCAGGTTTTCTTTTAGAGTGACCTAAATGATTTATTTAGAGTGCCCTTGATTTTTCTTTTTGAACTACCCGTAGATAGTTAATTCGTTCTTTGTCCCCTCCCCTTCTTTCTTGTACATAAACTTTCTTATCTTTCCTTTCCCCAGAGTTAGCTTTCTTGCATTGCCCACTTAGCCACACATTGCGACCACTAATGTCATTGGTGGTCAAGTGGTCAAGGTGCTAGTCTGGTATTCCCCAGGTAGCGTAGGGATCCGTTGGTTCGAATCCCACCCAGTGCGTGAATTTTTATTAGTTTATTTTGAGACGTTGACCACGTAATTTTGGCTCACAAACAAATTGCTGGAGTAAGGGGACACTTTAGTCCTACTTAGGCACTATAAATGAGTGTCTATGAGAGTCGAGCCTGTCGTTATTATTTCTCCTTCGAAATAATTTTACTTCCACTCCTCTGGATCGCCTGTTGTATTTCATTATGTTTATCATCCACTTCTCTCTCCCCCCCCCCCCTTTTTCTCCCTCCCTCTCCCTTTGCCCTACCCCTCCTCCCATTTTTCTCCCTCCCTCCCCTATGATAGAGTGTCATGTGATGATGCCACAAGTTACGATTCCTGGGTGGCTCACTCAAATGGGAATGAGTCCAGCGCTCTGCGGAGGTACCCTGTATACGGTGGATTTGGTTTTATTAGAGTTATTCACAAATATAGAGTTCATGTTTTTTTGTTGACATAATGGTCTTAACATTGTATAGTTATGAATGAGCTATCAGAAAAACCTTAGTAAGTTTTTTAATGATCTACATGAAATGGGTTAATTGAAACTTTTTTTTTTAATGTTATTAATTTTTTCAATATTAGTGATTATTTACATTTTACCTATTAAACTGTTATTGAACATATTAGATCAAGTTTTATTTACATAGAAATTGACATCAATAAAACAAAACTTGATCAAGGGCGGTGCTAATGCCAACGGCATTCTCTTCCAACTGCTCTCACTGCAAAGACCTTTAAAACTGTTCTCACTGCAAAGACCTTAAAACTGTTATCACTGCAAAGACCTTTAAAACTGTTCTCACTGCAAAGACCTTTAAAACTGTTCTCACTGTAAGGATACCTCGGCACCTTTGTGTTCCCAATCGACTGAGTCACCCTGTAAGTCGAGTACACTTTGATTACCATTTGCTTTGTTACTTAGGTTAGATTAGGTTGTAAGTTCTTCTCTCTGGGTTCGATTCCAACTTGCGTGCAGCTTTTTTCAAAACCTTGAAGAATACTCCAATAAAAAAAAAGAACAGGAGATATGGTATATCTTCAGCACTCACTCAGTGAGAAGTTTTAGTGTAGGTGAAAATAATAAATCATAGATAATTTAAATTTGGTCTCTAAACACTATTCTAATCATTAAATTAATTCGAATAATTTATATTGTAATATTGCTGATTGAATATAAGAAAAGAGAAAATGTATAAATCAAATCTATTTTTAGCTTTTAAAAGCCTTTTTGAAAAATGTAAATCCATAATGCTAGTTTTAAAAATAATGTAAATTTTTCTAGAAATGTATTGTTGTGAGTGAAAGATGTCTTTTTTTTTCATTTACCCGATTTTCATTTTACCCTTGTGTCTAGTTTCTAATTTAGATAAAATTATTTCTTGTTTTTTTTTCAAAAGATTCATGGAGAATATTGGTTTTTTAAATCGATTTATCTACAGTGTTTATTTTTTAATTATAATTTAAGCTTGTAAGAAAACTTATTGTATGATAACAAAATTGAATTCAGAATGAAACTGTACATAGATAATAAAATTTATTTAATTATATTCAACTCTTTGCGTTTTTATTTGCTTCTATTGTAAATAATAATAATATTACCGACCTCAGTGGCTCGATCGATAATGCGACGGACTTGTAACCTGGAGGTCGGTGGTTCAAGTCCCGGTTTCAGCGTAAAATTTGTAAAGCGAGTTTGAGTAGTTGTGATATCACGAAAGTGAATAACACAAATATGATAACTATAAAAAAAAAACTATAATAATAATATTACCGACCTCAGTAGCTTGATCGATGAGGCGCACTCTTAAACGGAGGTCGGTGGTTCGAGTCCCAAGTTCAGCAAAGATTTAGTAAAGCGAGTTTGAGTAATTGTGATGTATCACATCGTGATTAAATCAAATATGATGAAAAAAATACTTCAAAACTTAATTAGTAGAAGAAAGTTTGACCATAATAATGTCGCTTAAAGAACTACCTACTAGAAAGGTATTTACTCCGTGCCAGCCTCCGTGGCGTAACGGTTGAGACTACTGCCCGTATTCCAGAGATTCAGTTCCCGGTCATGGCAGACTTTTGCAATAAAATTATGTTGCTTACACATACATGTGAGGCTGATGCCATGGCATTTTCGCCCTTATCACTTTGTGCGCCAAGCCCAAAATCGTGATTTTCCCCTGGGGCCACGATACAAAGGATTGTCTCTCAATATGCTTCAAAACTAGATAGGTGAAAACAAGCACACTCTGATCATCCTCAGGAGGCCACGCTTCAAATTCTCAATACAAAATACACAGTAGTGTGGCCCATACTGAGACACAATGCTTCAAAGAGAGGTCTAGTGTCTCTCAAAATGAGAGACGTGGCCCCAGCGGGAAGTCGCTGTCGCTCATATTGAGCGACGTGGCGCACAAAGTGTTAATGGGGGGTAAAACTCCCATCCTGACTATTAATCTCAAATCAGAACGTTAAAACCAAATAGAATCAACTGGTCTCAATAGATATAATTAGGTCGCACTGTAATTGTAAGGGTTACACTGAAATTTTGCGAATGGCATAAAAGTAAAGGTAAAGTGGCATGAAGTAATGCGAAAGCGGTTCCAGGGCACAACTACCTTTTTAATAAAATAAAAAAAACAACAATACTTTCTATACCTTATAGGAAATAGAAAATAAAAGCGCGCAGGTATAAATAGTAAAAAGGCACAGGAATATTTTCCCTCCAGCATAAATTTAGAGATTGTATTTCTTTGTGGTATGAGTAAAAACTTTTCAGATGAAATTCTTAAATAAAGAAGGAATATTTTGATACGAGCTTTGTATGAACATTGTACAATGTACATACATGTGGCCCCGGGAGGATTTTTCAAGCAAAATATTCTGTATTCAGAAGAAATACCTTTCTCTAACTATTCTTTGGTATACGTATGAGGATGTGTAGTTTGAACCTACGTGATGCTCGTTACTCCTTGCCCAACCCAGGCTGGGTGAGGTTCTTGCGATTTTTTTTTAAAGGCAGTTGTGCCCCGGAACCGCTTTCACATTATTTCAGGGCACTTTACCTTAACATCCATGCCATTCCGGAAACGGAAAATCTCGGTTAGAATTTTCCGCTCCGGCCAGGATTGGAACCCGCAACCTCCGGGTCAGCAACCAATGCTCTGAGCCACGGAGGTCGGCGCGATTTAGTTGCCTGCGAAGAGTGGGTAATCTAAATCAAATGATTTATAATTATGTTAAAGAAATGTTGAGGGTGCTGAGCCCAATTCTTCTCGCTGAGAAAAAATCACACAACCATAAGTATTGTTTTCTTTGCTGACATGAGCAGTTTTTTTTTAATTGTGTTTCACGTGTCGCTTTCAACTGCATGGTCATGTCACGACGGGGGTGTTACCCTCCATGCGCAGGAAATTCACAAACCTGCTTCCCACATTAACCTCACCCAGTCTGGGTTGGGCCGGAATGCCAGCATCACGAAGTCTTCACCTCGCTGGACGTTGCTTAACTTCGGTGATCTTACGAGAACCGGTACATTCAACGCGCCATCGACGCTGGCAATGAGCAGTTTAATGTTGTTGTAGCCAGCTTGGCCACAGCTGGAGGGGGGAATGATGGTCTCCAGCCAAAAAATTTCAAAGTAGGCTCGTCCTTAAACCACATAGGTACTCGTATGTATTTCTATGTGCGATCAGTGATTGTGAGGACTTCAACTTTTTTATAAGCCAATAAACCCTTGGGAAACGCAAGCTAGCCTGACTTGTAAAGGTTGGCTAGTCTGTTCTCTGTTTATAGGCCTCTAGCGAGACACTGCATGGTCTCTTCCCTGTTTAACTGCACGCTAGCCTGGCTTGTAAGGCTTGGCTAGTCTGTTCTCTCTTTATAGGTCTCTAGCGAGACTCTGGTCTTCTCCCTGTTTATTGTCCGCTAGCCAGAGATTAGTCCCCCCGATAAGGGTGGCGGATTTGTAACCTGGAGGTCGGTGTTTCGTGTTCCAGGTTAAGCCAAAAATTAGTGAAGCTAGTTTGAGTAGGTAATTATTGTGAGTGATGATATCACGATTGTGGGTAACACAAATGTGATAACTTTTTCTAACTCAATTCACGGTGAACCTAAGGAAAATATAATTATGTTTTTTCTTTGTGTTATTATGTCACAATTTTAGTTTGTAGTGAGCGCAGAATCATAGGACTTTTTAGTATTTAATATACCATATCTTGCTTTGCCCATAATTCTGCCACTGGTCGGTGCTCACATCAAAGCAGCTACTCATTTTTCCTCACGAGGTATGAGTGGACCCCGAACACCGAACATCTAAGTACAGAGCAGAGAAAATCCTGTTGCGCTGGGGATCGAACCCAGATCACCATGCGTGCAATTCCCAGTGCGCTAACTCACTCTGCCACAGTGATCCCTGGGAATAGCTAAGGAAAATAAGACAAAGTACAGTCAGATGAGCTAATGTGTATATATTTCCTAGCTACCTTATGAACGAAGAGATCAAAGTTTTGTTTTAAAAAGCACGTAGGGTATAATATGTATAAAAGAGAAAAAATATATATCACAAGTGGTTTAGTAGGTTAAAACTACTGAAATGAGAATTTTTTTAAGATAAAAAACAATGAAAAACGTTTGCCTACCCAGAAATTTACAAATTTGTAAATTTCTGGGTAGGGTTTCACAACCTTAGACTTTTCCGTTAGCAGTAATTTTCTATAATAATACTCTTTCTATAATAATAATATCGCCTTTTTTATACTGCCCGATTAAGAGTAGGTACTAAAGTTTCATTATTCCAGCAGTAAGCCCAAGACATATTATTATGTGGTAAAAATCCCAAATAGCAGGATAACTTGTCATGTCCCGGTTGGGTTTCGAACCCACGACCTCTGGAATCTCTGGATTCACAGAGTGCCGCCTTTACCACTGAGCTACTGGGACAGATATATACTCTTTAGTGGAAGGTAACCACCAGGCAAGGTCAATGCTCAAAGCATTTTCTACCACCTAACACTCAGAGTCTTATTATTGTGTGTGGTTACAAATTCAAATGAACGAGGAAAAATTCATGCACTGGGTGTGATTCGAACCAACGGATCCCTACGCTACTTGGTTTGCCAGACTATCGTTAACCACTTGACTACCAGTGCACATGCCTTATTATCTTACTTTGTCCCTCCTAAAATTGTGCCCATATCTTAACATATATGATGTGAAGTAAATAATATAGGTTAAGCCATGGCTTATCGCTGCAGCGGAGATAGCACGTTCGATACATCAGTTTTTATCCGATCACTGAAGTTAAGCAACGTCCAGCGAGGTTAGGACTTGGATGGGTGACCATTCAAATCGAATTGCCGGCCCCACTCAGGCTGGGTCCAAGGTCCTGATTGGAAACCGGTCTGGTTTCGAATGAATCTATAATAATAATAATAACTCTTTATTGACAAGAATAATATTGACAAAGGGCGTGATTATTGCCTGAGGCAATCTCTGCCATCAAACCCATCTATCATGGCACTGTACGTTTTGCTGGATATTCTCACGCCCCACTGAGGCTGGGTGAGTAGCTTAGAGTAATTTCAGTAGCTGGGTTGTTTACTCAGCAAATGGAGGGTTAAACCTCCGTCGAGGTATGACGATGTTGTCGAAAAAGACGCTAAACCCGATCAATAAACAAATATTGGCTTTTAACACCTAGACGACCGACATGTTTTCAGTGAGTTCTCCTGTGGGACCGTCGATAATTATTCCGGTCTATTCCGTACAGATGCGTGTACCATCGGTGGTACACCCGGTCATCTAGTTGGATGCGTGTGCCCCCTGTCGTACAGATGCGTGTGCCATCTTTGGTACACACGGTCATCCAAGTGTTAAGTAAAAATAGATAATTATAATACTTAATATGACGTGAATTTTTACCTTATTATGCTGGGTCCACACAGGTGCAAAATGCAACACGTTGCTGCACCATGTGTGTGGTAATTGGAACACTGTTGTAGCAACGTGTTGCAGTTCGTGTTCGTCAATGATCCATTCTGTTTTAATTTAGTAGTGCCGTCCACACACGTGCAACATAGTAGCAACAAAGATCAAAGATGTTCGGTAGAAAACCGACACCCTCATAGATAATTTTTGAACATTCATGTTCGTGTTCAGAAGTTGTCCACACAAAGTGAATTCATGTTGCAGCAACATGTTGCATGTTGCACCTGTGTGGACCCAGCATTAGAGACAAGTGATGACTTCAACGTCATTTCTCAGCAATAGTTTTTTTTTGTTGCTCTTATAAAATTTACCATTGATTACAATCGAACCTGGATATAAGATATTTCAAGGGACCGGAATTTTGGCAACATCCATCTGAATTCACCGCAATTTTCAAACAAGGTTCAGGATGACAGGGCGTTCAGTTCACATTTGTCTTTAAACCGGTCGTAAACACCTTACGTAGCACATTGGTGACGGAATTAAATCTTCTTAAAAGTATTACGATGTAATGACGTGAAAATTGATCGAACTTTTTATGAACTTTCATCTGAATTCACCCTAATTCTCAAAAAAAGGTCCAGGATCACAGGGCGTTCAGTTCATATTTACCTGTAAACCGGTCGTAAACGCCTTTCGTAGCACATTAGTGACGGAATTAAATCTTCTTAAAAGTATTACGATGTAATGACGTGAAAATTGATCGAACTTTTTATGAACTTTCATCTGAATTCACCACAATTCTCAAAAAAAGGTCCAGGATCACAGGGCGTTCAGTTCATATTTGATTTTAAACCGGTCGTAAACGCCTTTCGTAGCACATTGGTGACGGATTTAAATCTTGTTATAAGTATTACGATGTAATGACGTTAATATTGATCCAATTTTTGTCAACTTTCATCTGAATTCACCACAATTCTCAATACAAGGTCCAAGATCAGAGAGCGTTGAGCGCGCATTTGTCTTTGAATCGGTCGTAAGCGGTTTGTACGTTTGTCACGAGTCGGGATCTGAACCGGTGGGCGGTGCGGTCCTCGGTGTATCTCTGCTTGACACAATCGTTGCCCCCAAACTCACAGATCCTGTAGTGGTGGAGGATACCTGGAGGAGAGGAAAAGGTAAACAGAAGTCTCTTAGAAGCTCTTCAAAGCTTAGGAGAAGTACCTTTGTATAAATGTTTCTTTATAAAGAAAATAAATAAATAAACTATTATTATTAAATAAACTAAAAAAGAACTCGTATTTTTTTATCATCATAGGGTGGCGTCATCGTGAACAATGGTAACCAGACAGTGGAGGAATGACTTCTACCACTGTCATTTCAAGGAGGCTAATAATTGACAAGGGCCCCCAGAACCAAGCCAATGCTGGTTCTACTCCCTGTTTATAGTCCCCCAGCCAGACTATTTTTTTTATATGAATATAAAAATATTTAATAAATGGGCATAAAAAAAAACAAATAAATTGAATAAAACGAATATTTTTCTCTTCTATCGTGATCTGGCTGCAAACTCCCACACAAAGTGGTTTCCCACCTCTACCACATACTTGGGCCGGATGATAGACTTGCATCTTACCTGTACTCTGCGGAACATTCAAGCTGCCGTGGCCAGGAATGAACTCCCACACAAAGTGGTTTCCCACCTCCACCACATACTTGGGCCGGATGATAGACTTGCATCTTACCTGTACTCTGCGGAACATTCAAGCTGCCGTGGCCAGGAATGAACTCCCACACAAAGTGGTTTCCCACCTCTACCACATACTTGGGCCGGATGATAGACTTGCATCTTACCTGTACTCTGCGGAACATTCAAGCTGCCGTGGCCAGGAATGAACTCCCACACAAAGTGGTTTCCCACCTCCACCACATACTTGGGCCGGATGATAGACTTGCATCTTACCTGTACTCTGCGGAACATTCAAGCTGCCGTGGCCAGGAATGAACTCCCACACAAAGTGGTTTCCCACCTCCACCACATACTCGGGCCGGATGATATACTTGGACCTGGAATTAGATAATATTTTCACTTCACCAACGATATATTATACCTCCACAATGGAACTATTTCAAGTCCCCAAAAGTCTTTCATCATTAGATTAATGATGGAACCACCAAGTGGAAGGGCCACGGGAGAGAATACGATGAAAATAGCGCGCGATTAGCTCAGTGGTTAAGCACTCGCTTGCCATGCGGAAGATCCCGGGTTCGATCCCCCGTGCCGACAAAAATTTGTATTCTTAATTTGGTTACAATTGTTTGGAAGGGATACCTTCCGGTGCGCTCGTGCTGACCCAGCACCTAGGTAATTGGGAAGTACGTAGGTAGATCAATAAGTACCCATGTTTAGGGACATGTTACATCATTGGTGAAACTTGTTGATACTTGTTGATGGAACGACATCTCAAATGACCACATCCAAAGTTTGAAACTGATTACTCTCTTAGTTTTCATTTGAGGCCTTCCACAGAAAAACTCGCTCATGACCACCCTAGACTTTTTTTTAGTTATGGGCATCACTGGAAAGAGCGCGCTGAGGGCTACAAGGAAATGAAATAATAACGTGGAAAAAAGCATTCGATGCCATAAAAGAACTGCGTAGGAATAACGTATTTGCTGCAAAACTTGTTCATTCCATCCACAGTTCCGTGTAAAAACTAGCTCATTCCAAACAACCAATCAGAATTCAGCATTACATCACGTGACCTCCATTTGTTTTGAAAATTTGGTAGAGCAAATTTTATTTTATTAACAAAGTCTCCAATTTTTTTCTTTTTATACTACGTAACTCTTAAAGTTACCCTTTTTGTTTTCATTTCATGGGTCTAGATCTAAAATAATAATAATAATGATGATAATAAAAAATACCCTATTCTACTTTTTGTTTTGGCATGAATTAAAATAAAATTGGTCTTATTACCTACAACTTTTTATTCAATTTCAGCCTACTATAATGCAAATCTTTTTCAAATTTAGATAGGTCACCCACCTATGTGTCTTTAGACCTTTAATGTTGCTTTACTAATGGTAGGCTATTCAATACAAGGGTAAAATCTGGTTTGTATATCAGGTGAAAATTAGAGTGTTTGTGTAAAAACTGATTCATTCCAAAAGCTTCCGTTGCAAAACTTGCTCATTTCCAAATTCTGTGTCAAAACTCACTCATTCCAAAATTAAACTTAAAAAAACTTATTTAAGGTAGAAAAAAACTTTGTGGAACCTGTTACAGCAATTTTCTTATAATCATAGCTTTCATTTTTAAAAAAAATAATGGAAAAATATTAATTCCTTCAATAGTTATTAGTTTTTTTTAGTTCCTGAAAAATCATCTTACATGGAATGAACCAGTTTTTCAGGCGAACGCCTCATTTATCGGTCACTTGAAGTTGTTGTGTTGCGTATAGTTGAGTGATATGGAAAAAGAACAGTACCGAGCAGTTATTCGATTCCTTTTTTTGGACGGGAAAAAATGTGATGAGATAAAATTAAAGTTAGATGCTGTGTACGGGAGCTCTTCACCTTCTATGACCACTGTTCGCTTTTGGTTTAATGAATTTAAACGAGGGCGCACAAGCATTTTTGACGAGGACCGCCCAGGACGCCCAGAAGACGTGTGTACCGAGGAAGTCGTGGAAAAAGTGCATGATATGATTCTCAAAGATCGCCGAACAAAAGTGCGTGAAGTAGCTGAGAGTGTGGGCATTTCATATGGAACTGTTTTTAAAATCCTTCATGATAAGCTGGGCATGAGAAAACTATCGGCGCGATGGGTGCCGCGATTGCTCACAATTGACAACAAACGAATTCGGCTGAATTGTTCAAAGGCTAGTTTAGAACTCTTCAATCGCAATCCAGATGATTTTTTGCGTCGAGTTGTGACCGTTGATGAAACCTGGATACATCACTATACCCCAGAAACCAAACAGCAGTCAAAAGAATGGACTTTGGTTGGAGAATCTGCCCCAAAGAAGGCGAAATCGGTCCAATCGGCCGGAAAAGTCATGGCTACCGTTTTTTGGGATGCAAAGGGAATTATTCTTATTGACTTCTTGGAAAAAGGAAAAACAATAACTGCTGCATATTATTGTGAGTTATTGACACGATTTGATGCAAAATTGAAGGAGACACGCCAAATGGGGGCATTTGGCGAGAAAGAAAGTCTTGTTTCACCATGACAATGCACCAGCTCACTCATCTGGAATTGTTGCTGCTAAAATCCATCAACTTGGATACGAATTATTGCCACACCCACCTTACTCACCTGACCTAGCCCCTGCGATTATTTTTTGTTTCCTAACTTGAAAGTTTGGCTCGGTGGAAAGAGGTTCAGCTCAAATGATGACGTCATAAGCCAGACAAAGGGCTATTTTGAGGAGTTCGAAGGGAGCTACTTTTTGGAAGGGCTAAAAAAGTTCCAGGATCGCTGGAAGAAGTGTGTAGCCTTGAAAGGAGACTACGTCAAAAAATAGAACCCAAAAATGTAAGTATCTCGCACTCTTTTTTCAAACACGGGTACTTCTTGATCCGCCCTCGTATTGTGTCACTTCTCGCCCATCAGAGGGGAGCCATACTACGGGATGGGCAGGCTACAACACAGACCACAAGCGTCTACAGTAGCTCTTGTTTCTTGGCTACGAAATAAAAAGGCTGTGAAATACTCATCTCAAAAAAAAACTAAAAAAATCGGTTTGACCAACTTTTTCATTACCTTTGCTTGTGCGGATGCAGTTTGAGCTTGCGTTTAGTTTTGGCGACGCTCACCAGATGTCGCTCCAGTGGACTCGCGGAATCTACACACTCGTCGTCAGGCCACTGGAGGTAGAAGAAGGCGTTCTGGAAGGAGTAGGATCCGATGCTGTGCGTGGAGAGGTGCTTGCTCAGCCAGCTGGGGGAGAAAGAGGTTTTTTTCAGACGTCGAAACTAGGGGTTGTATGCAGAGTCCTCACTGTAGGGATGCCTGGGTCATTTGTCCCTTCAGCTGATTTTGTTATTCAGAGACGGTTGTTCAAAGCGTCTGTGCGCATGTGCAATCCGATGTTTCATTAATAAATAATTGTCAAGGTCGAAGTATTCCCTATAGCAAGCTTGGGACCACCCTACAGTGAACCCTACAGGGATTACAAAATCGTCTCTGCATACCAGTCTAAGCATTTGACGGCTTGAGTGGAAGAGATTCATCATCATAGGGTGGCGTCATCGTGAACGATGGAAGCCAGACAGTAGAGTAATTACTCAGCACTTCTACCACTGTCTTTACAAGGAGACTAATAATTGACAAGGGCCTCCAGAACCAAGCCAAGGAAGAGATTTCCAAAGGCAATAACCCCGCCCTTTAGTTAGGACATTTATGTGTCCTATATTTATTTATTTTTTCTTCATTTTTTAACTCTTTTTACTTCTTCTTATATTGTATATTAATTAATAAATAATTGGTACTTGTACGCAATAAAAGTGCAAATCACTCACTGAATCAGATCAACAAGAGTTCCGTTCCTCTTGGGCACAATAAACTCGTCCAGATCAATGAACATAATATAGCTGTGAATGTACATGTTGCGGTACAAACAGTCGTTGAGCGCCGCGAACAGTCCTTCGGTTCGTATCTCCTTCTGGGACACCATATTGAGGTGCCACGGGTAAGTTGAGACGTACGGTGCGCGCGCAGATTGGTTCTTGTACTGATCTAGGACACACTGGATGGAGTCCGACACGGAGTTGATGTAGAAGTTCACGTGATCTACACCAAGGAGTTTGTTGAGCTCAAGAAACTCGACCATTTGTAGCACCTGAGGGTAAAAGTATAAGGGCGGAATTAATAGACAACATCAATAACTTAAGTCGTTAGTAAGTGTCGGTTTTCCCTATCTTAAACAGTACGCAATCCGTGACTTAGCGTCACAGAGGTATTACGAAAACGTCTATTAATTCCGCTCTATGACATACTCGTTAGTAGAAGTTCACGTGATCTACACCGAGTAGTTTGTTGAGCTGAAGAAACTCGACCATTTGTAGCACCTGAGGGAAAGTGTAAGACGTACTCTTTAGTAGAAGTTCACGTGATCTACACCGAGGAGTTTGTTGAGCTCAAGAAACTCGACCATTTGTAGCACCTGAGGGAAAAGTGTAAGACATACTCGTTAGTAGAAGTTCACGTGATCTACACCGAGGAGTTTGTTGAGCTCAAGAAACTCGACCATTTGTAGCACCTGAGGGAAAAGTGTAAGACATACTCGTTAGTAGAAGTTCACGTGATCTACACCGAGGAGTTTGTTGAGCTCGAGAAACTCGACCATTTGTAGCACCTGAGGGAAAAGTGTAACGCATACGCGTTAGTAGAAGTTCACGTGATCTACACCGAAGATTTTGTTGAGCTCAAGAAACTCGACCATTTGTAGCACCTGAGGGAAAAGTGTAATACTCGTTAGTAGAAGTTCACGTGATCTACACCGAGGAGTTTGTTGAGCTCAAGAA
Source organism: Bactericera cockerelli (assembly GCA_024516035.1). Taxonomy (NCBI): domain Eukaryota; kingdom Metazoa; phylum Arthropoda; class Insecta; order Hemiptera; family Triozidae; genus Bactericera; species Bactericera cockerelli. The sequence goes on along the minus strand of CM044961.1, from coordinate 3,524,305 downwards.
ACTCGACCATTTGTAGCACCTGAGGGAAAAGTGTAATACTCGTGAGTAGAAGTTCACGTGATCTACACCAAGGAGTTTGTTGAGCTCAAGAAACTCGACCATTATTTTGTAGCACCTGAGGGAAAAGTGTAATAGATACTCGTTAGTAGAAGTTCACGTGATCTACACCGAGGAGTTTGTTCAATAGAGATACCAGGCCCAAACAGAACTCACCTTATCATACGTGAAGTGCAGCGGCTTCACACACACCACCATGGTATCTCGAGGCGGCGGCTCCCGATCAGTCTCCTCTCCGTCGAAGGGTCTGTCCACAGAGGAGTACGGCCTGTTTACAGAATCATGCGCACTGTCCACAGAGGAGTAAGGCCTGTTTACAGAATCATGCGCACTGTCCACAGAGGAGTAAGGCCTGTTTACAGAGGCATGCGCATTGTCCACAGAGGAGTACGGCCTGTTTACAGAGTGGTAAGGCCTGTTTACAGAATCATGCGCGTTGTTGATGCGTACCGCCAGGAGATTGCGCACAGGCAGCTTGAGCTTGTGTACGACGGAAAGGGAGTCAGGCAGGGTGAGGTTGTGGTCCAGAGGACAGAGGAGGAAGAGGGCGCTGTACTTCATGTTCCAGTTCTCACGGATCACCTGGGGGGAAGAAGAGGCAACTCAGACAATGACAAAATGTTTGGGTGGAAGAGATTACCCGATGTAATTATTATGTAATAAATGTCTTATTATGTAATAAAGAATTAAATAATTATAATAATAAAGAGCGCACGAATAGCTCAGTGGTTAAGCACACGCTTGCCATGAGGAAGGTCCCGGGTTTGAACCCCCGCGCCGACAAAAATTTGTATTCAAAATTTGGTTACAGTTGTTTGTAAGGGATACCTTCCGGTGCGCTCGTGTTGATCCAGCACCTAATTGGAAAGTATTGCGTCACTTCTCGCCCATCAGAGGGAAGGCATACCACGGGATGGGCAGGCTATAACACAGACAACAAGCGTCTACAGTAGCTCCGGTTTCATTATTATATTAAACACTTTATTAAAAAAGACATATGTACAGTACAAATAATTATTATAACAATGAAAAAATGGAAACAATATATACAATAAAAAGGAAAAAGAATAGAAAAATATATATAAACAATATAAACATATATGTCCTAACTAAAGGGCGGGGTTATTGCCTATGGCAATCTCTTCCACCCAATCTCCCACTCATCTTTTTTTTTAAATATGCTAAAAACTCTCGGCCTTACATACCTTGGTTTTGGCGGTGACGATTTTAGACGAGTTGTCACTGTACCAGAACCGACAGTAGACCTTCTCCGTTGCTCTGGTCTTGGAGGCCCCCACCACTCGTATCACCCGAGACTTTCTGTCGTCGTAGTACGCCGAGTAAATGTAGAACTTAAACCTGGAAGCGAAAGGTTCAAAGGTTACAATATGTATACTATACGTAATTGAAAGGCTTAAACCCGACCTCAGTAGGCGGCGGACTTGTAACCTGGAGGTCGGTGGGTCAAGTCCCGGTTTCAGCGTATATTCCGGCCCTACCCAGGCTGGGTGAGGTTATAATGTGGGTAGCTGGTACGATTCCCAGCGAATGGAGGGTAAAACCCCCGTCCTGTCTACCTCAAGTCTGGACGTTAAAACCAAATAGAATCAATGGACATGAAAGGACCCTAGACATTGGATCTGGGCGTTCATATAATCCTCTCACCACCGTGATTTAGGTATCAATACCTACCTCACGGACACAGAATTATTATTATTATTATTAGCGTAGATTTAGTAAATTGAGTTTGAGTAGTTGTGATATCACGAAAGTGATTTACACAAATATGATAACTTTAACTTATAATTCAAAGGGTTGGGTGGAAGAAATTGCCTTAATAACACGCAAATCTAAGAAACTAATGAACGGATTCCGATGATTTTTTGTACACATATAGATGACGTTCTATAGATGGTCCCATTTTAAATTCATCGATATCGCACTAGGGGTTCTGGGTGAAACAGACCATGAGCCTGCCCACTAACTTTGTACTTAAACAACTCAGCTACCCACATGAACCTCACCCAGCCCGAGTGGGGTCGGGAATGCTTGCTCACCTAGTGCCAGGCACAGTTTGCCAGATGTCATCCTTGGTAGTTATAAGGTTGCCCCGATCTGGAAGAACAACTCCGCTACCCACACGAACCTCACCCAGCCCGAGTGGGGTCGGGAATGCTTGCTCACCTAGTGCCAGGCACAGTTTGCCAGACGGCATCCTTGGCAGTCAGGTTGCCCCGGTCAGGAAGAACACTTTGGGAATTGGAAGCACTGGATTGGCTGTGACTGGGGTGGAGACGGGAGGAGTCGACTATGTCCTTGTAAAGTTCGGCGTCCTGGGGGGAGGGGAACAAGAAGAAAAAAGAAATAAACACTACTTTTTTTTAACAAAAACTAACACATTTCTGTTTATACTGTATAAAATAGAGAGGTTAGTTGATGGCATGGATTACCAGAACTATTACCTGCTGACGAGAGCAAATAAGCTCGAAACAGCTGTCCACATGTACATCTAGTACAACTTCTCACTTTTCTGTTTATACTGATACTGGCATATATGAGATCATCATCATCATAGGGTGGCGTCATCGTTAACGATGGTAGCCAGCCAGTGGAGGAATGACTCACCACTTCTACCACTGCCTATACAAGGAGGCTAATGCTGGTCTACTCCCTGTTTATATATGTGTGAGATCTTAGGAAATTAACTTCAACTAATTAGTTATTCCTGTTAGGAAATTAAGATTTTTTTATTTATTCAAGCATTTTTGTTTATACTAGTACCTAGTCACCGTGGCAGAGTGAGTTAGCGCGCTAGGCATTGCACGCATGGTGACCTGGGTTCGATTCCCAGCGGAGCAGGAATTTTTCTGTTCTGTACTTGGATGTTCGTGGTCCACTCATACCTCGTGAGGAAAAATGAGCAGTTACTTGAATGTGTAACGACCAGTGGCGGCATTACCAGAGTAAAAAGAAATTATTGTAATAGAATAATTCGGAACGTGAAGGAGGCTCTTAACTAAAGCTGCGCTACCCACAAAAATTGCGAAGAGGCATTGTGCTTCACCACAAATAAAATCATACATACTTTCCTTATTATATGATAAGGAAAGTAAATAAGAAATAAATACTACTTTTTTTAACAAAAACTACCTAACACATATATGAGACTAGCGGGCTGCACCCGCTTCGCCAAGCCATCACACACACACCACCCATACATCACAAACCACACTCACACACCACATACACACACCTCACACACACACACATCAACACACACTCATCCACACACACACACATCCACACACACACATCCACATCCACATCCACACACACACCCATACACACACACCCACCCAAACACACACAACACAATCACACACATCACACACACCACACACATACACACACCCATCCACACACACACACACCCACTCACCCACACACACCCACACACACACCACACACACACACACACACACACACACACACACACACACACACACACAGCACAACACACCACACACAAACCACACACACACACACCACACACAAACCACACACACACACACATATACACACACACACACCCATCCACACACCCATCCACACACACACATCACCACACACACACACACACACGCAACCATCATCGCTGTAAATTTCAAAATCCCGAGCCAAATCTATCATAGCGGATATTGATAATATAGCAAACTGGCCCATATTTCGAGAACGGTTTGTCAGAATATGGCAACAAAGGGCTCAAATAAAATCATGTGATGTTCTCAGACAGTTTTTACAATAAAAATATAGGTTCTCGCGATAACTTTTAAGTTCCGTGCTGGAATCTGTAAAAAGAAAACGTGAAAAGTCTGAAAAAATGGTCGAAATTTCGAACATTCTGGCTTCTATCTCGAAAACGGTACCTCAGAATGTAGCCTAATATGAATTAAATGAAAGCTAGTTTTGTCTAATGTGTTATTAAATAATAAAAATTATAGGTCCTCGCGACAAATTTTAAGTTCCGCGCTGGAATCTGCTAAAAAACGTGAAAAGTCTGAAAAAAAGGTCGAAATTTCGAACATTCTGGCTTATATCTCCAGAACGGTACGTCAGAATGTGGCCTAAAATGAATTAAATGAAAGCTAATTTTGTCTAATGTGTTATTAAATAATAAAAAATATAGGTCCTCGCGATAGATTTCAAGTTCCAGGGCAAAGACTGTCTTAAAATCGGACCCTTCCTCAAGGAAAAACTTAAGGAAGGTCATAACTCAAGGACGGTTTGGAATTTCGGACTTTTGATAGTTTTCCTGGTGTTTTTCGGCAATTTTACTTGGGGTCGTCTCCCATCAATTTTTTGCTATCTCTTACCGTTTCGCCTAAACAATTCCTGCACACAAACATACAAAGATACAAAGATACAAAGCCCGTCCATATTTCTCATTTATATATAGAGATATCTTAGTAAATTAACTTCAACTAATTTAGTTATTCCTGTTTGTCTGGTTGTGGTATAGGTACTATTGAAACCACAGATTTCAGATTTTTCCGTAAACTTCCAGTGGTTCTTAGTGTTATTTCGTAGTCACCGTGGCAGAGTGAGTTAGCGCGCTAGGCAGGCTCTTAGTAATGCTGCGCTAAAAAAGAAATAAATACTACTTTTTTTTAACAAAATCGAACACATATATGAGATAGGTATCTTAGGAAAATAACTGGAACTAATTTAGTTATTCCTGTTAGGAAATCAAGATTTCTTTATTTATTCAAGCATTTTTCGTTCATACTAGTACCTAGTTTTAGAATGGTAATATGATATCGCCTTATTTATTCGAACTGCAACCTCCTGGTTAGCGCTTACCTTAACCATTGGGCCACGGAGGTCGACTCAGTGACCAATGAAAGAACCAAGACCATTCATTCTAAGTCCCACCCGATGGCTTTCAAAATCAAAAATATTCAACAGACCTCTTTTGGCAATATCAACCGGCACCCGGGTTGGCCAATCAATGTAGCTTTCTCAATTATTAGACTAAACTGTTGATAAACACTCCTACAGCACTAAATTACCTAAAAAAAAAATACCTGTCAAATGGTATATTTTAACCCTTTGTGTGGTTGTGGTATACTATTGAAACCACAGATTTCAGATTTTTCGTAAACTTCCAGAGGTTTTAGTGTTATACTTATACCACTTCAACTGTAGCTTCCTTAAACTCTTAGCTTATTACTGATTTTTTTGTTACGCGCATGCGCGCTGTTTATTCTCTAGGAGTCTAGGCCTTGTTTTGTTCTTTCAGACAGTAATTAGTTAAAATTTGAGAATAAGTCAAATTGATTTCAAAATGGCGAATCTCAATCCGACGCAAACGTCGGGTTAAGATTGGAGGAGAAATTAGAACAAGCCGTGAGGGGAAATCCTTAATCTATGATCAGCTGATGCGAGATTGAGAGAGATTAAGATACAGAAAATGCACTTATAGTTTGATCATATTCAAAAATTCTTTTTGTTGTTGAAATCAGCAGATTTCGAATTATGCCACAAAAAGGGGCAAAAACTTCCAAGTATTGCAGACCTCTCTAGAACATAATTATAACTCACCTCATACACAACTTGTCGCTCCTCATAGTCCAGCACGGATCTCCTGTTGTGTGACGTAAAGAAAGCGAGTGGCTTCGTCTTGTTCCGATCTTCCATCACCAGGATCTCCGTGAGAACGATCACACAGAAGATCACGAAGAACATGATCACGATAATGAAACTCAAGTTCTTCCGTTCGCGCATGCGCTTGTCGCGTTTGCCCACCAGATCGCGCATGTGTCGCGAACCCATCTCCCGCTAGGATACGTGATCCGAATGTTTCCGATCGTGATCCGAATGTTTCCGATCGTGATCCGAATGTTTCCGATCGTGATCCGAGAGTTTCCGAGCGCGATCCGAGAACACTAGAAGTAGACGAGCTTGAAAATCGAACTGAAGATGGCCCTATACATGACTGTTGAATGTTTTGATACGTAAGGTCACTGTTGTTTCCATTTTGACAGACAAGACTAGGAATTACATGATATGGAAGTAGAAAAATCTTGTATTTTTATTAAAAATACGGAGAATCCATTATTGTTGTTTGCAGAATATTTCTTTAAAATTTACACATGTATGTGATTGCTATCAATTTTTTATAGGGATTTATAATGTATCTCTATTAATATAAGAAAAAACAAAGTTGCTCCGGAGTTTGTGAAACGTTCAAAAATATGAAAAAAGAAAATCGCAGGAAATAAATATTAAAAAAAAACAAACACAATACTTCCGATTTCTAATATTAGAAATTTTATTTAAATATTTATTTGAAGAGAGGTCTGTTAACATTCAAGTTCTTGCCCTGGTACATTTTAACCCGTGAGTGGTGCGAAATAAAGTTAAAAGAGTAGTGTGGTGTAGAGAAAAAATCTAACATATTTATTTTCCCGTTTTTAGGGCGATTTTTCGTAAAATATTTTCTTATAACTTAAAAAATAGGCTGAATATTTAAAAAGCACTTCTTCGGTTGGTCACATGTTGTCATCATCTTCCGGTGCAAGGTGGGCGCATTGGTGGCAACGAAAAATCCGCTCGAATGTATATATGTTCCCCACACACTGGAACATGACAGCTGACACATTGATATTGTGTACGATTTTCGGACCTTTCAACTCGGGACGATATCCGGACACAAATAATTAATTCCCCGTAATCAAAGAAAACAATATTCTAGAAAGCTAGACGAAAATGTGACTTGATTCTTTCTACCAGTTTAAACTGGTTTTAAGTACCAATCAATTCGAATGTTAGAAAATTTCTATACAGCACACCACACTCACGGGTTGATAGTAAAATGTAGGAAGGTACCTATCATTATTTTAAAACAATTAACTTGTATATCATTAACGGGACCAGCCCAATTTAAGCAGAAACAAGTGTTGCATTATAAATTAAATAAAGTAATAGAAAATCAAATACAAACAAGGGGGGGGGGGGATTAAAAAATATTTACCTAATTAAGTTAGTTTGAAGTGCAGTTTATAAAATTGTCTAAATAAATTTATACTATTGTTAGAAAAAATAATTTTATCCACCGAAAAGCTACAAGATACTAACCTACAAAAAAACTTTACTTAACTTCAAACTACTTAGCTTCAAAAACTTTACTTAACTTTAAAATATGTACATTGTAAAACTATAAAATATAAATAAAATAAATTAATAAACATAAAATACGTCTCATTTATCTATTTAGCTTTTTATTTGAACGTGAATTTTTTATACTAAAAACTAAGGATGGTGTCAACTCCCCGAATGAACGCTAGAATTCTAAAAGGAAAATAAAGCGAGCGAAAGCTGCGGAAGAAAGCTTTTATTTAATCTATATCAACATGGAAAGCCCCCCCCCCCTAACCAACCTTTGCTTTAAACCCACCCAAACACCCCCTTTGTTCGTAATTCACCCTCTGATGCACCCCCCCAAAACTGCCTCTTCAGACCCCACTTGGTGAATTTTCTAAGAAGAGAAAGAAATTTAGATGCATATACTTTTGCTACAAAAAGTTTACAGGCTTTACAACTAACAATAAAAATACATCAAATTTACAACTAATAATAAAAATAGTTTACAAAAAAGATGTTCAGAATAATAATATTAATTAACGGGTTATATCCTTACACTCTTTAGTGGAAGGTAAACACCAGGCGAGGTTAATGCTTAAATTATTTTCTACCACCTAACCGTCAGAAAATGGCCGAAAAACTAAATTTCCGCAATTTTGAGAAATACGAAAACTCGGTTTGATATTAACAACACAACCCGTAACTTATCCGGAAAGTTTCAGAGCGGGCCAAAATGCCCAATTTTTTCCAGAAAACATTGTTATTTTCGCTAGAATTACTATTATACGAGTAGTATGCTTTATTAGGAGGACAAAGTACAATGTTAACAGTATAAATTTAAGGTACTATTACTCCTGAAAATCTATCGACCCACCATCCTACCACTAAATTTACCATGTAATTTGAGAAAATTATAAGAAGTAAAATAAGGCGTGTGTGACTATAAGAGTGTGTTCACGTTGGTGGTTTGTGATTGACGAAGAGAGTGAGAGAGAGAGAAAGAAAGAGAGGGAGAGATAAAAAATGAAAGAAATAGATAAGATAAAAGAAGGAGAGAGAGAGGGAGAGATGAAAAATGAAAGGAAGAGATGAGATAAGATAAGATAAAAGAGAAAGAGAGAGAGAGAAAGGGAGAGAGAGAGAGAGAGAGGGAGAGAGGAGAGAGAGAAGGAGGGAGAGAGAACAGAGAGAGAGAGGGAGGGAGGGAGAGAGAGGGAGAGAGAGAGAGGGAGAGAGAAGGAGGGAGAGAGAACAGAGAGAGAGGGAGGGAGGAAGATAGAGGAGAGAGAGGGAGAGAGAGGAGAGAGAAGGAGAGAGAGGAGAGAGAGGGAGAGAGAGAGCGAGAGAGAGGAGAGAGAGGGAGAGAGAAGGAGGGAGGGAGAACAGAGAGAGAGGAGAGAGGGAGAGAGAGAGAGAGAGGGAGAGAGAGAGAGAGAGGGAAGGTTAGGAGAGTGAGGGATAACAAATGTAAGGAAGAGAGAGAGAAAGAGAAATAAAAGGGAGAGAGGGAGAAAATTCCCCAATTTTTTTAAATTCCTTGTCCTTAGTAAATTGAGGACGCGGATTTGGCTTCCATTCATGAGTTAAAAGCTTTATAAGATAATGTTTGGTTTAATTTTGTTGTCATTCTCAAAATAAAAGAATTCCACACACAATAGGTAGGTAGTTAGCGTTTGCTAAAATCCAATTTATGTCTTGGGCTTACTGCTGGAATAATGGGACTTTAATAGTAATATTCGGGCAGTATAAATAAGGCGGTATTATTATTTACAACTACAAAAAAGACGCAAAAATTAATGTCCTAACTAAGAGGCTTGGTTATTGCCTGTGGCAATCTCTTCCATTCAACCGTCTTAACTGATAAAAAGTTTGACAGTCAGCGTGAATGGCACGTTGAATGCACCAGTTCTCATTCGGTCACTGAAGTTAAGCAACGTCCTACGAGACTGGGACTTGGACGGGTGACCATTCAAATTCAAACACTCGTGATGCTGACTATTCCCGGCCCCACTCAGGCTGGGTGAGATTAATTCGAGTAGCTGGTTTGTGAGTTTCCAACGAAAGGAAAACCCCCGTCGTTATATGAGTTCATACATGTGTCAATCACTTTCGCGATGTCACATCTACTCAAACGCGCTTTACTAAATCTTTGCTGAAACCGGTACTTGAACCACCGACCTCCAGGTTACAAGTCCGCCGCCTTATCGATCAAGCTACTGAGGTCGGTATTATGACCATGCAGTTGAAAGCGACGTTAAACCCAAGAAAAAAATTTCGACAGTTCTGTTGACACTGGACAGACACGCTATGAACAAAAGTACAAAGCTTTTATAGGCACAGCCTTATCAAGCTACACCATGCAAACGAAAGTTTTGGGACCGTTCCAAATAGAATTCCTTTCTACAATTGCACTAAACATTAGAGAGACAAAAGAGACAGTCTTTTGTCTCTTTTGACTCACTCTTTGTAGCATATACAGGGTGTTCGTGAAAACATGGCGAACCTTTCAACCACTTTTAGTACGGTTAAAATAAAGGTCACTTTGTTCCATAAACATGGGTGCGGAAATAGACGCTAAAAGTTGAATTTTCATCAGATTGACTTACGCACTCATAGATAATGATTTTTGCAGCTATAATTTGGATAGGTTGTTGTGCCTGGCATTTGAACAGAATTTTAAAGTTTTATTTTAGTTAAGTTTATTTAAGTTTAATAGGTAAGCGTGTTTATAAAAATGAATTCGATATCCGTAAATCCTAAGAAAAAAACATTAAGGGTCTTTCCACCATTAAGGGCAAAATTAATAGACAAAATCGAAAACTTAAGTCGAAATTAATAGACAAAATCGATAACTTAAGTCATTGCTTATCGTCGGTTTTTTATATCTTACACAGTACGCAATCCGTGACTTAGAGCCTCAGAGGTATTACGAAAACGTCTATTAATTTAGCCCTTAGCATTGGTTTTCCCCGTCTAAGGGTGGAATTAATAGACGTTTTTGTAATACCTCTGTGGCGCTAAGTCACGGATTGCGTACTGTGTAAGACAGGGAGAACCGACGCTTAGCAATGACTTGTGATATAGAATTTATCTCTTAATTTCGCCCTAGGATAATACGCTATTCTAGACCAAGCTTCACAGAGGTATAAATAATAATTCCGTGTCCGTGAGATAGGTATTGATACTTAAATCACGGTGGTGAGAAGATTATATGAACGCCCAGATCTAATGTCTAGGCTCCTTTCATGTCCATTGATTCTATCTGGTTTTAACGTCCTGACTTGAGGTAGACAGGACGGGGGTTTTACCCTCCATTCGCTGGGAATAGTTCCAGCTATCCACATTAACCTCACCCAGCCTGGGTAGGGTCGGAAATGCCAGCCTCACGTGTTTGGAGGGAACAGAATTTTCTTCGAAAGGTCTACCGCTGCAACCGGGAATCAAACACAGGATCTCTGGACTACGGGCAGTAGTCACAACCGTTACGCCACGGAGGCTGACAGAGGTATTATAAAAACGTCTATAAATTTCGCCCCAAGGGACGCAAGAAGGCGAACTTTGCTCTCGACAGCTGTGCGCATGCGCCATCAAGATAGTGATGACGTCACAGACGGAATGAAAGTTCCCTATCTCTGTGTGACAGACATGACAAGGGGGGTGGGGGGTTTATGACATTCATAATTCAGTCGTAATGTACGGGGTGGTCTAAAATAAAAAAGGCAAATTCCAAAATTGATCCACGTCGCTCATTGGTTGTCGCATTGGTCTAACAATCTAGACATCGCGGGTTCGAAATCCAGCCAGGACATGAAAAGTTATTCTCCCTTTGGAATTTCTGTCATATAATAATATGTCTTCTGGTCCACGTGAGGAAAAATGAGTGGCTGCTTTAATGTCAGCAGCGACCAGTGGCGGATTTATAGGCAAAAATAAGATATTGGGATATTAATCATACGGAAAAGTCCTATAATTCTGCACTACTCACTAAAACTGTGATATAATAACACAACGAAATACATTTATTCATTTAATAATATGTCTTGGGCTTTCTGCTGATATAATAAGACTTATTAGAGCCAGTCAGTCAGTATAAAGTGATATTATTTTCAACAATCGGGTTCTCAAACTGAGAAAACAATGTTTCTGCTTTCCGATAAGTTTTCTTTTGTTTTGTTTTTTTTTTTTTTTCACCATTTTTTTAACATCCAAGTTATTTATTTATAAGCATGGAGAATATTTTATAAACATGGAAACTTCGTGATACTGTCTATTTTCGGCCCCACTCAGGCTGGGGGGGGGCCGAGAATATTTGAGTAACTGGTTAGTGACTTTCCAGCAAATGAAGATTGATACCCACGTCGTGATGTGACCATGCAGTTAAAAGGGACGTTAAACAACAAACAAAAAAAGTCGGCTGGAAAGCATCACTACCCCAGCCTGAGTCATGGTGGTTACTAGAGCCTGAACCTAGTTGACCACCTATGAGCAGTAGGATTGGCTGAAGCAAATATCATCATCATCATAGGGTGGCGTCATCATGAACGATGGTAGCCAGACAGTGGAGGAATGACTCAGCACTGCTACCACTGTCTTTACAAGGAGGCTAATAATTAACAAGAGCCCCCAGAACCAAGGCAATGCTAGTCTACTCCCTTTTTTTAGTCCCCCAGGTAGACTGGAAGACAAATAGTAAAAGAAAAATAAAACTATTTCATTATTCTTAATTGATTCTAGTATTTTATTTACAATATAAAAATTATAATAAATTTAATAGTTAATAAATAAAAAATTGTAATTAACATCGACGAATTTAACTGGTAAAATAATAAAAATAGTAATTTCTTTTCGAGTAAAATGTTGTAGGTAGGTTACTTAACTTAAGAAGGGGATTGAAGCAACCCAAGATAGTGTTGTAAAACACCCAAGCGCTAGTATTTGATGTTTTCCTGGAAAAAAAAAACCACCAAATAACACACGTAGGAAACAAGTGTTTGGTGTTTTTTCTGAAGAAAAAAATACCAAATTACACACGTAGGTGACAAGTGTTTGGTTTTTTTCCTCCAGAAAAAAACACCAAATTACACACGTAGGAAACAAATGTTTGGTGTTTTTCCTGAAGAAAAAAAAAAACACTAAATTACACACGTACGAAACAAGTGTTTGGTGTTTTTCCTGAAGAAAAAACTCCAAATTACACACGTAAGAAACAAATGTTTGGTGTTTTTCCTGAAGAAAAAAAAACACTAAATTACACACGCAGGAAACAAGTGTTTGGTGTTCTTCCTGAAGAAAAAACTCCAAATTACACTCGTAAGAAACAAATGTTTGGTGTTTTTCCTGAAGAAAAAAAAAACACTAAATTACACACGTAGCTTTGTTTGGTGTTTTTCCTGAAGAAAAAATAAACATAAACACCAAATTACACACGTAGGAAACAAATGTTTGGTGTTTTTCTTAGCCGAAAAAAATGCCATTTTTTATGAAAAATTACTTAAAGAGATGTCTATAACTTTCAGAGTCTTTGCTCCGACGTGTGTTTGAAGTAAATATTCTAGATTCTAGAATGTTCAAGAAAGTAGTGTTTTACCAAAAATAGCTTTCTAGCGAGGTTGTTTTACAACAATACTGTTTAGTGTGTATGGAGGGCGTGGACAATGTGCTGGAATAGAGGTATAAATATAATGTAATATTTTATATAAAACTAGAATTCTTTTAATTATTTTAGTTTTATGTAAAATATTACATTACATTTAATTTGGATTTCTAATATGAACTTTCTAACTGAAATAGAGGGTTATTTTATAGCTGATAAAAAAAATCATGCTGATTTTATTTTCAATTTTTTACGTTCTACCGACCTTAGTAGCTCGATCGATAAGGCGACGGACTTGTAACCTGGAGGTCGGTGGTTCCAGTCCCGGATTCAGCGTAGATTTAGTAAAGCGAGTTTGAGTAGTTGTGATATCACGAAAGTGATTAACACAAATATGATAACTTTTCTGTTGTTGTTGTTGAAACCTCTTTACGTTCTGTAATCTCCAAATAAACTCACCGGTAGAAGACAAACTAGCTTTACTAATTATTTGCTTAACTCATGACTTGAACCACCGACCTCCAGGTTACAAGTCGGCCGCCTCATCCATCAAGCAACTGAGGCCGGTTGCTGTGTGTCTACTTTATAAATTAAAGGAAAATCCCTTGTTAGAACAACTTGAGAGGAAAGACATAAAAATCGGTCTTTTTTCAATACTCATTTCTGAAATGAGCCTCATTGATGATCTTTGTCCTAATTTTCTTCTTTTTAAGCAAGTTTCACAGAGATATGATTTTTCTGCATGGTTTTCAAAAGATGAAAAAACAACAACAAAAAATTGAAATCTGAACAATTTTTTTTTTTTTTTTTTTAAATTACAAAAACGAACTCAATACTTCCGATTGCTAATCATAATAAAGAAATTCATTGAAAGTAATATGGAACGATGTTAGTTTCATTATTGGGAATTGGTTTTCGATGCACACAATTAATTACTTCCGAGAAACTTCTAATATTAGAATGCGGAAGTATTTTTTTTTTTTTTTTTTTAATAATTCGTGATTTAAAATAAAGCAAATGTAGTTTAGTTCTCTACTCAGTTTAGATACAGCATCTCAGCAATAAGATATTTTTTCCCAATGTACACGATAATTTAATAAAATATTAGAGGCACGCTTCCTCTCGGTAGTGAGTTTGAAGATGTGTTTTACCTTTGAAATATATTTTAGACTTATTAAAAATTTAATAAAATCAGGATTTGTCAGATCAACTTTTCATTCAAATACAAAATTCGAACGACCACAAAGGAAGTCGTATTCAAACTATCCCTATGAGTGTACTTTTCTTTCACGAAAAAGTTATGCTATGTGTGGAATATAGGTACGTTAACTATTTCTACAGATACGTGTTCAACAAAGTTTAGAGTTAAAAGAATAGAAAACATATAAAATGGATAAAATAAGATACATTGGTTAATTAGTAGGTAAAACATTTGAAAATCAAACTTCATAGTTCACCCACAGTATTGATAGAATTTCATCATATTCATTTGTATGAGAGATTTGTCAAAGTGAAAATGATTTTTCTGTCTGTCCCGGTAGCTCAGTGGTAAAGGCGGCTCTGTGTGAATCTGGAGATTCCAGAGGTCGTGGTTCAAAACCTAGCCGGGACATGACAAGTGAATGCGATTTTTACCACATCATAATATGTCGGGCTTACTGCTGGAATAATGGGACTTTAAAATAGTCTTAATCGGGCAGTATAAATAAAGTGATATTATTATATTTTTCTCCTTTTTTTTGATTTCGTGGAAGATTTTCAAGTTATCATTCATACTTATTTGAGTTAATGACAATTTCTCAAGCTCGCCTGACTGAAAATTGGCCTTACTTGGGACTCGAACCACCGACCTCCAGGTTACAAGTCCGCCGCCTTATGGATCAAGCTACTGAGGTCGGTTATACTTTGAAGTGGCTGTAAAAGTTAACTCCCGAGTTAACCGACCTCAGTAGATAGGTCGGTTGATAAAAATGAATTCCAACAAATTATAATACTCTAATTTCAATCATATTCATAGCCCAGTTATTATTTTTTTTGTCTATTAAAAAAAATTGAAATCGGAGCAAAAAAACATTATTTTTTTTTACAAAAACGAACACAATACTTCCGATTTCTAATTATTGGAAATTTCACGGAAGTAATGATAATACACATTTACGCTTACAAAGACTAACCGAATAAGCGATTTTAAAAGGTGGACTATTTAAATTTCATGCAGCAAAAATTTGATCTCTGTGACAAATCCCTCAATTTTCTTCAAAAAGCAATGAAAATAAAATAATAATAATAATAAACAGCGTTTTTACAACAGATAAAATTAAATAAAATATAACAAAGCCAACATTTGCAGCAAATCTGGAAGCCACTCTGTAGTAAATCAACTATATTGGTCTATTTTTGACTCAATAAAAAAAAAGAGAGAAAAAAAATCATTCATGATACCTCATTGTTCAAATTCACTTTTTTTCACCTCTCGATGGGGGTTTTTTTTCACTCAACACACATACATTCAAGCATACAATACATTATTATGTACATGTCCCGGTAGCTCAGTGGCAAAGGCGGCACTCTGTGAATCCAGAGGTTGCGGGTTCGAAACCCAGCCGGGACATGACAAGTTTTCCTCCCATTTGAGATTTTTAACACATAATAATACGTCTTGGGTTTGCTTTTTACCACATAATAGTAAGTCTTGCGAATAATGGGACTTAATAGTCCTAACCGGGCAGTATAAATAAGGCGATATTATTATTATAACAAGAGGGTTCAAATTCCAACATCCGTAATAATAATAATAACACTCTTTAGTGGAAGATAACCACCAGGCGAGGTTAATGCTCAAAGTGTTTTCTACCACCTAAACCGTCAACAAGTCTTATTATTATGTGGTCACAAACTCGAGGAAAAATTCATGCACTTGAGTCTAAAAGAATCTAATTTTCAGGATTTTCCTTTTTCAAATGTATGGCAAATGGTATGATAATGTCTTGAGTATAGATTGGATACAAGAAAGGTAAGTTAACATAAAATGAATTTTTTCGGTAAGATAACATAAAATTTTCTCACTTAAATAAAAAGGGTTTTATGTCAACATGCTCTCAGAAACATGCAACAGACACTCAGAAAACAATGAACATTGAAAATTGTTTGTAATAGTTAATATTTGTAATTAGAGAAGTGACAAATTAATAAGGTTCACAGAAATAATTACAAGATATTGCAATACCACGTCATATATGAGGGAATTAAGTTTGGTAAAATTGAAACTACAATAAATGCAAAGATTTGAAAATTTAATTTATAACAGGAAAATGAACGGAAAATATCCAAAAAGATATTAGATAAGGTGTTTTCAATTTTTACTTAACCCCTTGGGACATTAATTAATAGTTAAAAATAAATATGAACAAGTGTTGGATAATGTTTACAATACATTTTTAACACCCTATAACACCCCTAAGTAAAAATAAATGTGAAAAAGGGTTGTAGAATGGTTACAGTACATTTTATACAAATACCGGTACAGATTGTGCAAAAAGTTCTGCATACACGTGTAAGTTAGTGGACACCTATGGATTCTGATTATGAGTATAAAATAAATAAATTGTGCGTTATTCTTGAATAAACCAATGTAAACCATGTTATAAGAAGTTGAAATTCATCACCATCAATGGATGTGGCAAAAGGATTATATGGACGCCAAGATCCAATGTTCAGGTTCCTTTTTTTATTTTTTGGGTTTAACGTTGCTTACAACTGTAGTCAAATCACGACGGGGGTGTTACCCTCCATTCGCAGGAAACTCACAAACCTGCTACCCGCAATAACCTCACCTAGCCTGGGTTGGGACGGAATGCCAGCATCACGAAGTCTTCACCTCTCTGGACGTTGCTTAACATCCTACGAGGTTCCTTTCATGCACGATTCTATCAGCTAAGGGTTGGGTGGAGGAGATTGCCATAGGCAATAACCCGGCCCTCTGGTTAGGACATCTGTATATACTTTTTTTCCTTCTTATTGTTAATAGTTTTCATTTTTATTTCTTTGTAATCATTATTTCTAATGTCCATAGTAATAATAATAACACAATTTAGTGGAAGGTAACCACCAGGCGAGGTTAATGCTCAAAGCATTTTCTACCACCTAAACCTCAAAGTCTTATTATTATGTGGTTACAAACTCAAATTAATGAGGAAAAATTCATGCACTGGGTGGGATTCGAACCAACGGATCCCTACGCTTCCTGGATTATCAGACTAGCGCGTTAACCACTTGACTACCAGTGCACTACAATAATAATGCTCAGCATATTTTTTTATGTTGACACAGGAAATCTCCCATTGAATTTAACAGTCAGCGAATATTTTCTGGCACGTTTTTAATTTGTTTATCTTCTCTAGTTATTTGCGCCACAATATTATGGAATGCTGAGTTCTGAATCGTCAGCTCTTATCTATGGATTCACTCGATATCGGATCTTGATATCAAAAATATAAGCGAACTGTGGAATTTCAAATGACCTACGACACTCAGAAAAACAGATAGCTGCTATATGTCAATAGCTTTCTATACATAGATACTTACTAAAGGTATTTTTTTTTAACGAATGAAGACTCATCCATTATGATGTTTAGATATATAAAATGTAGACTATTGTAGAGTATTGTTGAGCTACATATATTATGTAAAAGATTAAAAAAAGATCAATGGAATTTGATCTAGTATGAACCTATTCAAAAATAACAATAATTGATATCTGATAAGACAACATCACTTCAGATGAGCAACGATAAAATCTTATGTATCTGAATGTAGGGACACTTGTGTTAGCATTGCTAGCTATTAGCTCAGACACTCACGCTAGCTAATAGTCCAAAGCGGACATGAACTTTGGGTTGGGTGGAAGAGATTGCCACAGGCAATAACCCCGCCCTTTAGGTAGGACATTAGTGATATTTTTTTTTTTTTTTTAAGTGGGGTTTAACGTCGCTTTCAACTGCCATGGTCATATCACGACGGGGGTTTTACCCTCCATTCGCAGGAAACTCACAAACCTGCTACTCACATTGACCTCACCCAGCCTGAGTGGGGCCGGGAAAAGCCAGCGTCACGAGAATTAGAATTTGAAAGGTCACCCATCCAAGTCTTAACCTCGCTGGATGTCGCTTAACTTCGGTGTTCTGAAGGGAACCGGTGTATTCAACATGCCATCGACGCTGGCTTATTTCTTTTTACTTATTTATTTTGTCATTTGTTTGTTTGTTTTTTTTTTAAATTTTATACTACATATTAACATTCTACTCTGTCCTCCTAATAAAGCACACTATAATAAATAACTTTTCACCAAAAGCCTTTTGGACCTCTATGATTGTTGAAAATCATTTGCCTGCTCTGAACTAGTAGCCACCAGTGTCAATACTCTAGTAGTAAATTTGTTGTGGTAGTAAGCACATTATACTTCAGAATGTTATCATTTTTGTGGTAATCACAATCGTGATGTCACAACTACTCAAACTAGCTTTACTAAATATCTGCTTAACTTGGGACTTGAACCACCGACCTCCAGGTTACAAGATAGCTGATGCTTGATATAATAAATTATAATTCCTATATTTAAATTAAAAAAAAAAAATAGTAATTGAATATGGAATAGGTATCTATCTTGAGGGGAAGTATGGAAACAGGTTACAAGTCCGCCACCTTATCGATCAAGCTACTGAGGTCGGTTCTACTTTAGAATGGCTGGAAAGGTTGACTCCCGAGTTAAACCATTTAATCAGACAAAGGTAACCCTCTCACCAAGCACTGCTGGTGCTAGGGAGCTGCGGAACTACAGCACCCCCAGACGAAAAAGAAAGGAATTTCTCAAGGCTTAGATCGTACACAATAAAAATTATCACACATTTCTAGAACAATTAATGCATAATTATTACGATTGGCATGGTAAACAAACCCATTACTGAAAGAGCGACTCTATGAATCCCATTTTAAATGATCTTTATTTTTTCATCTTTTGTTTATACATTTTTGGGTTCCCATGAAGTACTGGTGTACTTTTCGGGAAAAGTACTTTTAGTGTACTTTTAGTCCGGTTCATGTGGCAACACACCCCCAAAACATTATCCCACCGGCCGCGCCTGCAAATACTGGCGAGTCAAAGACATGATACTTTACACAAGGGCTGCGGTGGTAGGCGGGGGCCTCATCTCTGTATGCTGGTGACCGCGGGTTCGATTACAGGATCGCGCACCGTTTCTTCTTGGGAACAGTAGGTACGGGACACAGCACTGCGCGGATGGCCTCGTCAAACACAGTTTTGAGGCCCTTCTGAGTGAGGGCCGAACATTCCAGATACTTGACGGCCCCGATCTCCTTCGCCATGGACAGGCCCTGAGGGGAGAGAACACAAAGGGTTAAGGGAGAGAGAACACAAAGGACTAAGGGAGAGAACACAAAGGGTTAAGGGAGAGAGAACACAAAGGACTAAGGGAGAGAACACAAAGGGTTAAGGGAGAGACAACACAAAAGACTAAGGGAGAGAACACAAAAGGTTAAGGAACAGTGAGTATTTTGTCGACGAGGTCGTAAGTTCGAAACCCAGCCGGGACAGGACAAGTTATCCTCCCATTTTTCACCTAATAATAATATTAACACTTCCAGCCTCCGTGGCGTAACGGTTGTGACAACTGCCCGTAGTATAGAGATCCTGAGTTCGATCCCCGGTTGGAGCAGATTTTTCACACAGAAAATTCTTGTCCCTCCGTACATGCTTAAGCGTGATAAGGGAGATTGATTAACAATGAAGATCAAGCTTTAATTACAAAACTATATCTATATAAGAAAGCTGTCTGTATGTGTAATTGTGTATGTATGTGTGGATTTTCTTTATACAAATCCACACCTTTTGACCGAGAAACCTGAAATTTTCCACATAGGTCCGTTTGGATAAGGGAATTCTTCTAGGCTAGATTAGCTTTAATTTGACATACTGATCGCAAAATTCTAAGGGAAGAATAATAATAATAACACTGACATACACCCAATTATAATGTAATTGGGTGTATGTCAAATTTCATTGTAATTGACATACATCTGTTTTGTATTGCACTTAAAAATAAATAAATAAAAAAAATTAAATTAAAATTAAATAAATAGCGCCCAGGTAACTACAACAACTCACCTGGGGGTATGTGATGGGCGCCAGTTTCTTCTCCTTGAGCTTCTCAATGGTCTCCTTGTCATCCCTCAGGTCTAGATGGGCGCCCGCCTGACTACAACAACAACTCACCTGGGGGTATGTGATGGGCGCCAGTTTCTTCTCCTTGAGCTTCTCAATGGTCTCCTTGTCGTCCCTCAGGTCTAGCTTGGTGCCCACCAGAATGATGGGCGCCCGCCTGACTACAACAACAACTCACCTGGGGGTATGTGATGGGCGCCAGTTTCTTCTCCTTGAGCTTCTCAATGGTCTCCTTGTCGTCCCTCAGGTCCAGTTTGGTGGGCGCCCGCCTGACTACAACAACAACTCACCTGGGGGTATGTGATGGGCGCCCGCCTGACTACAACAACAACTCACCTGGGGGTATGTGATGGGCGCCAGTTTCTTCTCCTTGAGCTTCTCAATGGTCTCCTTGTCGTCCCTCAGGTCTAGATGGGCGCCCGCCTGACTACAACAACAACTCACCTGGGGGTATGTGATGGGCGCCAGTTTCTTCTCCTTGAGCTTCTCAATGGTCTCCTTGTCGTCCCTCAGGTCCAGTTTGGTGGGCGCCCGCCTGACTACAACAACAACTCACCTGGGGGTATGTGATGGGCGCCCGCCTGACTACAACAACAACTCACCTGGGGGTATGTGATGGGCGCCAGTTTCTTCTCCTTGAGCTTCTCAATGGTCTCCTTGTCGTCCCTCAGGTCTAGCTTATGATGGGCGCCCGCCTGACTACAACAACAACTCACCTGGGGGTATGTGATGGGCGCCAGTTTCTTCTCCTTGAGCTTCTCAATGGTCTCCTTGTCGTCCCTCAGGTCTAGCTTGGTGCCTGATGGGCGCCCAGGTGACTACAACAACAACTCACCTGGGGGTATGTGATGGGCGACAGTTTCTTCTCCTTGAGCTTCTCAATGGTCTCCTTGTCGTCCCTCAGGTCCAGTTTGGTGGGCGCCCGCCTGACTACAACAACAACTCACCTGGGGGTATGTGATGGGCGCCAGTTTCTTCTCCTTGTCGTCCCTCAGGTCTAGTTTGGTGGGCGCCCGCCTGACTACAACAACAACTCACCTGGGGGTATGTGATGGGCGCCAGTTTCTTCTCCTTGAGCTTCTCAATGGTCTCCTTGTCGTCCCGCAGGTCCAGTTTGGTGCCCACCAGAATGATGGGCGTGTTCGGGCAGTGGTGCCGCACCTCGGGGTACCACTTGGCTCGCACGTTCTCGAACGAGGCCGGGTTCACGAGCGAGAAACAGATTTGGAACACGTCCTGAGGGGAGATTGATGAACAATTAATATCAGGCTTTAATTAAATCTACAGATTAATATACGAGGTCTGTAAATTAAGTGATGAGACTGATGTTATAACTCCTGACCTGTTCAGTCTCAAACTTTGAAATTTTCAAGGATTCAAGGTCAATATGTAATGAACGTTCAGTGTTAATTTGGAAGCTGTAGGTTCATTATCTCAACTTTCGTGATTATTTTCCGATAACTTGTTTTTACAGTGCGTCACGAAAATGATTAATAGAACAAAGATGTGCGATTCAGTTTTGTGTGAAACTTCGGTACAGTGCGAGTGAGACATTTGTAAAAATTCAACAGGCTTATAGGGAGAGTTCTTTATTAAGGGCATGGGTTTTTTTTTTTTTTTTAAGTGGGGTTTAACGTCGCTTTCAACTGCCATGGTCATATCACGACGGGGGTTTTTACCCTCCATTCGCAGGAAACTCACAAACCTGCTACTCACATTGACCTCACCCAGCCTGAGTGGGGCCGGGAAAAGCCAGCGTCACGAGAATTAGAATTTGAATGGTCACCCATCCAAGTCTTAACCTCGCTGGATGTCGCTTAACTTCGGTGTTCTGAAGGGAACCGGTGTATTCAACATGCCATCGACGCTGGCATGGGGTTTTAAATGGTTCAGTTCGTTTTCGAAGGGTCGGGAGTTGATTGAAGATGAACCCCGCAGAGGAAGACCTCCAACTTCGAAGTCTGATCAAAACATTGAAAAAGTTCGGGTTCTTGTGCGTTCTGATGGACGTTTAACAGTCAGAATGATTGGAGATGAATTGGGATTGAATCACACAACTGTTCATCAAATTAACAGAAAATCTGGAGATGAAAACGGTGTGTGGGAAAATGGTCCCCAAAAACCTGGTCACACAGCGATGTCAATGAATGAGTATTAGGCCAATAAAAGTATCCCTGTGGCCCCGCAACCAGTTTATTCCCGTGATCTGTGTCCTTGTGACTTCTTCCTATTTCCCAGGCTTAAAAATGAAATCAAAAGATGACATTTTGGTACTCTTTAAAACATTAAATCCGCCGTGACCTACAAACTAAAGGTCATTCAGAAATCTGAGTTCCAGCACTGCTACGAAAATTGGAAAAACCGTCTCCAGCACTGTATCAACGTACAAGGAAACTACTTCGAGGGAGATCATATTGAAATCTAGATATATGTAACCAAAAAAATTAAATAAATTTTGTTTCATCACTTTATTTACAGACCTCGTATATACCACCCCTCAGTAGCTTGATCGATAAGGCGGCGGACTTGTAACCTGGAGGTCGGTGAACCACCGATCCCGGATTCAGCGTAGATTTAGTAAAGCGAGTTAGAGTAGTTGTGACATTTGTGACATCACGAAAGTGATTAACACAAAAATGATAACTTAACTTAACAAACTTAACTACAGATTAATATATATCACAAAAATACATTCTGTCCATTTTTTTTTTTTTTTTTTTTTTTTTTTGTGACAATGTTTTATACATTTTTCAATGTCTAACAAACTAATAAATATACTATACTATACATCTATAAAAGAAAGCTGTCTATATGTGTGTATGGATGTTCTTTATACAAATCCACACCGTTTGACCGAGAAACCGTTTGTTTTATATATATAAATATATATAAAAGAAACAAAACACTTCCGATTTCTAAGATTAGAAATTTAGCGGAAGTAAAAAAACATAGGATTTTAATTTGCATTTACAATTGTCTTATAATCCGGGGCGAAGTTAATGTCTTAGGATTGGGTGGAAGAGATTGCCATAGGCAATAACCCCGACCTTTAGTTAGGACATATGTTTCTATTTAGTTTTCTATTCTTTTTCAATTTTATTGTATACATTGTTTCAATTTTTTTCATTGTTAAAATAACTTTTTGTATTGTACATATGTTCATTTTTTTGTTTGGTAAATTGACGGGAGCTACCCATTATACAATTGAGACCCTATGAAAAATACAATTTAAAAAATATCAATAACAAGAAACATTAAAAAAGAATATGTCCATTTATATCTAATAAAATGTCGAATAATAATAATAATAATAATAGGCATTCTGTGCCACTCAACTCACAGTCTGCGGGTAGGAGAGGGGCCGAAGTCGGTCGTAGTCCTCTTGGCCGGCCGTATCCCAGAGGCCGAGGTTGATGGGCTTCCCGTCCACCATCACATTGGCCGAATAGTTGTCGAATACGGTGGGGATGTACTCGCCGGGGAAAGCGTTGGTGGTGTAGCTGATGAGGAGACAGGTCTTACCCACGGCACTGGAAAAGAGAATTGAATAATGAGGAGACAGGTCTTACCCACGGCACTGGAAAAGAGAATTGAATAATGAGGAGACAGGCCCTACCCAGGCTGGATGAGGTTAATGTGGGTAGCTGGTACGATTCCCAGCGAATGGAGGGTAACACCCCCGTCCAGATCAGGACGTTAAAACCAAATAGAATCGTTGGCGTTAGAAAGGGCATCCAGCCATAAAAAACGTGCTCCACCCTACAAACCTCAACCATGAGGTTGAACAATGGCGACCCCAAAAGCAACATAAGCTAATATGGGATAAAGGCAAGGGAGATATAATGAGGAGACAGGTTTTACCCACGGCACTGGAAAAGAGAATTGAATTGAATGATGAGGAGACAGGTTTTACCCACGGCACTGGAAAAGAGAATTGAATGATGAGGAGACAGGTCTTACCCACGGCACTGGAAAAGAGAATTGGATTGAATAATGAGGAGACAGGTTTTACCCACGGCACTGGAAAAGAGAATTGAATTGAATGATGATGAGACAGGTTTTACCCACAGCACTGGAAAAGAGAATTGAATTGAATGATGAGGAGACAGGTTTTACCCACGGCACTGGAAAAGAGAATTGAATAATGAGGAGACAGGTCTTACCCACGGCACTGGAAAAGAGAATTGAATTGAATAATGAGGAGACAGGTTTTACCCACGGCACTGGAAAAGAGAATTGAATTGAATGATGAGGAGACAGGTTTTACCCACGACACTGGAAAAGAGAATTGAATTGAATAATGAGGAGACAGGTTGTACCCACGGAACTGGAAAAGAGAATTGAATGATGAGGAGACAGGTTTTACCCACGGCACTGGAAAAGGGAATTGAATTGAATAATATGGTTCTTTTTTTGTACTTAAAAATATATAGTCTGGGGGACTATAAACAGGGAGATAACCAGTGTCTCGCTAGATCAAGCTTCTGAGGTCGGACGGCAGTATTAATAAGGTCTACTATTAAGACAGTATTATTAAGGTCTATTATTTTTCCCTCGTCAATAATGCTCGTACCTATTATTCACAAATTTTAAGGGTTGGGTGGAAGAGATTGCCATAGGCAACAATCCCGCCCTATAGGTAGGACATAATATGTGTGTATATTTATCTATTTTTTCCTTTTTATTGTTTGAATTTTTTTATTTATATTATTATTTCGCAAATTATATTGCCTTTTTTTTATTACTTTCCTTACTTTAAGGAGAAATTCCTATAATAATTGTATTATTCTTCTATTCAGTCTTCTGTTTCTTCATGTCACGCCCGTGTCATTCACAATATACTTCATATCTTGGATAGTTTGGACTGTATTTCCTTTTTACATTCATATACTTGAAATTTTGATTTTGAAAATTTAGAAATTTCAGCTCAGGACTTGCAGCTCCATTTTTTTATTTGTTGTTATTATTTCTACTGTACATACATATGTCTATTATCGAATAATAAATTTAATAATAACACACACACACACCACATGTTCTTTCCAATTCATTTAACTCGTAAATCTTATGATTTGAAGAATGAAATATTTATTTTTGAAATAACTTTCCGGAACAATGATACACGGCATGATGCGATACGCAACATCCCCGCTGAGATTTAATTGTTCATGAAATATACTCCGCTTTCCGCTACAGGGAGTACAAAAAAATATTAGTTCAATTCAAAGCGCACGAATAGCTCAGTAGTTAAGAACTCGCTTGCCATGCGGACGGTCTCGGGTTCGAACCCCCCCCGCGCCGACAAAAAATGTATTCAAAATTAGGTTACAGTTGTTTGTAAGGGATACCTTCCGGTGCGCTCGTGTTGACCCAGTACCTAATTGGGAAGTATTGTGTCACTTCTCGCCCATGGGATGGGCAGGCTACAACACAGACCACAAGGGTCTACAGTAGCTCCTGTATCATGGCTACGAAATAAAAAAGGCTGTGAAACTCTCATCTTTACAAAACAAAAAAAACAAAAAAAAAGAGCGCACGATTAGCGGTTTAGAAAAGATTAATGGAACAAATGCCGACCCCAAGTAGGTTCGGGAGAAAGACAAAGAATAAGAAGATGGTTAGCTCAATGATAAGGTACTCGCTTTCCATGCGAAAGATATGCACTGGTAGTCAAGTGGTTGAGGCGCTAGTCTTGTTATCACGGTGGCGTAGGGATCCGTTGTTTCGAATCTCACCCAGTGCATGAATTTATCCTCATTAATGTGAGTTTGTGACCACGTAATAATAAGACTCTGAGGGTTAGGTGGTAGAAAATGCTGTACGCAATTAGCTCACCAAGTGGTTACCTTCCACTAAAGAGTATTATTATATCAAGGTCCCGGTTGCAATCCCCTGAGCCGACAAAACAATTGTACTCTAAATTTGGTTATAGTTGTTTGTAAGAGATACCTTCCGGTGAGCTTGTGTTGACCCAGCACCTAAATGGGAAGTACTGTGACATTTCTCACCCATCAAAAGAGAGGCATATTATCAAGCTACAACACAAGCGTCTAGGCGTCTACAGTAGCTCCTGCTTCATGGCGACGACATAAAAAGAAGCTGTAAAACAATATCTTGAAACAAAAGAGGTACCGGCTTTATAATAAAATTCAGGTCGCATTTGAAATTTGAATTCTAGACGACCTTTTTTACATATATTTTTTTATATAATAGACCGAAAAGGCTATTCAGTTTTTCAAGTTCTCACATCGTATTAAAGGATGTATAAATCCCTCCAACAATGGCAGTCTTACTAAATATTTGCCATGCTTGGGACTCGATCTATCAACCTCCAGGTTACGAGTCCATCCCCTTATCAATCGAGCTACTCTTAACTAATATTCACCATTTCGTATTTTTTAAAATATAAAATATATAATAATACTTTTTATATTAATTCATATTATTTAATATTTTTTTAAATATTTTTTTTTTTAATAAGAAGTAATCACTGTGGCAGAGTGAGTTAGCGCGCTAGGCATTGCACGCACTGTGACGTGGGTTCGATCCCCAGCGGGACAGGATTTTTTCTGCTCTATACTTGGGTGTTCGGGTTCCACTCATACCTCGTGAGGAAAAATGAGTAGCTGCTTTAATGTTAGCAGGGACCAGTGGCGGAATAATAGGCAAAAATAAGATATTGGGATATAAAAAATACGGAAAAGTCCTATAACTCTTCGCTACCCACTAAAAAATTGTGATATATTTAATATCTTTCAACCCCGTTACGCCAGTCTGTGTGGCGTAACGGTTGTATCTACTGCCTGTAGTATAAAGATCCTCAGTTCGATTCCCGGTCGGAGCAGACTTTTAATTGTGTTCCCTCCGTACATGTGAGACTGACATTTCTGGCCCTACCTAGGCTGGGTGAGGTTGATGTGGGTAGCTAGTACGATTCCCTACGAATGGAGAGTAAAACCCATGTCCTATAATCAGGAGGTTAAATCAAATAGAATCATTGGCGTTAGGAAGGGCATCCATCCGTAAAAATATCCCACAACCAACCAACCTCAACCATGAAGTTGAACGATGCCGACCCCAATGAAATTTGGGGAAAGACAAAAGCCGTGTTTTTCTTTTGGTTAATTTTTTTTCCAGGTTCGGTATTTCCAAATATTTCCATTTTCTTCCAAGTTTAGCTTCCCCACTATTCGTTAGCTTCCCCACTCTTCGGTACTTTTAAGATAAACAATGGAAAAATCTGGTGTAAACATCACACGACTTTCCTTATCTCCCAAAAAGGAGTCGAATTCCGCCACTGGTGACTGAACGGTAACAGATAACTAAAAATCAATGCCAAATTCGTGATCAGCACTTCAAAATCAATTAATTTGATATGTCACAACCCCCATCTAGGATGAATAATAAAAAAGTTAGTCCAATCGGGTCCCCCTACAATACCGGTAAATTTTGGCCGGTTTCCAAAAAGTTAAAGATATCAAAAAAATGATTAGAGTGAACCCCTATTATTTTTTAATCTGAGAAAATGTTGTTCTCTAACTTTTTTTGTATCTTTAACCAATTCAAAGAAGCTGTGCTTGCGGCCAATATTTGCGGCCCTGCGGCCGCAGAATGCGGCCGATTTCAACCAAAAGTTTCATGGTTTGTCTGGTGTATAAAATTAATTACCATACCAATTTTCAAGTCTCTTGCTCTTACCGTTCTTGAGATATCCTGTTCACACACACACAGACACACACAGACAGACGCACGGACCAATGGCTGAAAACCACTTTTTTGGTATCCTGAGGCTATGATTCGTCCAGAAATGTGAAAAGCTGGGTAGGTCAAATTTTCGACGAATACAATACTTTCCTTATTATAGGATAAGGAAAGTAAAATGAAAACTCAACTTATAAAAGAAATGGAAGCAAGAATTTTATAAATCCATTTTGGTTAACCAAACTGAAAGAAGATTTTTCCTCTTCCAAAAGAATAATGACTTTCTTCCAGTTCGTCCATTTTATTCCACTTTTAGTTAGAAAGCAAAATACGGCTTAACTGAAAGAAGAAGACTGTTAGAGGAGTTTGCATTGAAAGGAAAGGTCGACCTGCAGGGGGATTCAGAATGAGTAAGACGTGGCTTTTAATATCGAAAGGTCACTGCAGGGATCTGCCCCTATCCTTGCAAGAGAACAAGGGACCATAAGAAAATTGCAGAGGGGGCTGGTTTTTACTTTCTATAATAATAATAATAATAACACTCTTCAGGTGAAGGTAACCACCAGGCGAGGTTACTGCTCAACCCATTTTCTAGAACCCAACCCAACCCATTTTTCAGACTTTTCTCGCACCCTGTACAACAATTGTTAATCACAAATGTGAGATCACAATAACTCAAACTCGCCTTACTAATTTCTTGCCATACTTGGGACTCCAACCACCGATCTCCAGGTTACGAGTCCGCCGCCTCATCGATCCAGCAACTAAGGTCGGTTCGAAATGGTATACGATTGATTCTTTTTTGACACATAATCTTTGTTAGTAGACACATGTGACATTACCACCGTTCATAATTAATTTTGCAGTAAATGCATTTATTGCCCATTATTTATCAACAACAAATGATTCTGTCTTGTATATCACTTTTTTCCAGTATTCAGCATAAATAAAATATTTTCAGTAGGTATATTTTTTTGTTTACACAAACAATAAAAAATATGTAACCGTGTTATATTTCCATTTAGCAGTGTATCTGTATGGGAGTCCAGTGTTACAGATATTGTGTGACCCTCGCAGGTCTTAGGGTCATTTTTGAAAGCGGGAAAATATTTTTTATGTATTTTTTATTTATTTATATAAACAGTTCTTTTATACAAGTAGTCACTGTGGCAGAGCGAGTTAGCGCGCTAGGCATTGCACACATGGTGACCTGGTTCGATTCCCAGCGGGGGAGGATTTTTTCTGCTCTGTACTTGGATGTTCGGGGTCCACTCATACCTCGTGAGGAAAAATGAGTAGTTACTTGTATGAGTAACGACCAGTGGCGGCATTTACCAGAGTAAAAAGAAATTAATGTAATAGAATAATTCGAAATGTAAAGGAGGCTCTTAGTAATGCTGCGCTACCCACAAAAATTGTGAAGAGGCCTTGTGCTTCACCACAAAGAAATTCGTACATACATACAGTTCTTTTATACAATATTTTTCAAACATAAATTATTCTTTAATTTATCCTTTCTCTGACATGTGTAGGATCATGATCCCTAGTCTTGTCGATTAAATCCATTTTTTTACTCTTGAAAATTGTAGAAAGAACATTTAAAAGTACAAAGTAGCATACTATAATTCGGTATACTGGTGGTAAAAAAAACCCATTTTAAAGATGTAAATAAAATGAGGTACAATCATATTTATGTTCATCACAACTCTGATCAATTACTAAACTGTTGGCATAATGGGACTCTCTGTATTGAGACAGCAGTCTAAATAAAGCAATGCTTTTACTTTACTAAAATTTGACATTAGGACTTGAACAATGAACCACATATACTTGAATATCAACTCCGCCAGAGATATTCTCTGCCAGTCCCAAGCCTGGATAAAGGAGGAGGGTTGTGCATTGGGTTAGCTACCCAATCACGTAGAAGAAAGATTGCTACGAAACCAACACGATTGCCTCGGAACGGACTGATAAACTGGACAACGCAACGGAAACTAAATTTGGACTTGAGTAATGGACAACGGATAGGATTAGACACACCGGAATTAAAACTAGGCACCTGGAATGTTCAGACACTGCTCCAAGCAGGGAAAATGCAGGAAGTAGCTGATCAAATGCTCAAATTCAAGTTCGATTTAATAGCCTTGCAAGAAATCAGGTGGGAAGGTCAAGGGAAAATCGATAAAAAGAACTTCAGCCTCATCTATAGTGGCCCCAACACCAAGACCAGTCAGTTGGGCACTGGATTTATGATCAATAAGACAGTGAGAGATAGTGTCCTAGATTACCATACTGTTAATGATCGAATTTGCAAAATCAGACTAAAAGGTAAATTCAGAAATGTCTCAATTGTTTCAGCTCACGCTCCCACTGAAGACAAGTTAGATGAAGACAAAGAAAACTTTTATGAGACTCTAGATGAAGTTCTCTCCCACATACCAAGGTACGACCTGATCCTGGTGATGGGCGACTTTAACGCTAAGATCGGTGCAAAGGAGAGTCAAGCTAGTGTGGCTGGCCCGTTCACTCTACATGACTACAATAGTGATAATGGCGATTACCTAACTGAATTCGCAGCCCGAAATAAGCTGGTCATCAGGAGCACGACGTTCCAACACAAAATGATACATTTAGGAACATGGAGAATCCCTGGTAGTAATGCAGTCAACCAGATTGACCATGTCTTGGTGTCCAAAAGACATTACTCCTCTATAACTGACATAAGATCCTGCCGGGGACCAAACTGTGATTCGGATCACTACCTTGTGAAAGTGGTAGTGAGGGAAAAAACTATCCATGCTCCAGACTTTGAGAAAGGAAAGGCAACCGAAATGGAATATCACCAATCTAAAAAAGGATAATACTCTTCTCAGAACATACCAGGAGGCCATCGAGCTGAAAATAAACCTAACAGGTTGCAACACCATTGAAGACAAGTGGCGAAAAACTAAAGAGGCTATACTCGATGCTGCAAAGGAAACCATTGGAGAAAAGAAAAGAGAAAGAAATGGAACCTGGTTTGACGAGGACTGTAGACGCATTATAAGGGAAAAAAACAAAGCCAGAGAAGCCATGATAGGAAGAAACACCCGAGGGAACAAAGAAGCATACAGCAGGCTGAGAAGAGAGGCAACAAAACTACTGAAAAAGAAGAAAAGGCAAAGTCTAAATGAAGAGATACAGGAGATTGAAGATCTAAATAAGGAAGGCGAATCTAGAATGTTCTATGCTGCAATGAAAAAGATCAGGAACAAATTCCAACCCAAGATTGTAGGTTGTAGAGATAATAATGGGTCAATACTCACCGATCAGAGAAAGACAACGGACCGATGGGCGCAACACTTTGAAAATCTTCTCAACAAGCATGACCCCATTGTTGAGACAACAAGTGAAACCATGAATGCACCTGAAGTACCCTCCAACTTTGAAGACGACGAAGCCCCCACACTAAGTGAGGTGCAGAGCGGTGTAAGACGACTAAGAAACAACCGAGCGCCGGGAGAAGAT
Source organism: Bactericera cockerelli (assembly GCA_024516035.1). Taxonomy (NCBI): domain Eukaryota; kingdom Metazoa; phylum Arthropoda; class Insecta; order Hemiptera; family Triozidae; genus Bactericera; species Bactericera cockerelli. The sequence continues at coordinate 3,493,067 of CM044961.1, read as the reverse complement.
GGGATTGTAGCTGAACTCATCAAATACGGGGGACTGGCTATGGAAGAAGCCCTATCAGAAATCATTAAAGACATTTGGACGCAGGAGAAAATGCCCGATTCCTGGAGTACGGGTTTGATCTGCCCGATCCATAAGAAAGGCGATAAAACTATTTGTGACAACTATCGCGGCATAACGCTTTTAAACACTTCATATAAAGTACTCACAACCATTCTTAATGAACGAATTAAGAAAATCGCCAACGATAATATTGGAGAATACCAATGTGGTTTCCGGGAATCCCGGGGTACCACAGACCAACTTTTTGTTGTGAGACAAATTCTTGAGAAGTGTTACGAGTATGATATCGACCTGCATATACTGTTTATTGACTTCAAACAAGCGTTCGACAGTTTAAAGCGCTCTAAACTCCAAGACGCACTCGTAGATCTTGAAATTTCACCCAAACTTATCAAACTTGCTATGATGACGATGAACAACTCGAAAGCAAAGGTGAAAATTGACAATATTATGAGCGACTTGTTCGACATTACATCTGGCGTGAAGCAAGGTGATGGACTCTCTACGACACTATTCATCATAGCGCTGCACAGAGCAGTCAAACTTATCGACCAGAGAGGAACCATATTCACTAAGTCAACCCAAATAAGTGCGTATGCTGATGATATTGCAGTTGCCGCTAGAACAAAAAATCGACTGATCGAAATCTACAAAGAACTCGGGATGAACGCAGAGGAACTGGGACTAACGGTCAATATGGAAAAGACAGTCTATATGAAAATAACAGCCTCAAAAGACCGGAGGACAGTTCTGGACCTTCAGGTAGAAAACGCCGTCTTTAAAGGAGTCAATCAGTTCACTTACCTCGGAGAACTACTCAGTAATGATGCCAAGACCAGCATCGCTATCAAAGAAAGACTCCAGAAAGGTAATAGAGCCTACTTTGCCAACATAAAACTCCTGAAGAGCAAACTAATTACAAGAAAAACAAAGATGAAGATATACAAGACACTAATAAGACCGGTAATAACCTACGGTAGTGAAAATTGGACACTTACAGTACAAGACCAAGAAAAGATAAAACGCTTTGAGCGAAAAATAATAAGACGAATATACGGAGCAATAAGAGTCAATAACACCGAATGGCGTATCCGAAACAACCGGGAAATAGAGCATATCCTGAACGGTGAAGACATAGTAAAGTTCATTAAATCCCAAAGACTCCGTTGGTTTGGGCATGTTCAGAGAATGGAAGACGCCAGGATGCCCAAAAAAGTATTGAATGCCAAGATCTACGCTACTAGGAAAAGGGGAAGACCAAGACTACGATGGGAAGACCAGGTGTTGGGTGACTTGAGGACGATGCAAGTGACCGGCTGGGGGACTCTGGTTCAGAACCGTATTAGATGGAGGCGAATCGTGGAGGAGGCCAAAGCCCACACCGGGCTGTAGCGCCTATTGGTTATGGTTATACTTGAATATCTGTTTTGGTTTACCTTCAGAATAAATAAAAAATGGTAATGACTACTTTTTTTGGTTTAATGTTGCTTTCAACTGGGTATTTCACCCTCCATTTTTTTCTTACCCTTACCCAGCCTGAGTGGGGCCAAGAATAGACAGCATCAAAATAGTTTTAATTTGAATGGTCACCCATCCAAGTCCTAACTTGACTGGACATTGCTTAACTTTAGTGACAGAACAAGGGTAATCACTACTGTAATAACAAGGGTAATGGCAAAGCAAACATTAAATTTAATATTACTTTGAACAAAAATAACTGTTACATATTTTATGAAGAAAGGCAAATGGTTTTCACTACTGCATTCCAATATTCATAATGGCACAGCAAATAAAATATATTTAATATTGGTTTGAAAGAAATAACAGTTATATTTTATGAAGTGGACAGGAATTCCATCAGTATAATAAAGAATTCAATACCCAAGTCTCTTCTCAATTGCAATAAAATTAATACTCAAGATTGTTTAGGTCATGTAAAGGTATGACATATGACAATATGAAGAACATATTGCTCTCCATGCAATATGTTTTAAGTTCCATAAATATTTTTGGCTTGAATAATTATTATTTTTGGGTATCTCCTCTCCGAGAATGTGAAGCATCCCTAAAAGAGTTTTACACCAGGAGCTGATCTATGATGAAGTTGCTCTGTTTTCAATGTGAGGATAATATGAGGTGGACTTAATTGTCCACCATTATGTCTCCTCTTGATGGAAAAACACTTTTGGGGTCTCGGAATGGTTCTACATGGAAACTTTTGGCTCATTGTGAACTGTGCCAACAGGTATGAGAGGGGATGTTGTCTCTGTGTTCCTGATGGCAGCTCTTAGTCACTCTTACAACAGACAAGGACAAAATGTCTTCATAGAATATGTCCTCCCCCTAACTACAGAAAATTTAATATTATTTTTGGTTTAACATCACTTTCAAGTGCATAGTCAAATCACAATGGGGGTTTTATTCTCCATTTGCTGGAAACTTACAAACCAGTTACTCAAATTAACATCACTGAGCCTGAGTGGGGCCAGGAATAGCCCAGCATCATGATTCTTGGAATTTGAATGGTCACCCATCCAAGTCCTAACCTCACTGGGCATTGCTTAACTTTAGTGACAAAATGAGAGCTGGTGCATTCCATCAACACTGTCTGAATAATTATTTTAAAATTGAATCAATCAAGAGTTTTGACCAAAAGGGCAGTTTCCAAATTTTGGCCTGAGGCCAAGTAGCTACATCAGACTCTCTCAGAGCCTCTTGAAATTTAAATATTACAAGCTTATGGAACTGTAGCCAGCCTCCATGGTGTAACGGTTGTGACTACTGCCCGTAGTCCAGAGATCCCAAGTTTGATCCCCGGTTGGGGCAGACTTTTTGAAGAAAATTCTGTTCCCTCCAAAAGCATGAGGCTGATATTTGCATGCCTACCCAGTCTGGGTGAGATTAATGTGGTTACCTGGTACAATTCCCAGTGAATGGAGGGTAACACCCCCATCCTTATCAGGACATTAAAACCAAATTGCATGGTTAGTGTTAGGAAGGGCATCCAGCCATTAAAAAAAAAATGTGCTGTACCCTACCAACCTCAACCATGAGGTTGAACAATGTGAACCCCAATAGCAACATAAGCTATTATGGGATAAAGGCATCTATTATAAGCTCATGGAACCATAGAAAAACAAAGGCTTATCAGAGATATCAATATATTATACCCACCTGTTATTGTTATTGCTGTGAATATACTAATTTTTGAAAATTCTTAGGGCAAACAGAAGCAATAGATGTTTAGGGTGGAATAAATAGACGTTTTTGTAATACCTCTGTGACGCTAAGTCACAGATTGCATACTGTGTAAGATAGGGAAAACCAACACTTAGCAGTAACTTGTGATAAATATTTTGTCTATTAATTCAGGCCTTAGTGTATCTTTTGGGATTCTCAAGTCTTGATGGACCAAATTTAAGAAATGAGGAACTATCAGTCTTTTGTGAGTGTCTGTTTTCTTCAATTTGATATACCCCTTAGCATCAACTAAAAGAACTTATCGAATCATAATGCATCACTTGATATAATGATCTCATTACACCCAAGTTGAGTTGGTACATATATTTTATTTGACCATTTGTTGATGATAATAATTTGTGTATGATACTATAAGAACAAGAAGTAGGTAAATATAATTAACTATCACAAAAATAAGATAAAAATGTGTATGGATTATGGTAAAGCTTTGAGTGGGTACCTTCTCATGCTTAATGCAGTTTGCATTTAATGGCAGAATGCATTTTGTATAAGTAATGTTTCTGTAGTTACATTTTTTAATGATTTTAAGGATATTTAGACTTTGCTTACATACTGCACAAGAACATCTGTATGATTTAGATTCAGCAGGTAGGTTGGGCAGTAGTCTTGAGTGAAGACCTTGGTACCATTAATAATTTTGCAATTTTCATTTGAATGGACAAAATAGGTCAATAAAAATGCACTTACCCATCTCCTACCACAACGCACTTGATTGCTTGCATGGTGGAAGTGTTTTTGGTAAACCTATTGTACTAGAACAATGATAATTAATTAAATTGAAGTGAATTAAATTAATTTATTTTTTAATCATAATTCAATCTGAAGAAACACCTTCACAGGAAATTTGTTTGAAAATCGACTACCATAAAAAATAAAATGGAAATAAAAAGTTTTGCTTTGAAGGACAGTGTTGCCAGACGAATATGTTTTTTTCCCCTTGAAAAATCCCACCACTGACTGTGAATATAAGGGCGGAATTAATAGACAAATTTACAACTTCACAAGTGTCCTGTGTTTCACAAATTTTGAATTTTCGTATTAATGGACGCACTTTTCGTTAACTTCACAAGTGACTGCTAAGAATCTGTGAACACTTGTGAAAATACCTCTGTGCAGCTTAAAATGGTATTAATAAACGTTTTTTGGTCGCCGAAAGTTTTCATTTTCACAAGTGCTTTCATAAATTTTTAAGTGCCCGAAATCCTGCGCTAAGATAGGATTTGTGAAACTTTTGTTTTCTTTTTGATCTGATTTCACCATTATTTATTTGAGTTTGGCTTGTGAATATTTTTATGTTCCTAATAATTGTGATAAGTTATTGAATTTTACTTTATAATTTTGAAATTGCCATTATTATTTCTTATCTTCTTCAGTTATTTATTTATTACCATGGAAAATTTTTATGAGTTGGCTGATTTTTTGGACCATCTTTTGATAATTATGTGCTAGATCCTGTAGTAATAAAAAGAGAGTTCTGCAGGACAAAGGAGACCCAGCACAGCACAGACCCTGAGACCCAGCAGCACAGACCCTAAAACCCTGCAGCGCCAACCCTCTCTGGAAGTTCTCTCATATTTGGACTTAATGATACAGTACCATCTTTTAAAGAACTTTGAGAAATGCTTATATTGACCCATGTATAAAAAACATATCCTAAAGCAGCTGAGTTTAGATACCTTGATATCTGTTTTCAGGTCAGGATATCAATTTTCAGACAAGCAGAAGCTGGTGTGAATGTGCTATGTGCATAAATTATGTTCCTTCATATGTATTGAAAGCTTTTCTTGTACCTAATTGTAAATGTAGGTTTGTAGGTACCATAAATAATCTCTAGAAACAAATGGTTTCAATCATACCTATTAAATTACATTTATTATTTGAGAAGACAAGACAGAATCAATCTAAAAAATGTCTTAATTCATACATACATCAGATTGAAGAAGGTATTTTATTATGTAAATTATTCTGATCTAATACAGGTTAGTGTGACAGTTGGAGCTTCTCTGGTGGGACTTCAACCAGTTTATAACAAATACGAGAAATTTGAATGCAACATTTCTTATAGGATCACCATAGTTAAGCATTGTCCATTGAGGTGAAGACTTTGTGATGCTGGCATTCCAGTGCAACCCAGGCTGGGTGAGGTTAATGTGAGTAGCAGGTTTGTGATTTTCCTGAGAATCAAGTGTAATACCCCCATTGTGAAGTGACCATACAGTTGAAAGTTATGTTAGTCCCATATTAAGAAAAACTACAGCCTAGGTCTTTAGCAAACTTAACTGGAAAATTTGGCTTGCTCTGAACCACATATTTGTATGAAACATCAACCAGCATGGAACTTGGGCTTTTTCTTTATTAAAAAAAAAAAACTCTTTGGAAACTACAAGCTACCCCAGCTTGTTAGGGTTGACTAGTCCATTTTCTGTTTATAGTACCCCAGTGCCTAGTGGGATACTGGTCTTCTCGCTGTTTATTGTCCCGTAGTCAGACAATACTGTATGTATGAGATATTCTGAAGACTATTTGCATGTTCATTATTTCTTGTATTTCCTATTTTTTCCCAAAATAATAATAAATAAATGCATACCTAGTGTGAGTTTAGTTTCCAAAAGTTTATTTCTTTTATTTCCAAATTAACAATAAATTTTAAATAAAGAATATCAAGCATAGATAAGACATGACCTTTTAAATATGTGAGAACACATGAATTAATTTAATGACACACTGGTTCAGGTTAATGTGAGTACTTTTACCTATGAAATGACTACCTAAAAAAGGCTGGCCTGTACAAGGTGACTCAACCACATGCAATGCCTTGGCACCAAGTGGTACCAGGGCATTGCATTGCAAGGTACCTTTGAAATATTTAAAGACTTGAGGTATACTGCAGTATCATTTACCTGGTGGCCCACTTACTAATTAATTTGGCATTTGAATTCCCTAATATTTGTTAGGGCAGCCTTGTCATACCTATAAGATGTTAGAGAATAAACAGGACTAAAGTTAAGATAACACACCTGCTAGTCAGAGTTTTCAACCAATCACAGCGCACTATAACCCAAGTTAAGGGATAGTGTCCACTTAACATAAATCTAATCCTGTTTTATAATGTGGCCCTAAGAAACAAGAAACAAATCAAAATTTACAATATAATGAGAACTTTATTTTTTTACAATGATTTTAGTATTATTGTTGGAAATAGTGAATCTGATACAGGTTTTAAACCAAATAAATATTTTTAATGATAAAGTTACTATTGATATGTACCTACTTTAAATATATATATTTTTTTATAATATTACAGCTATTAATATGTTGGAAAAGAGAACAAATATTTGTCTAGTGATTTAGATCATAATTGGACAAAAAAGATTTTTACAAATTTATGATTTCTCTGTTTTTACACATTATCTACAGATGAGAAAATGCAACAACAAAATGATGTGATTGTAATATTATCACTATTAATGCTTCAAATGTTTGTAAGTTATAGGTTATACAAACATTGAACCATAGAATTACTAAAGTACATGTCCGTCTTTGCCATCTTGGTACCAGCAGCCTTATTGTTGATTGTTTTGAGCAAAATTGGTAAGCAGTTGGAAATGAGAGCTTTCTTCCTCAGATACTTCTCCACACTCACAGTGATCCTTTTTGTGTTTGCTTTCTCATTTGTCCAATATTTCTCTGGGATACTGCATTCTGAAAGTTTTAACAGTAAAAATTAATAATATTGTTACCTAGCTAAGTGTTTTCTCTTCCTTACTAAAACATTGTTATTGAGAATGAATCTTGAGCTTGGAAAAGTGGAATTACATAATTTTACTATTATAATTATTTTCATCATACAAATTCATCTATTGTTTAAAAAAAAGTTTTTAGCTAGGAATCCAATTGAATTTGTAAAAAAAGGATTTTTGTGCTCTGTGTATTGTATAATAAATAAATAAATAAAATAATAAAATCATGATTTTTTATTTTTATGTCTAGATTTAGATTTAGCATGATAAAGAATTTATGAAGTTTCAAGAAATTTGATTAAATTATTTAAATGAATGTTATTTAAATCTAATGTTAATATTTTTTTTTATCAACATTAGATTTTAGATATCCTCAGTATTTTCAGTTTTACAACTAGGTTCTGCAAATTTACTAATTTACAGGGATTCAAACCCCAGATCTCCTGCATGGTTATCAAGGATTCTACCATTGAGCTACTCAGTACTCATGCACATAAACTGGTCTTTCAAATTTAATATTTCTGTAATATCAACATATAGACACAAAAGAAAACCTTCATGCAACATTTAAGTTTACTGTCAGACATTTGAGATTGACCTCACCCAACCTAAGTGACATGAATAGCCAGCAACACAAGGGTTCAAAATTAGCCACTCATCCAAGTCCTAACCTCGCTGGAGCTTGCTTAACTTCGGAGACAGTAAGAATGTGCCATCAACACTAGTTTTGGATACATGAAACTAGACTCATTCTGAACCACAAGACTATCATGAGAATTTGGGTTATTTATTTATAAGCCATTAACCCCTAGGAAAACTGCAGGCTGTCCTGGCTTGTTAGGGTAGGCTAGTCTGTTTCCTGTTTAAAGTCCTCTACTTTAACAATGGTCTTCTCCCCGTTTAATGTCCCCAGCCAGAAATCCAACAAAGTAAGAATGTGACCTTGCAAATAAGCATAGACAGGTCTACAAGTTCAACTTACTTTCATATTCAGGGACTGAGCATTGAATTTCTCTGTCAATTTATTCCAGGATTTCCAAGTTCTTTTCTTGAGAAAAAATATTTTATTATTGGTTGGTGGAGTACATTTAACTACAAATTAGATTTTCTCAGTAACTTTCCTTCTTTATACTTGATTTCTGCCACTTGGCATGTCTAATATGCCTATAGAATATATTAAAGTCATAATTTCAATTGATTGAGAAACAAAATTTCATATAAAAAATTATGAGAAAAAAATGACGTGCTTCCCCATGGCCTGGCGTAAGAAAACTAAAAAACAATTAGAAAATAATTTTCAAGACATCAACAAAAATTTGAAATCGACCAATAGGAATCGTTAACAAGTTGTTCAAAGATTTCATTGGCCAAATCATTACCTCTGTGCACTAGGAAAGTCAAAAAACTTAAGTGAGGGTAATCGGTGAATTTGTTTTGTTTATTAATACGAACTTTTTTGAAGTCATGACTTGTGAAGCCTGTGTGACTAGTTCCCAAGTCATTTTTTCGGTATGTCTATTAATTCGGGCCTAAGATTCTTCTATTTCTATGACCGTGAATACAGGAGTGATGTTTTTATAGTTATGGAAAAAATTGATTCTGATTATTTATTAAAAAATTTCAGTCTAGTAACATTAAAAATATAATCGGGCCCATTTCAAGGCCGCCAAGCTAACATCAGTATGTTATTTCTTGTCGGAAATTATGTATCAGAATCAGAAATACTTAATAATTATGTGTAACGAGGAACAAGGCACTTTTGATAATTTTAAAAAAGGTTGTCTCATAGTATTCACTTTTCAAATAAGAAAAATCTTTCTTTTACAAAAGTTTCAGTGCGTAAATATTCATTTGAACATTTTCTTATATAATATTATCTCCGTTATAGACTGCCCCATTGTACATTTCGTTTTGACTTTTGTATCTAGACATATTTTTTTTCACGCGTATTTAATGTCGAGGATAATAGAGGGGAAAAAACATATTTCCCCCTCGAAGGGGGAAATATGTGTGTGTTGTGTTCACTTTTTACCGACACATCGACTTTTTCAAACCTCCTTCACGTAAGTTTTGGTTCACTTTTTGGATTTTCATCAACCCATACGAACCTCCTTGATATTCTAGCGCTTATCTAACGCCTACCGGATTTACCTTGAACTTCAAGTGAATCATCAACAAAATTTAAAAATCTCCAATATAATTAATATAAATTGAAATTTTGAAAAGTGATGATTGTTTGTTAAAATTTAATAGTTTTAAGAAATAATTTGGTTTTATTTCACATTAGATCACAGTTGAAGTAGTGTATAGTATCAGGAAGTCCAGGAATAAACGCAGAAAATGTCCGAATCAGAGGACGCCACCGTTAATTGTGTTCAAAATAATATAGGCAATCTCTCACTCTCCAGAGAAGCATCTTGGGTGAAATTGAACATAGGAGGTACTCACTTTCTCACCACAAGAACCACCCTAGCCAGAGACCCCCACTCCTTCCTGTACAGACTGTGTCGAGAAGACTCTGATCTGATATCGGAAAAGGTATCATCTTGTTCTGCTTTAATATCAAGACAGGGTCATTCATTTGAGAAAAGTTATCAAGAGTGTCTACCTATTATTTTTTTGAGGAGATGCAAGCTCATGCCAAAAAGTGTGGGACTCTGGCATGGACTCTGCCCAGTATCCATGCTTGTCTACCCTAACTAAAACCTGCAGCTCCTCACTATTCTAATATATACAGCGGGACAGTTAATTATTACTTCAACTTAGTGTCTACATATAGAACTTGAAAACTATTTAAACAAATGTTCAGGGATTTGTTTATAAGTAAAGCTTAGGTATATGATTAATCTCCTACAAATAAACAATCACCACCTACTGTAAAACAAATCAAACACCTGGAAGCAGTATCTCTAAGTTCTTTAATTTGACATTTGCTCTGTAAGGCAAACTTATTATACACCTTACACTTTTTGCTCTTGTTTTTCCTGTCAGGATGCACTTTAAGCTACATTGTTCTAAACATTATTATATTTGAACAGCTGGACTTTTGGTTGTATTGAAAATTACCAATGGCAAAAATAAAACACCATGATAATAATAAAAAAATTACTTAAGGTGTATATATCTTATACTCTAGCTCCAGAGCCCCATGTAAGGTGTATTAAATGGCTGTATGGGTTGTTTTTGCCCAATGCCAAAAAAAAAGAAGAAAAAAAAAGGTGTATTAAAAAAGTCTCTAAGCTGGGCTGACAAAGACTGCCTAATCTTATTAAATCTATTGCAATTGCTCAATCTTATTTATTTATTTTTTAATTTTAAACAATGAAATGTATGACATAGGAATAATCTATTTCCAGGATGAGACTGGTGCCTATTTGATAGACCGAGATCCGACATACTTTAGTCCAATACTCAACTACCTCAGACATGGAAAACTAGTCATCAACAAGGACTTGGCAGAAGAGGGTAAATATTATCGAAGTGTTAAATCATAATATATTAATCAATAATTAACTATGTTATATACATATTTAAGAAAAATGTTGACTCATTACAAAAAGGAAATGAATCATACACATTAGTTATTGGAGAAAGTCATATGTATACTAATTTATTTTTAAATTAAAAAGAACAAAGTATAGAAGACTCTAAAAAAACGTAATACTACATTTGTGATAACTTTGTTATCAGATATAGATGAGTCATGCACAAATATTTCATGGATAGTGTATTTTTGTTCAGAAGAGTTGAAGAAATCAAGTGACCTTATTAAAATTGATAACCTTTGTTCACACCATGAGTATGTGCATATTTTACATAATATTCCCTTCTAAATCTGGAATTTATATCTTAGGGTCAACTTGGCCTGAATTCACCATAGCAACATATAAACAATTCTTTAGTTCTCTTATATAACAATTTAACTTACTATATTCCTACCATAAGTACAAAACCAGCCTAGATAGTTTATTTTATTCAAATATGGTGATTAATAAATAACTTAATAAGTGAAAATAAGAAGAAAATACAGGTAAGTAACTTGATGAAATCTAAAAATATGTTCTCATCTGATCAATGAAGTTAAAGAACGCCCAGCAAGAGCAAGGTCATAACTTCATGGGTGATTTGTCAAATTCAAACCTTTGTGATGCTGGCTATTCCCTGCCCAACCCAGGTTTGGTGAAGTTAATGTGGGTAGCTTTTACAATGAATAGAGGGTAAAACTCCTGTCTCAAAGAATCTAGATATTAAGGTGATTAAGCAAAATAATTAATGCTAAAGTTAGCTTTAAAATAATACATCAAAAAAATACTAGACTTATGGGCTAACACAGATATATGACAAATAATTATTATTAAAAAAATTGAAACCATTTTTTTATACAGGGTCTTCATAAAGTCTCACCCAGGCCTAGGTTTCTCGAAAACGACTCAGAATATCAAAAAACGCAAAAACCCGTATTCCTTTATATTTATATAACAAAAAACGCAAAAAATATATAATATATACATTATATATTTATATTGATTTTCAGCCAAATTCTTTTTGCCTACACGGCCCCAGTCAGGCTGGGCATGGACCAACTTTAAAATCTTAAATAGAATGGTATGTCTTGTGGCATATTGTTTTAAAGGTCTTATTGAGAGAAGTTCATTACAATAAATTTCAGTGTGCTACGACTTACCGTTCTCGAGATACAGGGTGGGACGTAATGCGTAATATCCCTATATTTTGACCTATAACTCGTCAACCGTAAATTATAGAGAAATTTTTTCTTGATAATAATAACTCCTTATAGCAAGAACTTTCGAACAAGTTAAAATTTGATTTGTTTTTTCGTTAAATTTTTTTCGACTGTTCGTCCGGCTGGCTGACGAAACCGACCAGAAACTAACATCAACAGAGTATGTCGAGTTATAACTTGTTCGAAAAGTCTCATCATAAGGAGTTATTATTAACAAGAAAAGTTTTCTCCATGATTTACGGTTATCGAGTTATAGGTCAAAATATATGGATATTACGCAGGACGTCCGACCCTGTATCTCGAGAACGGTAAGTCGCAGCTCACTGAAATTTATTGTAATGAATTTCTCTCAATAAGACCTTTAAAACAATATGCCACAAGACATACCATTCTATTTAAGATTTTAAAGTTGGTCCATGCCCAGCCTGACTGGGGCCGTGTAGGCAAAAAATTTTTGGCTGAAAATCAATCCCCCTAAATATAAAGGAATACGGGTTTTTGCGTTTTTTGATATTCTGAGTCGTTTTCGAGAGACCTAGGCCTGGGTGAGACTTTATGAAGACCCTGTATATATTTTTTATGTGAACCTCTTGAAATATAATATATTACTATTTTATAGGTACTATTAATTTTAAAACCATTTTTCTTTTTAGGAGTACTAGAAGAAGCAGAGTTCTACAACATAGCAGAGCTTGTACGTCTAGTGAAGGACAAGATTTGTATACGAGATTCACTCAGTATAAAAGACGCAAACAAAAAACATGTTTACCGAGTAATCCAGTGCCATGAAGATGAACTAACTCAGATGGTTTCCACGATGAGTGATGGGTGGAAATTTGAACAGGTAATGCTAGTTTAGTATTGAACTTATCTACCTACTAGGTTAATAAAAACATAAACATATTTGAATTAAATTAATAAGAAATACTAAGATACAAATTATTATACAGTATGCCTCATAAGTCCTCTGGCACCCTCCAAATTTTAAAGGAATCAGAATATAAAACATTTTTTAGGGATAAGACAAATGCGCTGCTGAAGTGAAAATCCAGGTACATGGTCCAAAAGTGGCCTTTTTTTGTAGAAAATCATTGGTTTCTCAAGAAATTCAAATAATTTCATTGTAATTTTTAGTTATAACCATCAGTGACAAAGCTGGGAGTTTTGAATTTGAAAAGAGTTACCTCCTGTAACGCTGTTTGACCACATAATAATTTTATAATGGTACCAAACAACATCTGGAATAAGAGAACTATCTTTTTTATTCATCCAAATGAGCTCCTATATAAACACTAAAAATAAAATCTCATTTCAGCTCATTAACATTGGATCTCAATACAACTATGGCAATGAGGACCATGCGGAATTCCTGTGTGTTGTGTCCCGGGAGTACGGTGTCACTAATCATGCGAGCAAAGAGCAGGAGCCTACTGATAGGGCCAAGGTTCTGCAGCAGAAGGGATCAAGAATGTGAGGTAATCAGTCATCTGTGGTCTATCTCGTTCATTCAAGAAAAGTGTTTTCATGAAGGACGTTTCACAGAACTTCTGTGGAAAGAAAACTATATCTACATCTTACCCTGAAGTAATGGGAAAGCGGTTCCAGGGCACACTTACCTTTTTTTTTTTAAATATCTTACAGCTGAAGGCATCAAAGATGAGAACACGATATTGTCATCATTCATCTGTTTTGTGTTCTCTAGGTTTAGAGAGCACAAAGTTCTATGCAATTTTCTGAGAAGCAAACTTTTACTTCTGATAAAATTCAAGCAGGAAGCAAGACGCAAGGGCTGTCTGTTCTAAGGAAGTGTTTTCATGGAGACTGTGTTCATAAAGTCTAGTACATTAGCACAAGTTTATACAGTATGTTTCTGAAAAGGCTGCCAACCCCTCGTAACTTTGGAACGCGATGAAATTTTTCAATTCTGTGAAGTTCTAAAGATAGGAAGTGCCCTATGAGCCATCCTGTGGTCATACTTGTTTTGGTCCTCGGCCCTACGAGAGGGCCCCACCTTTTCAGAAACATACTGTATACAATTTTTCTACTTTCCAGTTTTAAATTGTTCTAAATTTAATCTACTGTTGCTGACCACTATGTAAACTCTGTATATGTGAATGTTTCGGAAGATTGTTGTTATTCATTCCATACTTTTACTCGGAAATAATGCATAGCCAAGGTAATAATAATATCGCCTTATTTATACTGCCCGATTAGGACTATTAAAGTCCCATTATTCCAGCAGTAAGCTCAAGACAAATTATTATGTGGTAAAAATCCCAAGTTGGAGGATAACTTGTCATGTCCCGGCTGGGTTTCAAACCTATGACCTCTAGAATCTCTGGATTCACAGAGTGCCGCCTTTACCTCTGAGCTACCGGGTATCACAACAAAATGAATCCAGACAATAATGTAATTAGCATAGACACTTTGCTTCTTGTTGGAAGCTTCATAATTTTATATTTCATGGACCAACTGTAACTTTGTTTCCCTGTGTTGTTTTTCTATGTTGAACTCCCTTGTTGAAAATACGAGTTGAAAATTCTTTCCATGATCATAAGCTTATTCATGATTATTACTTCCTAAAATTTCTAATATTAAAAATCGGAAGTATTTTGCTTAATTTCAGTTTTTTTCGTATTTTTTTTTTAAAGTAAGTTGATCAAGTTTCAGTACTTGCTTATTCTGTCATACTCCTATCGGATTTCAGTGGGGCCTCATAAATAACTTTGCCTTAAGCATTTTAAGGTAAAGATATTCGACCTAACCAAACCACCTGCCTTGTCATGTGTATTATTTGTGTACATTGAATAAGAACAGTTATACCTTATTAATACTGCCTGATTAGAACTAATAAGTCCCATCATTCCAGCAGTAAGTCCAAGACGTATGTGTGGTCCAAATTGAAAATAGAAATATAACTACTAGCAGGTAATTAATCAACGCTTTTCTGAAAGCTGTTCATATTACTTCAGATAAATTTCCAATATTAGAAATCGGAAGTATTGTGTTTTTTTAATGCAAAAGCAATGCCCAATACATGTAGGCAACTCATAAATGTATGTATGTATGATTTTATTTGTGGTGAAGCTCAAGGCCCCTTCACAATTTTTGTGGGTAGCGCAGCATTACTAAGAGCCTTCTTCACATTTCGAATTATTCTATTACATGAATTTCTTTTTACTCTGGTAATGTCGCCACTGGTCGTTACTCATAGAAGTAACTACTCATTTTTCCTCACGAGGTATGAGTGGACCACGAACGTCCAAGTTCAGAAAAATTCCTGTTCCGCTGGGAATCGAACCCAGGTCACCGTGTGTGCAATGCCTAGCGCGCTAACTCACTCGGCCACGGTGACTACTGAATATCCAATATTAGAAGTATGTACTGTGTTTTTTTTTAATGCAAAAGCAATGTCCAATACATGGAAGCAACTCATAAATGTTTGACCCATAGAACTACTTGAAGGCGGTCGAATTTTCATCCATTAATTTTATATTTGTTTATACTTACTCTCTAAGAATTATTATTTCTATACATCTTATCTTCCTTTTTTCTTTGCTTACCGTTTCTTTATCATCCAGGCCATTCGGGGATTTTACCCTCCAATCTCTCAAAACTAGCTACTCTCATTTACTTCACCCAGCCTGGGTGAGGTAAATATATACAAAACAATCAACAAGAAATGAAATGACAAAAAAAACTTTAAAATATAAAAAAAAACTTCAAAAAATTAGAATAGAATTCATTTAATATTTAAAATTGTTTTGTAATCAGGGGCGAAGATAATGGCTTCCTCTACCACTCAACTTGTAAATGATGTTTCATTTGGTTGTTGTTGTTGTAGCCAACTTTATTTCAAAGTTGGCTCGTCCTGAACCACATTTTTCTATGTGCGATCAACCATCATAAGGACTTGGACTTTTCAAGCTATACTGGCTTGTTACGGTGGGCTAGTCTGTTCTGTGTTTATAGTCCTCTAGCGAGACACTGGTCTTCTTCCTTTTTCATTTGGTCTGTTAGCATAGCACGGATTTCCAATTATGCTGACAGGTTTTTTTTTTTTTTTTAATCTCTGTTTACACGCAACAATAATGCTGCAATTACGTAGACAGGTTAATCAGCACCTGGTTATTCATTGCGACCCGCCAAGTAATGCAGATTTTGGTTTGACTTGCAAAAATTGACGTTGTTTTGTTTATCCTTATTTCCTGTTTAATTCGTTCATTTAAATTAGCCATAGAAACTAAGAACTACCCTTTACCGCCAATATTATTTCGAGTTTGTTTTATCTTGTTCTAAAATCTAAGGGCGAAATTAATAGACAAAATTGAGTACTTGACTCGACTTTGCACTGGTTTTCGCCATCTAAGACAGTACTCAAATCAAGATTATGGACCTATGAAACAGGATTAGTAAATCTAAGCCGACCCTTGATAGGTATTTTAAACCAAGATTTTCCGCCACCAAGACTGGCTGCAGCTCCGTTACACCACAAAGAGTAATACCAATACATAGCTACAAAGACCAGCTTAGATATGACCTGTACAGTTGTTGTCAAGGTAAAAGTTAAGGGATACTATCCACTTAACTAATCCTGTTTCATAATTCCGCCCGTAAGGCCACAGAGGTATTTCAAAAACGTCGCCTATTTATTTCGCTCTAAATCATCATTTTACCTGGTTTTAGGGCGGAATTAATTGACGTTTTTGTAATACCTCTGTGGCGCTAAGTCACAGATTGCGTCCTGTGTAAGATAGTGAAAACCGACGCTTAGCAATTACTTGAGTGAGTTAATTTGCCTATTAATTTCACCCTTAGTTTCTAAAGAAAATCCCAGATATTTATTTTTGAAAAAAAAATGAAAATTAAAGGAATCCAAAGTCTTTCAAACTAGAAAATTGTAATTTTGCACTCTGCACAACGATTGCACCAGCACATTCTAGGATTATTTTGTTGTTACAAAGTTTGACTCACAAGGGTCTGTTGCTTTAGAAGTTTAATAAACAGTAGAGCAGAGACTCACAGTGTGAGGGTTTCGCTCGAAACCTCGTAGTCATTTAGGGCGAAATTAATAGACAAATTCTATATCACAAGTTAGGGCGGAATTCATAGACATTTTTGTAATACCTCTGTGGCGCTTAGTCACGGATTGCGTATTGTGTAATGACTTGAGATATAGAATTTGTGTATTAATTTCGCCCTTAATAACACTTTCCCGAAGGAATTTTATGAATAGCTTAGCAATAACTTTTTTTAAACTGATAGAAAGCTAATTCACAAATTTTATCGACAAATAACAGTCCTCAGGTGCTCTCTGTATTTCTCCATTTTTCTTGTACATAGCTCGTAGGGTGTCTAGACTGTCAAGCCCTTTTTTACTTTCCTTATCCTATAATAAGGAAAGTATTGTATTCGTCGAAAATTTGACCTACCCAGTTTTTCACATTTCTGGACGAATCATAGCCTCAGGATACCAAAAAAGTTGTTTTTAGCCATTGGTCCGTGCGTCTGTCTGTCTGTCTGTCTGTGAACAGGATATCTCAAGAACGGTAAGAGCTAGAGACTTGAAATTTGGTATGCAAATCAATTTTATACACCAGACAAACCACGAAACTTTTGGTTCAAATCGGCCGCAAAATGCGGCCGCAAGCGCCGCTTCTATGAATTGGTTAATGATACAAAAAAAGTTACAGAACAACATTTTCTTAGATTAAAAAAATAATAGGGGTCTTTTCTTATCATTTTTTTGATATCTTGAACTTTTTGGACCTCGGTCCCAATTTACCGGTATTTTGGGGGGGACCCGCTCAGACTAACTTTTTTATTATTCATCCTAGATGGGGATTGTGACATATCAAATCCAATGATTTTGAGGTGCTGATTACGAATTTGGCTTTGATTTTTAGCTGACTGTTACCTTTGAGTCACCAGTGGCTTTTGGTCCTGTTCCCATTCCTAATATGATAAGGAAAGTCGTGTGATGTTTACACCAGATTTTTTTCTCTTTAATGTCTCTTTTTATGAAGCCTTTTTTTGCTATAATAATAATTCCGTGTTCGTGAGATAGGCACAAATACCGTTATCACGGTGGTGAGAGGATTATATTATAAACGCGCGGAACCAATGTCCAGGCTCCTTTTTTTTTGGTTAATCTCTCTTTTATCAAGCCTTTCTTTCTAACGTCTCATCCAGGTCTCTGGAGACGAGATATCTGTAGTACCGATTTACTGACCTCACTAGCTGGTTTATCGATAAAGCGGTGGACTCGTAACCTGGAGGTCGGTGGTTCGAGTCCCAAGTTCAGCAAATTTTTGGTAAAGCTCAAACTAGGTATAATTGTGATAATATCACAACTGTGATTAACGCAAATATGATAACTTTTTAGTAGTAGTCATGTTCTCGAATCCAGACTTAGAATTAAAATTTCGAAAAATTTCTCGACTTGGATTTTGTCTTGTCTCGATAATTTTGATTATTTTTTCGTCTCGTAAAATAAAACTCGTAGTATAACTGGGATTGGGCATTTTTTTAAAAAATACTATGTACCTATTCATAAAGTTATCATATTTGTGTTAATCACTTTCTTGATTTCACAACTACTCAAACTCGTTTTACTAAATCTACGCTGAAACCGGGACTTGAACCACCGACCTCCAGGTTACAAGTCCGCCGCCTTATCGATCAAGCTATGAATTTTTAAAAAATACTATGTATTCATAAAGATTTGGATGTTTTCTTTTTTTGGGTGTAACGTCGCTTTCTACAGCATGGTCTCATCACGACGGCGATTTCACCCTCTATTTGCTGGAAACTCTAAATATCAGCTACTTGAATTGAGCTCACCCAGCTTGAGTGGAGTTGGGAATAGCCATCGAATTCCAATGTTCACCCATCCAAGTATTAACCTCGCTGGACGTTGCTTAACTTCGGTGACGGAATGAAACCTGGTGTATTCAACGTGCCATCAAAGTCACATCAGATGAAAAGTCATAAAAGTGCCTTTTGAAAATATTCTCTCACTGTTTAATTGTGATTTCTTCCAATTTAATTGTAATTTCTTTTTTTGATATTTATTTACAGAGGAGACTTAACAACCAGAGTCATTGCGCCTCAAATTATTATTTTTTTTTTTCATTAATAGGTACCTATTTGAAAAATGAAAAAAAAATAGGTACCTATTTTTTTTTCATTAATAGGTAATTTCTACGAACTGTCCATAAACTTCTTTTTTTTTAATGATATTTATTTGACTTAACAATCAAAGTTCTTGCACCTTCTATAATCCTGATGTCATGTGACAAAAGCTTGAAAACGTTTGATAAGTCAAACTTATCAAACGCTTGCTGCCAAACGGTTATTTCCATCAGTTTTACTTTTTAATTAAATCACATTATTGTTTCATGTGTCCGATATTCATCTAAAGAATTTCTATTTCACCTAAGTGGCGCGTTTTAACGCCGTTCATTATCATATACACATTTCTTATTTTGAACATTTATTTTATGTTTTTATGCATCTAAAAAAATTAAACATTAAAAAAAACAATATATTTTATTCAATTTTATGTATCTAATATTTTGTGCAAAAACACGTATAAAATTTCAAGAAGTTTAATAAAAAGTCACAAAAAAACACTTCGATTTGACCAAGATTCTTCATTGGATTTCAGGCCCGAATTATATATAATTATAGTGTTATACAGGGTCTTCATAAAGTCTCACCCAGGCCTAGGTTTCTCGAAAACGACTCAGAATATCAAAAAACGCAAAAACCCGTATTCCTTTATATTTAGGGGGATTGATTTTCAGCCAAAAAAATTTTGCCTACACGGCCCCAGTCAGGCTGGGCATGGACCAACTTTAAAATCTTAAATAGAATGATATGTCTTGTGGCATATTGTTTTAAAGGTCTTATTGAGAGAAGTTTATTACAATAAATTTTAGTGAGCTACGACTTACCGTTCTCGAGATACAGGGTCGGACGTCCTGCGTAATATCCACATATTATGACCTATAACTCGTTAACCGTAAATTATGGAGAAAATTTTTCTTGTTAATAATAACTCCTTATGGCAAGAACTTTCGAACAAGTTAAAATTTGATTTGTTTTTTCGTTAAAATTTTTTCGACTGTTCGTCCGGCTGGCTGACGAAACCGACCAGAAACTAACATCAACAGAGTATGTCGAGTTATAACTTGTTTGAAAGGTCTTGTCATAAGGAGTTATTATTAACAAAAAAAATTTCCTCCATAATTTACGGTTAACGAGTTATAGGTCAAAATATATGGATATTACGCAGGACGTCCGACCCTGTATCTCAAGAACGGTAAGTCGTAGCACACTGAAATTTATTGTAATGAACTTCTCTCAATAAGACCTTTAAAACAATATGCCACAAGACATACCATTCTATTTAAGATTTTAAAGTTGGTCCATGCCCAGCCTGACTGGGGCCGTGTAGGCAAAAAAAAATTGGCTGAAAATCAATCCCCTTAAATATAAAGGAATACGAGTTTTTGCGTTTTTTGATATTCTGAATCGTTTTCGAGAAACCTAGGCCTGGGTGAGACTTTATGAAGACCCTGTATATACTTGAACCATTTACTTGTCATGTATTAAATAAATAAAAAATTACGAAACAGATTAACTAATCCTACACTATACCTGGTAGATTCACTAAACCTACACTATTCCAGGTCGAAATTTCAACCAATCACACTCTATCACAGCACCTATATTTCATGAATAATAATACTCTTTAGTGGAAGGTAACCACCAGGCGAGGTTAATGCTCAAAGCATTTTCTACCACCTAACCCTCAGTGTTGTTATTCTTTCCGTTAATGAAAGTGCCTAAAATGAGGAAGAATTCATGCACTGGGTGGGATTCGAACCAACGGATCCCTACGCTACCTGGATTTCTAGACTAGCGCGTTAACCACTTGACTACCAGTGCACGGTTCATAATTCGGTTCATCCCTTAGTCACAAATGTGTTTTTGCATAAATTACCTACACGATATCTGATAATTTAACAGAGTACCTAACAATTCATTATTTCTCTTAATTGTCCAAGACACCCTGCACATTTTGTAAATAAGGCTCATTTAATTTTATATTGTTCTCTTGTATATTGCATTACAAATCCCTCTTTTTCTCACTTTATATTTGCTCATCTATAATAAAAATTTATACTTTGAGTGTATTTTATTTTTTCCTGTTTTAAATTTGTGTTTTGTTTATTTTCGTTCATGAAAGTTCACAGCGTTTTTTTATACAAAAAAAATTCTGGCTGGGGGACTATAAACAGGGAGTAGACCAGCAGTCTGACTGGGGGACTATAAACAGGAAGTAGACCAGCAGTCTAGCTGGGGGACTATGAACAGGAGTAGACCAGCAGTCTGACTGGGGGACTATAAACAGGAAGTAGACCAGCAGTCTAGCTGGGGGACTATAAACAGGGAGTAGACCAGCAGTCTGGCTAGGGGACTAAAAACAGGGAGTAGACCAGCATTGGCTTGGTTCTGGGTGTCCTTGTCAATTATTAGCCTCCTTCTAAAAACAGAGGTAGAAGTGCTCAGTCATTCCTCCACTGTCTGGCTACAATGACGCCACCCTATGATGAAAAAAAAACACCTACCATTTAGTTTCGCCTTACGGCTTAATATGTTAGGGTAGGTCTACGAGGGGGGACCCAAAAGTTACAGGAATTAGGTGGTGGGGGGAACACGGAGGGTGGGATCGGGTTCTCCATCTCTCTCTCCCGAGTTAAATGCTTTGAGCATTAAACTCGCCTGGTGGTAACCTTCCACAAAAGAGTATTATTATTATCAGAAGGGAGGCATACTACGGGATGGGCAAGCTACAACACAGACCACAAGCGTCAACAGTAGCTCCTGTTTCATGGCTACGAAATATAAAAGGCTGTGAACCACTCTTTTTTAAATAATATAAAAAATAACAATACAAACTTCTAGAAACATAATTATGTAATAATATATTGTACATATTAGGGTAGGTAATACTTTTATTGCATCAATACAACTTGACAACTGACTCACTAACAAAAATCCACAGTAATAACTAAAAGGTCAATGAACTCTAGAAACATTTACTCTAGATTTATATAATGTTTAACTTAGTTCCAAGTAACTATACCTGGAAAAATAATAATGACAACTTGACATTTATACTCGTATATAAAAGAAATATAAATAAATTGAACAGAAAGACATGGTTTTTTTCATACGAATAACGCTTTTCACACAAAAAAAAAAGTCCTGTTGGCGATGGCGGGTAGAATTAGTGCGTTTTATCTAGCAGCCAACCTTCCCAATGTGGTGCGGATATCCTGAGTTCGAATCCCAGGTGGGGCACAATTTTCTAACAAATTTTTCACTTACCTCCCGAATACTGAACACGTAAGGTTGACATTTACGGCTCAACTCAGGCTGGGTGAGGTTCATGCGAATTACTAGTACGACGATTTCGAGTAATTCCATCGTTCGGAGTCGCTCAATTGAGGTGCCTAGACATTGGACCTGGGCGTCCGTATAGTTCTTCACCCACACAGGGAGGTAGGTAGCTATGTGCGCCCATCTTACGGACTTATCATCTGGAATCCGTCACACTGTTGGATCTGGGCGTCCGTATAGTTCTTCCCCACACAGGGAGGTAGCTATGTGCGCCCATCTCACAGACACGGACTTATCATCTGGAGTTCGTCACACTGTTGGATCTGGGCGTCCGTATAGTTCTTCACCCACAGGGAGGTAGCTATGTGCGCCCATCTCACACGGACACGGACTTATCATCTGGCGTCCCTCACACTGTTGGATCTGGGCGTCCGTATAATTCTTCACCCACAGGGAGGTAGCTATGTACGGACACGGAACTATCATCTGGCGTCCATATAGTTCTTCACCCACAGGGAGGTAGCTATGTACGGACACGGAACTATCATCTGGCGTCCGTATAGTTCTTCACCCACAGGGAGGTAGCTATGTACGGACACGGAACTATCATCTGGCGTCCGTATAGTTCTTCACCCACAGGGAGGTAGCTATGTACGGACACGGAACTATCATCTGGCGTCCGTATAATTCTTCACCCACACAAGGAGGTAGTAGCTATGTACGGACACGGACCTATCATCTCGAGTCCGTCACACTGTTGGATCTGGGCGTCCGTATAATTCTTCACCCACAGGGAGGGAGGTAGCTACGTACGGACACGGACTTATCATCTGGCGTCCCTCACACTGTTGGATCTGGGCATCCGTATAGTTCTTCACCCACAGGGAGGTAGCTATGTACGGACACGGAACTATCATCTGGCGTCCGTCACACTGTACCCGCTGAGAGGAATGATGATGATGTCGAGCTTGAGAACGTTAGCGCACAGATGCGCTGACCTGGGTGGCGCAGCAGTGCCGTGCGCGCTGGACTTGCGCACGGGATTCAGTTCCTCGTAGTTGATGAGGTCGTCGAAGTTGACCACTCGGTCCTTGTCGTTGAAACGAAGGGTTTTCACCTGGGGGGGGTGATAAGAAGGTAAGTAATTTTTTTTTTTTTTTAGTACTTTCTTTATTAATTCAAAATACAATTTGATATAACAATAAAATATATATATATATAAATATATACAAATGAAATGAAAAATATGAAAGTTATTATAGCCCTTTCAGCATAATGCTGGTAAATGGTGTCATAGGCGGTACTCTGTCCCGGTAGCTCAGTGGTAAAGGCGGCACCACTCTGTGAATCCAGAGATTCAAGAAGAGGTCGTGGGTTCGAAACCCAGCCGGGACATGACAAGTTATCCTCCCATATGGGATTTTTACCACATAATAATGTGTCTTGGGCTTACTGCTGGAATAATTGGACTTAAATAGTCCTAATCGGGCAGTATAAATAAGACGATATTATTATTATTATTCTCAACCCTCCACCCAATTATTTACTTATGTTGTGAATGATGATTAAAAAGAAAAATTCGGCTTTAATAGCTTCAAGAGTTATGACAGACAAAAAGGGCTCGTTAATAGGGGTTTTCTTCGTATTGTAATAGAATAATGGGTAGACGCACTGGCTTTGTACGTATAATGTCGGCTGAGATTGTGAGGGAAATACCATGTTTTGGCAAGGTGTCTCTGCTATCTTCCATAGTCTTTATCTAAAGCCTTACGGAATTTCTTGTACTGATATTGTTGGCAGAGGGCAGTGTTACTGTCCCTATGAACAAAACCCTGGTAGTCAAGTGGTTAACGCGCTAGTCTGGTAATCCAGGTAGTGTATTGATCCGTTGGTTCGAATCCCACCCAGTGCACAAATTTTTCCTCATAAATTTGAGATGTGGACACTCATGATATCTATAGACCTTTGTTTGTATGTTCTCTAGCAAAAACAAACCAACTTGGCACAGAATTCCACAACGAAAATTTCTTTAAAGGCTGCAAATGGGCACCAGATGGAACATGCCTACTGACAAGCAGCAATGGTAACTATCTTAGAACATAATAATAAGACTATGAGGGTTAGGTGGAAGAAAATGCTTTGAGAATTAACCTCACCTAATGGTTACCTTACACTAAAGAGTATTATTATAATAGAAATAATGATTACAAAAAAATAAAAATGGAAACTATCTCTATATATAAAACAGAAAAAAGGACTACCTACCTACCTACCTATGTTTGTTTGTTTGTCCGGAGTTGTTTAGCCAAAACGGTAAGAGATAGCGAAAAATGTCTCAGAATTGATCCCCCCAAAACCATTATCGCTTGGTCCAGAAAAATTATAAAAAGTTCAAAAAGGCATTGCTGTCCAGCAGTACGGCCATGCCTTAGTAAATTTGAAATTTAGTCCCGTTGCAAAGCACAGGCAAACGGCTAGTAAACATTAAGAAGGAGAAAAAAAATATATACAGATACCCTAAAGGGCGGGGTTATTACCTATGGCAATCTCTTCCACCCAACCATTATTAACCCTACAAAGCTCCCCCCTCTCACCTGGATGGTCTTCACATACTCCACCCCGCCCTGGGCGTCATATAATCCTCTCACCACCGTGATTTAGGTATCAATACCTATCTCACGGACACGGAATTATTATTATTACCTGGATGGTCTTCACATACTCCACCCAATTATTATTATTACCTGGATGGTCTTCACATACTCCACCCCGCCCTGGGCGCCGCTCACCAGGACCCCAAACTTGACCCTCAGATCTTCCACCTCCTCGGGGGGCGGGTCCTTGCACGTGATGGACACCCTCACCGTCTTCTTGATCACCTGCGGCAGCTCCAGCGTGCCCTGCAGGACGATCAGCGAGAACTTGTCGAACCACACGCCCTTCGGGTAGACGTCGATCACCTGCCGGGGGGACAGTGTTAATGTGGAAGGGTTGGGTGGAAGAGATCGCCAAAGGCAATAACAACGCCCTTTAGTTAGAACATGTTTTTTTTTTACTTTCGAAAGATTTTTCTTAATTATAATAATATAATATAATGCTTTTTCTTTGTGTTATTATGTCACAATTTTAGTGGGTAGCGCAAAATCATAGGACTTTACCACTTTAATTTACAATACCTTGTATTATTTTTTTGCCTAAGATTCTGCCACTGGTCGCTGCTTCACATTAAAGCAGCTACTCATTTTTCCTCACGAGGTATGAGTGGACCCCGAACATCCAAGTACAGAGCAGAAAAAATCCTCCCCCGCTGGGAATCGAACCCAGGACACTATGTGTGCAATGCCTAGCGCGCTAACTCGCTCTGCCACAGTGACTACTGATTTTTCTTAATTAAACAAATACTTTTCATCTTCATCAATAAATTTAATTATAAAGAAATAACTTTAACTAACTAAAAATTAAAATATGGCAAGTTTAAGGGACACATAATGCAAAGCATGTATTGGGTCACTTTTTATTATATGTATTGATTTATTTGTGGTGAAGCACAAGGCCTCTTCACAATTTTTGTGGGTAGCGCAGCATTACTAAGAGCCTCCTTTACATTTCGCATTATTCTATGACATTAATTTCTTTTTACTCTGGTAGTGCCGCCACTGGTCGTTACTCATACAAGTAACTACTCATTTTTCCTCACGAGGTATGAGTGGACCCCGAACATCCAAGTACAGATCAGAAAAATTCTGCCCCGCTGGGGATCGAACCCAGGTCACCGTGCGTGCAATGCCTAGCGCGCTAACTCACTCTGCCACAGTGACTATCGACATTGTTCATTTAAAGATTATTTTAAGATTAAAATAGAGAGGTTAGTTGATGACATGAATATTCAGAACTATTTTACCTGCTGATGAGAGCAAATAAGCTCGAAACAGGTGTCCAGGTATGTTCTGATATTCATGTACATCTAGTACAACTTCTCACTTTTTTGTTTGGTCAGATATAAACGGGTTGGGTGGAAGAGATTGCCAAAGGCAATAACCCCGCCTTTTAGTTTTCGGGGCCAAGTGGCAGAGAATGCCTATAGCATTAACTTCGCCCCAGATTACAAAACAATTGTATTTGAAAATTAATATTGTTCTTTATTGTTTACATATTTCAAAGTTTTTTTTACTTTCCTTATCCTATAATAAGGAAAGTATTGTATTCGTCGAAAATTTGACCTACCCAGTTTTTCACATTTCTGGACGAATCATAGCCTCAGGATACCAAAAAAGTTGTTTTCGGCCATTGGTCCGTGCGTCTGTCTGTGTGTCTGTGTGTAAACAGGATATCTCGAGAACGGTAAGAGCTACAGACTTGAAATTTAGTATACAAATTAATTTTATACACCAGACGAACCACAAAACTTTTGGTTGAAATCGGCCGCAAGATGCGGCCGCAGGGCCGCAAATATTGGCCGCAACCGCCGCTTCTTTGAATTGGTTAAAGATACAAAAAAAGTTAGAGAAGAACATTTTCTCGGATTGAAAAAAAATAGGGGTTTACTCTGATCATTTTTTTTGATATCTTGAACTTTTTGGAACCCGGCCCCAATTTACCGGTATTTTGGGGGGGGACCCGCTTGGACTAACTTTTTTATTATTCACCCTAGATGGG
The DNA here is from genome assembly GCA_024516035.1 of Bactericera cockerelli. Classification (NCBI taxonomy): domain Eukaryota; kingdom Metazoa; phylum Arthropoda; class Insecta; order Hemiptera; family Triozidae; genus Bactericera; species Bactericera cockerelli. Next base: position 3,466,193 of record CM044961.1, on the reverse strand, counting down.
GGTTGCGACATATCAAATCCAATGATTTTGAGGTGCTCATTACGAATTAGGCACTGATTTTTAACTATCTGTTACCGTTTAGTCACCAGTGGCGGAATTCGACTTCTTTTTGGGGAATAAGGAAAGTCGTGTGATGTTTACACCAGATTTTTTTAATTTATTGTTATTAATTTGGTGTCGTTGATTGTTTTGTAAATAAATAACTAACCCCGCCTTTTAGTTAGAACATGTATCGAACTGTATCTTTGAGGCCCGTAGCCTACGCTGGGGATCGAACCCAGGTCACCGTGCGTCCAATGATTTGGTGATTATGAGAGTGCTTTCTGAAGCGAGAGGGCGTGCTCACCCATTCCACCGGTCGTTCATCCTCCTCGTTGTCACTCGGGTTGGAGTGGGAGGAGAACACGAGGGTGCGCGAGTGGTAGGGGGGGATGGAGTCGAAGTGGGAGATGTGGAGGGGGGAGGAGTACTTGGCGTCTGTGTAGAGGCGGGGGGTGAACAGGAGCTTGTCCTGAAGACACTTGGAGTCGAGTACCTGGTAGATGTCTTCCGGAGACCCTGTAGACAAAGTGAGAGAGGGGGGAGTGAGAGGAGACCCTGTAGACAAAATGAGAGAGGGGGGTATGTAGTGGAAGTGGGAGATGTGCAGGGGGGAGGAGTATTTGGCGTCTGTGTAGAGGCGGGGAGTGAAGAGGAGCTTGTCCTGAAGACACTTGGAGTCGAGTACCTGGTAGATGTCTTCCGGAGACCCTGTAGACAAAATGAGAGAGGGGGGGTATGGAGTGTCAAGGTGGGAGATGTGGAGGGGGAAGGGAGTATTTGGCGTCTGTGTAGAGGCGGGAGTGAAGAGGAGCTTGTCCTGAAGACACTTGGAGTCGAGTACCTGGTAGATGTCTTCCGGAGACCCTGTAGACAAAATGAGAGAGGGGGGAGTGAGAGATGTGCAGGGGGGAGGAGTACTTGGCGTCTCTGTAGAGGCGGGGGGGGGGGTGAAGAGGAGCTTGTCCTGAAGACACTTGGAGTCGAGTACCTGGTAGATGTCTTCCGGAGACCCTGTAGACAAAATGAGAGAGGGGGGGGGTGAGAGATGGGCAGGGGGGAGGAGTATTTGGCGTCTGTGTAGAGGCGGGGGGGGGGGGGTGAACAGGAGCTTGTCCTGAAGACACTTGGAGTCGAGTACCTGGTAGATGTCTTCCGGAGACCCTGTAGACAAGATGAGAGAGGGGGGGTGAGAGATGGGCAGGGGGGAGGAGTATTTGGCGTCTGTGTAGAGGCGGGGGGGGGGGGGGTGAAGAGGAGCTTGTCCTGAAGACACTTGGAGTCGAGTACCTGGTAGATGTCTTCCGGAGACCCTGTAGACAAAATGAGAGAGGGGGGGGGGGTGGGAGATGTGCAGGGGGGAGGAGTATTTGGCGTCTGTGTAGAGGCGGGGAGTGAAGAGGAGCTTGTCCTGAAGACACTTGGAGTCGAGTACCTGGTAGATGTCTTCCGGAGACCCTGTAGACAAAATAAGAGAGAGGGGGGGGGGTATGTAGTGGGAGATGTGGAGGGGGGAGGAGTATTTGGCGTCTGTGTAGAGGCGGGGGGGGTGAAGAGGAGCTTGTCCTGAAGACACTTGGAGTCGAGTACCTGGTAGATGTCTTCCGGAGACCCTGTAGACAAAATAAAGAGAGGGGGGGGGTATGTAGTGGGAGATGTGGAGGGGGGAGGAGTATTTGGCGTCTGTGTAGAGGCGGGGGGGTGAAGAGGAGCTTGTCCTGAAGACACTTGGAGTCGAGTACCTGATAGATGTCTTCCGGAGACCCTGTAGACAAAATAAGAGAGGGGGGGTATGGAGTCAAGGTGAGAGATGTGCAGGGGGGAGGAGTATTTGGCGTCTGTGTAGAGTTTGTATTATAATAACTAGTTTTGTATTATAATAACAGGTTATCTAACAAAGGCAAAACATAAATAAACAAGGCCATTGCCCAGAACTTAACATTAAAAACTTTATTAGAAAGTAAAATGTAAATTTGGGAAAAATATGATCAAGAAAAACTACATAGATAAAATATATATTATCCAGGAACTACATAGATAAATAAAATATTATATAGATGTCCTAAATTAAAGGCGGGGTTATTGCCTATGAGAGACGTTGCAGATGTACAGGCGTACGCAGTGCCAGCTATACACATTAAATTCACCCAGATCCTTGGGTAGGGTCGACCCTACCCAAGGATCGGTCGACCCTACTGGCATATCCGATCGGATATGCCAGTTTGACGTGTTCGGAGGGAACGGAATTTTCGGTGTGAAAATTCTGCTCCAACCGGGAATCAAACTCGGGATCTATGGACTACAGGCAGTAGTCACAACCGTTACGCCACGGAGACTGGCGTTTCAACGGTTGCGTAACTAGAGTATTGTATGGAAATAGTAAAGCCGAGAATCCACTGGGGGCGACATTTTGTCTCGCAACGTTTCATGCTCCACTCCTTCGACTTTAGGATCAAATGAAATCGAACCCCACTGACTTCTGATTTCACAACATTTTGCAACAATGCCCATTTGTAATTAGAATTAAATAAAAAATGTGATCGAATCTCATTGACTTTGATTCCCAACGCCTCTCATTCAAAATAATAATTCAAATAAAATGCTATGAAATAGTTTCGAGACAAAAATAATGTTGCACTGGAATCCCGGCTCAGCGATAAAATTATGTTGCGCCTTCAATACTTACATCGAAATTCAAGAGGGAATTTTCGAGGGATCTAATTTGTTTCGTCAACGGTCTATTATCGCAACACTGTATCACATGATTCCTTCTTCATAATTTTTTTTAATTTGAATTTTGGAAAAAAGTAACCTTTTATCTTATCAAATTAATCAACTTATCATAGTATACTGATAATAGATAAGATGATGAGAAAATCAAGACACTGGACTTCTTTATTTCGTATCTAGACTATTCTACTTATATGTATTTGTGTTGTCACAAGTTTGGGATAAAACATAAGGACCTCATCTGCATAATTATAAGGATTCCTTCATCCATAGGAAGACAAACCAAATCCATCTCTTACATTGGACAGGACAATGACAGAAGAGAAATGCATTTCTCTTTGAATTTTAGAAGAAACTGATATCATTCAAACAATAAATCAATGGAACGAAACCAACACATTCTAGGGAATACATATTTCACTAGAGGAATATTACCTATTCCTACGTTTGTAAGTATGCCCAATAACCCTTGTGCAGCACCTGTGGGTTACTTTCAAACTAGAAATGCCTCTATACTATCACCAAATTATTTACAAAATGTTCCTGTTGTGCCAACAGATAATTTACAAACTCATAACTTTCCTGTGCACCCTGCTGAATATTTACAAAGTCCAAATGCTTTTGTACAACCAACAGGTTATTTACCAAGTCAAAATGTTACCATACCTACAAGTTTTTTTCCAAGTCAAAATGTTTCCGTACCTACAGGATATTTACTAAAAAATGTTACTCAACTACCAGGTTATGCACCAGTTCAAAATGTTCACAAAGGTGAAGAAGAAATTCCTAATCCAATACCAGTGCAACTAGGGAGTACTGACAGTCAACTTGACAGCCAAGAAAGTAAAATTTATTCTTCAATAGACACTACAAGTTATAAGAGAAATGGTGTTCTCATAGATTGTCTAGAGCATCAAAACAATCAAGAAAGTGCAATTACAACTGGAGAAAAACATACACCTCAACAATATAATGAACCTAATAGAACAGATTCTTTTACAACTGGAGAAAAACATACACCTCAACAATATAATGAACCTAATGAAACAGATTCTTCTATCCAAACTCATAGTAAATGTATCTCAGAAACTGAAAAGGTATTCATTAGTTCAAATGAAATTCCCGAACAGTTTGCTATTCCAAGTGCTAATCAACCAGGAAACATTTCTGATGTGTTGGATGCTTCAAATCAATCCAGAAATGAGATGGACATTGACACGCCAAACATTGAAAACAATTCATCACTACCTGACTCATATCCAGCACCAGACCAACAAAATGAATCTTGTGCGAATAAGCCCCGATTTCTCGATGTTATTTCCACTGAAACACTACATAATAATCAGAATTCAAAGCATGATGTCAAAGCAATGGAAACTGAAGACGTGGACAGTCATGATATCTATAGACCTTTGTTTGTATGCTCTCTAGCAAAAACAAACCAACTTGGCACAGAATTCCACAATGAAAATTTCTTTAAAGGCTGCAAATGGGCACCCGATGGAACATGCCTACTGACAAGCAGCAATGATAACTATCTTAGAACATTTGATCTACCATACCAGCTACATTGCAAAACAGTTTGGCGTCGCTCTGCACAAAGACCAAAATTGAATTACACTTTGAAAATAAAAGAGGGAGGCATAATTTATGACTTTGTCTGGTATCCTAATACAAACTCTAGTGCAGGATTCACACCATTTTTCCTTTCGTCCAGTATGAATTCACCAATACACCTGTGGGATTCTGTGAATGGCCATATTGAAGCAACATATAGGCCTTACAACCAGGTGGATGAGGTGACACATGCATATTCTCTTGCATTTTCTCCGGATGGCAGTAAAATATTTTCTGGGTTCATGAGTGAACTGAAAGTCTTCTCCACTGATAGGCCTGGACGTGATTGTGTTTCCCGGAATCTCAAGCCTTGGTTAAATAAATCCATTGTGTCTGCCATAGCTGTGAATCCTCTGAATCCTGACATCTGTGCACTTGGCACATATTCAAAGATGATAGGTCTATTCTCTGAAGAAGATGGGCAGCCTATGTGTTTCCTCAAAGGTCATCAAGGTGGTATTACACACTTGGAGTTTGCATCAAATGGCCTGCTCTTATACTCTGGAGCAAGAATGGACTCGGAAATACTGTGCTGGGATCTGCGGAACCCTGGCTGTGTGTTGTACAGCTTTCCTCGCAAAGTTTCAACTAATCAAAGAGTTTATTTTGATTTAACTTCATGCTCTAACTATCTTCTGTCCGGTAACACAGATGGAGCTGTCTCAATATGGAATGTGAGTGCATCTCCCTACTTGCCTTCTAGTCCATATGAAGAGTCAGTTGAAGAACCCATTCACCAATTTCCTGCTCATCAAGACTGTACCAATGGTGTAAACGTACATCCATACTATCCAATCTTGGCAACAACAAGTGGTCAGCGCCACATTGGTGTTGATGATGTAGACAGTAAACAACCAATAGAAAATAACTTGAAACTATGGTGGATAGGCAAGTAAAAAAAAGTTTTAAAAACCAACTTCACTCTACAAAACCTTATTCAACTACATTGTGAAACACTTTTTAACAGAGTAAAATTTAACTTTTGATTTTTGGGGGGAAAAATAGGGACAACCTACCAGTGATTGACTTTGTGGACATTATAGTTACTTAAAGTGCTTGAATACTCCTGTGATCATAAAATGTTCATTGTCAAATCAGTATCAGTCAGTATCAACAGAAATGATGTAATATCATGTATTACACTACCTGAACAGATGTGCTTGATGTTTTTTTTATATGGTATTTCTCATATGCTTGTTATATGCTTCTAAGAAATTTGTTTTGTACATTTATAAATATGTTATAACATGTATAATGTAAATAAAAATCATTTGTAATTATTGTTGGAGAAAAAAAACTTTAGTAGTCAGTTGTTTTGCATGTTTTGTCAAATTATAGATTTCAAGTAGTTAGGACTAAAATTTCTACTCAACAAAAATGTATATTCAACAGGCCATTTTTAAATTGTTGAAGACCTTTTTTTTTTTTTGGAAAAAAAGTACTACAATGTATGACCCTACTGGAACTTGAAATCAAATCCTAGTGATTTCATACTAACCATCTTGGCAGGTTGCTACTTAAAATTCTTTTTTTTAAGTATGTACCTACAGTTGCTTTTTATTTAGTCAACCAACTAATCATATTTTCAGATGAAAGTTAGTAACAAAATAGGAACAATATTACTACATATTACCTGATATATTTTGTAAGACACATGTACATATATGAATAGTGAATACTATTTACAAATAAAATGATACATAAATGAAAAATATTGAAAAAATAAAAACATGTTGTCTGAAAGCTCTGATGGACAAGAAGTGCCAATACTTCCCAGAAAAGTGATAGGTTGACAAGAGCACACTGAAAGATGTCCTTCAAAACAAAGTTGGAAGGCACTTGCTTGTCATGTGGAAGGTCCTGAGTTTTAATACCAGAGCTGACAAAAAATATGTATTCAAAATTTTGTTACAGTTGTTTGTAAGGGATACCTTCCGGTGCACTCGTGTTGACCCAGCACTAAATGGGAAGTATTGTGTCACTTCTAGCCCATCAGAGGGGAGACATACTACGGGATGAGCAAGCTACAACACAGACCACAAGCGTCTACAGTAGCTGATGTTTCGTTCCTACGAAATAAAAAAAAGGCTGTGAAACCCTCATTTTTTCTCTCTTTAAGTATGACTTGCTGTTCTGTCGTCAGTCGACACGATGTCCCAAAGTGATGTCAAGTACATCAATTTGGGACGAGTATTAATAAGCATCAGCATCAAATTTCGTGTCGCCCGTAAGAAAAACTCTGTCAAAGAACAAAATAACTTACCTGTATTTTAGCCAGCCTCCGTGGCGTAATGGTTGTGACTACTAGCCGTAGTCTAGAGTTCGATCCCCAGTTGGAGGAGACTTTTCGAAGAAAATTCTGTTCCCTCCAAACACGTGAGGCTGGCATTTCCAGCCTATTCAGGCTGGGGGGTGAGGTTAATGTGGGTAGCTGGTACGATTCCCAGCGAATGGAGAGTAAAACCCCGTCCTGACTATCTATCTCAATCAGGACGTTAAAACCAAATAGAATCAACTGGTCACAATAGATCTAATTAGGTCGCAGTGTTAATTGTTAGGGTTTCACTAAAAACCCTGCAATCAGATCAGATAAAAATAATAAATACCTGTGTGATACGCAACACCTATGGTCATTCTGTCGATGAAGAATTCCTTGTGTGTCCTCACGAGTGAACACAGAAGCAGCTGGGCCAACTCTTTCCTCGTCATCATCGGGAATCGAATGAAGCAGATCACACTCCTGACCAGGGACTTCATTTGGGCGCTGATTTGCTCCTCGGAAGCTCCGGGCTGGTCCTCGTACATGCTCTCCTGCTGGGATTCCAGCCACTGGATCACATACCTCATGGAGAAATGGTACATAGAGTATTGAACTTTTTTATAAGTTAAGTTCAGTTTTTAAGTTATCATAACATATCGTGATGATGTGTAACAAGTACAACGATTCTCGCGAGAAACTTTTTCAAGATTTAAGAAACATTACTGAGTCCCCTTTTTCGTACAGAACTATAATACAAAACCCACGTACATACGGATACATATACTATTTTCTAACCACAAACAATATATTCATTTAATATCTAATAATTAACGAAATATCTTTAACAAAATACCAATCTTTATAAAAACGACCACATTGGCTGTATGGCAAATTCCCATGATAAGGAGAATAACCAATGCCAAAAAATTTAAAATAAAAAATAAGTTATCATATTTGTGTTCATCACTTTCGTGATATCACAACTACTCAAACTCGCTTTACTAAATCTACACTGAAACCGGAACTTGAACCACCTACCTCCAGGTTACTAGTCCACTGCCTTATCGATCAAGAACTATTTTATATAGGAAATTTCAGAATAACTTCAGGAGACCAAACGTCAGGAGACACAACCGTTACGCAAGCCTCTGTGGTCTAACGGTTGTGACTACTGCCAGAGAGTTCGTCTCCCGATTGGGGCAGACTTTTCGAAGAAAATTCTGTTCCCTCCGAACACGTGAGGCTGGCATTTCCTGTCCAACCCAGGTTGGGTGAGGTAAATGTGGGTAACTGGTATGATCCCCAGAGATGGAAGGCAAAACCCCCGTCTTGACTATCTATCTCCCATCAGGACGTTAAAACTAAATAGAATCAACTGGTCACAATAGATCATCTAATGAGGTCCTAGTGTTAATTATAAGGGTTTCACCAAAAACCCTGCAACCAGGTCAGATAATAATAGAAATAATCTGGCTGGGGGACGTTAAACAGGGAGTAGACCAGTGTCTCGCTAGAGCAGCGGTCGGCAACCTGGGGTCCGCGGACCCCCGGGGGTCCGCGAGAGCTAAATTGGGGGTCCGCGAAGCCATTTCAGGATTTAAAAAAAGAAGAAGTTCAAACGTGAATTTTCTCTTGTTTCTCCCGAGTGTCGGGACTCCCAATAATCCCAATTCATAGTGAATGTTTATTAAGTTTAGTTCTCCTTGATTTGTGCGTTAGGTAGGTGGTAGGTCAGTGATTAATTTTCTTTTCGTTTTATTTTTGTTTTTATTTTCGTTTTTTTGTTTCAATGAAGAACCAAATCCATTAAGAATCTTAATAACCATTTACATATCTACCTACTTTTCTTTCATACACCCCCCCCCCCCCACGCTTTTGTAAGGTGGGGGGCCCTTAAAAAATTTAGAGATAAGCTAGGGGTCCGGGAAGTTCAAAAGGTTGCCGACCGCTGCTCTAGAGGACTATAAACAGAGAACGGACAAGCCAACCCTCACAAGCCAGGCTAGCTTGCAGTTTCCTAAGGGTTTAATGGCTTATAAAGAAAAGTCCAAGTTCTCATGATGGTTGTTCGCACATAGAAATATATGGTTCAGGACGAGCCAACTTTGAAATAAAGTTGGCTGGAGACCATCACTCGCCCCTCCAGCTGTAGCCAAGCTGGCTACAACAACAACAACATAATAGAAAAAGTCAAAAAAAAAAAAAAAAACTTGACCCTGTTGAAAAGAAGTGTAAATAGTTCTCATGTCTGTGTATAACCATTATAAGTAAGTTTCCCAAGTAAATACCTAATACCCATCATTCTGTACCTAGTTGTATTCAAAACTGAATTATCTTGGATCTGAATCAAAAGTATCTCCATTGGATGCCATTTTCGAAAAATGGGCTGGGAGTATAGCCATCATGAGGGATCAAATTTGAATGGTCATCCATCCATGTCCTTATATCGTGGAACGTTGCTTAACTTGAGTGACAGAGAACTGGTGTATTCAACATGGTTTTGATGAATAAGTTTGTCTGTGATAGTTTTTTTGTCATGAATATCAAGGCAATAAAAACTAAATTGAAATCGGATGATTCGACTTACTGAAGAAGGGCCATTTCGTTCTGAACAACAATATCATTTTGTGTGAGAAATTTGCAGAGATTTTCCGTAGTGAAGTTGAGGAAGTCATTTGTCACAGCTACAGCTTCAAAGTTCCACTTGATGAAATTTTCACATGCCTGTAATAAAATGGTTATTTTATTGCTTCCGAGTATCGTATCCAGAATTGTAAAAATAAATAGAAACAAAATGAATTTTATTTTTTAATGGGTAACGCGCACACCTGCATCCTGATTGATTAAGACCAAGAGGCAGACCAAGAATGCGTTGGGAGGACAACATCAATGAAGATAGTCAAGAGATGGGAGTTTTACCTAGTGGTAGAGTGAAGCACAAGATAGAATTCGTTGGAGGGCTGCGATTTTTTTTTTATTATATAAAGATGAGTGTTTCACAGCCGTTTTTATTTCGTAGCCATGAAACAACAGCTACTGTGGTCTGTGTTGTAGCCTACTCATCCCGTAGTGTGCCTCCCCTCTGATGGGCGAGAAGTGACACAATACTTCCTATTTTAGGTGCTGGGTCAACATGAGCGCACCGGAAGCCGGAATTTGTAACCAAATTTTGAATACAAATTTTTGTCGGCGCGGGGGTTCGAACCTGGGACCTTCCGCATGGCGAGTGCTTAACCACTGAGCTATTCGTGATGGCTTATTAGTCCAGATCATTACTTATTTATCTTGTGTCTACCTGAATTTGGATATCCTGATTGCATGATTGCAGCAATAGCTATGTGATTCACGTAAACATGTTGAAAAAAACATACCTGCGCAACCAGGTTGTGCGCCAAGTGTCCAAGGCCCAGCGTATACTGATACCAGGAAACTACATAGTTTTCTGAGGAAGCTATATGATTGCACATGTAGTCCGTACACACCTGCATGAGATCCTGAGGAAGTGGGAAAGCACATACAATGTGAGTTTATAAAGTTACAATCCATTTTTTTTAAATTGGGTTTAACATTGCTTTCAACTGCATGGTCCATTCACAGAAATTCACAAACCTGCTACCGATGTTAACCTCACCCAGCCTGGGTTGGGCCGGAATTCCAGTATCACGAAGTCTTCACCTCGACGTTGATAAACTTCGGTGATCCTACGAGAACCGTTGCATTCAACGCGCCATCGACACTGGCGTTACAATCCAAGCTTTACATTTTCCATTACCTACCTGAAAGATTTGAAAATAAAAACTGGTTATTTTTGACAGTATATTCAGAGTAGCTTACATGCTAAGATGTGAACAAGTTGTCTATCATTATTTTTTTAAATCTTGATAACATACTAATTTTACTCTTCATACAAATTTCATTCAATGCCACCAGTTATTTTTGTAATTTAATTTTAACATAAAAAATGTTCCTCCAGTAGGACTCTGTGTATAATTGAGGTGGAAGATATAAGGCCACATTATGTAACAGGATCATAGTTAAGCTAAGCCAGAGTTTGAACAATCACAACGCACAATAATCTGACTTATCTGAACTTTAATATTGTTTTGTAATTTGGCCCATTATAAATGTTGTCTAATCTAAATAATAAAATACTAATAGTCGTTTAGTCATATCCTTATATAATGGTTGGAGTCCCACTAGAGAAGCCCCAATTATCACACTGACCTCAGTTAGATATACAGGGTGGGGCAAAAGTCTGGAAACCCCTGAATAACTTTCGAATGGCTTCTTCGGTAAAATTAAAAATTTGTAAGGTAAACCGGGCTAAAAAGACCTTCTTTTAGAGTGGGGTCGATTTTTGTTACCGGCCCCCATGTCGGGGCCAGGGGGGCCAACTTCATTTTTTTAAATACGAACCCCCACTTTGCGATACATTTTTGGAAAGGTCTTTAAATAAGAAATACAATGGTGCAAATTTTATTTTTTTAATATTAACCCAGATAAAGCGGTGAAATTTTTGGTTTTATTTTTTTGGAGTGAAATTGAGTCCTGAATCAAAATAAAAGTGCTGTCAACCATCACTCGGACTCAAAACAAAGAGCTTGAGGTGTCACCAACTATCCTCAACAAGCTGAATTAATTAGAAAAATCCAAAATGTAGTAGTATGTAGTACCTTTCAAGCGTCCTTCTGGAAGGACGTCAGCCCCATCTGGGTTAACTGTTTGCAAATGGCGTCCAACTTTGTGTATGCAGTAAAGTCTGGAAACCCCTGAATAACTTTTGAAAGGGCTTTCTCAGTAAATTTAAAATTGTGCACAATAAGTCGGGGTAATTAGACCTTTCCCAAAATGTATCGCAAGGTGGGTTTCGTATTTAAAAAAATGAACTTGGCCTCCCTGGCCCCGACATGGGGGCCGGTAAAAAAAATCGTTCCCATTCTAAAATAAGATCTATTTACCAAGGATTACCGTACACAATTTTAAATTTACTGAGAAAGCCTTTTCGAAAGATATTCAGGGGTTTCCAGACTTTACTGCATACACAAAGTTAGACGCCATTTGCACACAGTTAATATGAAAGAAATAAAATTTCCACAAATGTATTTCTTATGCAAAGACCTTTTCAAAAATGTATCGCAAGGTGGGGGTTCGTATTTAAAAAAATGAAGTTGGCCCCCCTGGCCCCGACATGGGGGCTGGTAACAAAAATCGACCCCACTCTAAAAGAAGGTCTTATTAGTCCGGTTTACCGTACAAAATTTTAATTTCAAACCGAAGAAGCCATTCAAAAGTTATTCAGGGTTTCCAGACTTTTGCCCCCCCCTGTATTGTGACCAGGAATTTTAAGGATAAAATTAGAAAAATATGTTTTTTTTTGGAAAAAAATAGATTTTCTTAAGGATATAATTTTACCTTGACAATGTTTCTTGTCTGCAAGTGTAATAATAGGCATCACAGTTGACTCATTAATAGATATCTGGCCTGTGTAGGAAGTACGGAGAAATTTCTCAAATATTTCTGCACAGGCTTTGGTCTCTTGTAGAAAAATACTCGATTGGTTTGGGACTCAGACCAGTTGGAATTCATCAACATGACCTGTGAAGATAAAATAATATTTAAATAACCATTGTCAGTAATTGCTTTGTTTTTTTCTACAAAAAAAATGTAGTTATTTAAAAAAAAAAAATCCAACAGAATTTTTAATTGACCTGTATGCTGTATGTAGGACAGGGGTCACCATCAATTCACAGACCTACATGTTGTGCATTCTTATAGCCAGACAAAAATTTTTTGGAACCCAGTCCTTTGATTTTTTAAAGGTAACTGTACAGGAATCATTTTTGTATTACTTCAGGCATTTTTGTAATACCTACTTTACCTTTGCATCCATCCGGAAATAGAAAAATTTGGTCAGAATTTTCCACTTCGGCCGGGATTCGAACCCGCAAAACCCCCGGATCAGTAACCACATTGAAAGCAATAATAATAATAAAATAGCTCAGTGGGAAAGGTGGCACTCTGTGAATCAGAGATTCCCGAGGGTTGTGGTGCGAAACCCAGCCAGGAATGACAAGTTATCCTCCATTTGGGGTTTTTTACCTCATATAATATGTCTTGGGCTTACAGCTGGAATAATGGGACTATCAGTCCTACTCGGGCAGTATGAATAAGGTGATATTCATATTATTATGAATTCACTCACTATAAATTTAATGGTGTTGGTTTGTATGTATTAATTTTTTTTTCCATGCAACTTGAACAAATGTTTTATACCCGAAATACTTCACTGGATGTACAGAGTATTATCCTATGTGCGGGTATTCAACACCCTCAACTTCCAAGCAAATTTTCATTCAATAAGACGTTCGCATACAATTTGTTGCAATCTTTGGGAACAAATGTTTTGGTTGTCCCAAACTAGAAAAAGGACAAATGGAATAACTTAATGAGTTAATTCCAAAATTTCTCTTTTGTTGAGAGAATAAAAGGGGAAATAAGTTAATTACAAAAGGAAAAATCACATCACATATTAGTTTTCAGTATGTATTCTTTTAACAAATTTTCATTTTTAACACAATTTTTTTTCAGCTCTGGGGTTCTATCAAAGACCTTCCAAATGGGGAATCAATTATCTTGCCACTGACTTAAATTTTCTTTTGACCAAAAGTAG